>LPNX010203184.1:289717-551186 GCA_001517045.1 Pseudotsuga menziesii | reverse complement strand
TCCACCACCTCAATCCTCCATCACTTCGATAGCAAGCTTACTAACAAAGGGCAAGCTTGGGAAGAACACAACAGTGCTCCAAAGGGACCAAGGGATGCAGACCCAAGCACAAAGTTCTGGCAACAATGGACTATAGCTTCCTTGCTTCAATCTCTCTATATCTTCCCCCCCTCTTCAATGTACCAATGGTTCCTTATATAGCTTCACAAGGGGTAATGAAGGGTCGAATCCGAGCGATCTCAAGGCATATGGAAGGCCAAGAGTCATATGAGTCGGATCCAAGTCAAGGAACGCTCCAAAAGGATTTGGACTATGCACACATCCCGATGTACGCGACTATAGGGGTCAAACCCGCGTATGTACGCGGTTATCGGGGAAAAAGCCGCGTATATCATAGTTTATATAGTTTTGGGGATGATCAATGATACATCAAAGGATAAAATGTGGTCCATTGGGTCTAATGAGTCTGCAGCGGGACAGGGGAAGGCCATACATGTGTGATTCACCTAGTGGGGTGAAAATCTCTATAACAGGCATAAGCAAAGAATCGCATACAATGTTATCCTTGAGCATTATAGAACAGGTGTTGATCCACTACGCATGATAATCCAAGGAAATGCGGGTACAGGATAGTCGTATTTGATTGGAGCCATTAAAAATACACTTGCAAATATCTCGCATCCATGGAAAAGTCCATTACTTCTTCTAGCTCCTACAGGGGTGGCAACTTTCAACATATCTGCAACAACAGTTCATTCTGCACTTCATATACCGATCAAGGAAATTAATCCTTTACGAGGATCAAGTTTAATTAACTTACAAGAAGAGTTGAGGTCTGTTAAATATATTTTGATCGATGAAATGAGTTTTATTGGAAAAAATCTATTAATCAGAATAGATTCAAGACTTTGCCAAGCCTTCCCAAAAAATGCTACTATACCTTTTGGTGGAAGATCAATTATATTAGTCGGTGATTTGGGACAATTGCCACCTATCATGGATAAGCCTGTATATGCATCGGAAGGTATTGCAAAAGAATTGTGGAACACATTCACAATAGTTGTGACCCTCAATATTGTGTTTCGGCGGAATGGACAAAGCAATGAACAAATATCTTTTCGTAATTTGTTAATGAATATTCGAGATGCAGTTCCAACAATTGAGGATTGGAAATTGTTGATGACTCGTACAGATACTTCCTTGGATGCTTCAATGAAAAAGTCATTCGATAAGGCGATACATTTGTTTGCGACAAATGATGATGTAAAGTGTCATAACAAGCGTTTAATAAGAGGCCTAAACTGTCCCATTGCGACCAGTATTGCTACATCTGTAAGAACCAACTATTCTACAGAAGGAGATGAAGAAGGGTTGGAACTTGAATTACTGATGGCCATAGGAGTAAGGGTAATGTAGACATCAAACCTATGGACTGATGCAGGACTCGTCAATGGTGCTCTTGGAGTTATACAACAAATTGTATATAACCCTGGAAGTTTGCCTCCAGAATCACCCATGTATGTTTTAATAAAATTCGATAATTATGTGGGGGTACCATGGGATGAATCGTTTCCTCAAGTGGTTCCTATTACATCTATCGAAAGAGGTAATAAAAAACAAATTCCATTGAAACTCGCTTGGGGTTTAACAATCCATAAGTCACAAGGATTGACATTGGACAAAGCTACTATTAATATTGGAAAGCAAGAGAGACAGGGTATGACATTTACAGCAATATCTCGAGTTAAAGATTTGGCAGGTCTACGATTTTAACCTCCCTTCTCATTTGATCGATATGAGAAGATGTCAAAATTGTTGGGTGTGAAGATAAGAAAAGATGAAGAAGATAGATTGAGAATGATCACGATGTGAACCCTATTTTCATTTATTTAATCCTTAAAAAATTATTGTCTCTATTTTCCAGTTTAACAATTTATTCAATCCTTATTACTTATTACTTACATTGAGATAATCCTCACAATTCTATCTATGTTTTCAACTTAACATGTTCCTTACAATGTTGATCAAACTCCAGTTTTGTGTCACCGCCCACGACTGAAACCAGCCTAGATCCAAATCCTAGGCTCTATCAAGCGTCGAGAGGGATCAAATCTCTCTAGGTGCAAACCTCTTCTCAGGTATTGCGCTCAAGGAGGTTTGCACCTCGGGAGATTTGATCCCTCTCGGTGCTTGATAGAGCCTAGGATTTGGATCTAGGCTGGTTAGTGGATCAATTCATACCATCATTACTTATGCATGAAATTTTTCTTGAATGTTACTACTATCAACTCTTCCTCAAATTAGGAAACTTTGTTAGTGTTTTTTTTACTAAGATTCATGCACGATAATCAAGACTAGTAATGAACACATCTATTTAAGAGAATCATTATATTGTAGGGTGAGAAAGTCTAATTATTGTCCACATGAATTAAAAACCATTTGTGTAGTTGACTAATGTAATTTCTTATTTCTCCCAATAGAATTATATAACTATACATTATCTGAATTGACCTCATCTAATTGGGTCTTCAAATTCTATATTAATAATCGAAAGGATTCCTTCCTATTCTCTATTTAAGGTAAGCAAGTGTACAACTCACATATATATTCTCTATTTAAGGTTCATTATTGTTCCCCTAAGACTCGTAAAATAAATATCATAGCATATGCTACATTATTTGTTCGAGTGGGTTTCATAAAGGGTCTACTTAAGGAAATTTAAAGTGAGATGGTTAATCAGGCATAAAAGTGGAAATTGCACTATGAACATGTTTCCTTTAGAGGAAGGGAATGTTTTACCCATGTGCACTTGGTAGCTTCATAACCTAAAAAGTATGTTGAGGTTGTTAAGGATCCATAGAAACCTAATGAGGACGGGTGAAAGGTGAAATGATTGTAGGCCCACCCTATAGCATACATATCACCATCCATTGGAGGTTGTGGACTCCACCTAGGGTGTGGAGCCTAAACATGTGAAAAAAAAATATTAAAATTAATGACTTCACAAAGGAGGAAATAATTGTTGGTACCTTGGAACAAGATTTGTTGTTCCCCTCATTTGGTATCCCTCTCATGTGGGGATTAGCAAGTCGAATTGATGTATCAAATGGAAATGGGAAGTCGAGAATTTGTTTTGAAATTTTGAATTGTGAGAAACAATCGAAACACTATTAGAGGGTCCCCCTATTATAGAGTTAAAAAATAAAAGAAATTAAAATAAGGGAAAAAATATTATTTTGGAAATTACTCTCTAGTTAAGTAAAGCAAAGGGTTCCACATATTGGTGGTTTCCTCTTCCCCTCCTTAGAGGCTCAACCACGTCCTTTTCTCCCATCCCCCTTTCAACCTTGTCCCTCCTCACTATTCCTGGAGCGTCCCTCTCCCTTGACCCCCGAAAGGGAAAGGCCCCTATCACCGATAGTAGGATTAAGCTCAAATTGAAGACAAGCGCTCTCAATACTTTCACCTCACCCCTGCCCATATTCAAAAGAAAATTGAGGAACTTGAGGAGGATACATTTCTAGAACATGAATGCACTCAAGAAGAGGAAATTATGTAAAACATGGAGGGTTATGATCAAGACCCAAGAAACAAAAGAGCTAGATATACTAAGTATTTTAAGACAATTGCACTCAAGTAGCATATTAAACCTTCATTGAGCAAGGCCATCCTAGACACTCAGGAAGAAAGAAATGGTTTAATCCATATGATGGAGGAAATTATATATTAGAACAACAAGTTGCAAGCTTGGAACAAAAGATTGTATAGAAAGTTAAATTGCCTCTACAAAGATACTACAGTCATGGCCTTTCCTCCTAAAGACCACCTGAACACTCAAGCGATCCATGTCCTTACAAATCCAACCCTAGAAGATGAGGCAAAGAAGTAAAAATAGGTTCCTTCAATCAATTTTTTCTTAGTTTTTAGAAATCTATGTCAATATTGGCTTTATGCTATACCCTTATTATGTTATTAATCTCTATTTAAACCATTTCATAAATATTAGTATGATAGGTAGAGTTGCAACAGTTAAAATCATGTTTAATATGTGGGTTGAGTTTCCTTCAAGCCGGCCAAAACTCTAAATTTTCGACAGTATGTACATCTTTTAAATAAATAATTAGAAACACTACTAGGTTACAAAAAAAAAGTAAAGCAAAGGGTTGTCCATAGTTCTTTGGAGAGAGTCTAATTTAATTTTTTATTTTTTAATGTTTACGACAATTCCATTACCCATAATGGAAGGATAAAGCATGAAGATAGATAGATTTAGGTTAATATAATTTTGATTGTTGTCACTAATTAAGAAAATCAATAGAGTATTTTGTAGATAAGTTTAAGGCAATCTTGTTTGTTAATAACAAATCTACTAAAATCAAAATATTAGAGTCAATGTCAACCCTACATGGCAATAAGATCATAATGTAATATAGTAAACTAATTATAATAAAATTTATTTTTTTATTTAACTATCACTCAACTTGTTGGAAGACAATTTTTTTATTTAATTGTTATTATGGGTATAAGGAGGTGGATATATTTAAAACTCTTCTCGATTGCTACTTTAATTCATTTTCTTGTTCATTACTTGTATGGTCGTCATAAATATGCTTTGTGAAAAGAGTAAGTTGTATCTTTGGGTTTACACCATGGCTAAAACTAGCTTAATCTTCATGGGAGCTTCTCACCCCATAGGCTCAAGAAATAATTTCAAGGAGGTTTTGGTAATCATCAATTATGTTGAAGCTCCCAAATATCATCCCACTTAATGCTCCATTATTCAAAAGGTTCTTTCCATCCTTCACATCTCTTCACGGGGAGATTGTGGAACATGAGGAATTAAATTGGTCCATGAGCTTGTGGGTTATTCATTATGGGGTGATTTTCCTAACAATAGAGACTGCACCCTTCATTTGAACCCGTGGTTTTTTGGGTGTGTTGTATTATGCATGAAACCATGTTCCCTACCTTCAATGCCTCTAAAAATACTTTTAACTTAAAATCCCATGTCTGACAGGCTTCCCGACTTGCCTTTACATTTGTGGAAACTCTCTAGCATCCATTCAAAATGTTGGGGGTAAGTTTCATCAATGTTCACATTACCCATCATGGAAGGATAAAGCATGAAGATAGATAGAGTCAGGTTAATCTAATTTTGGTTGTTTTCACTAATAAAGAAAATCAATAAGGCATTTTGTCAATAAGTTTAATGCAATCTTGTGTGTTAATAAAATCTTATCAAAACCAAATATTAAAGTATATGACAACCCTAAAAGGAAATAAATTCATAATGTAAAATTGTAAATAAGTATAGTAACGTTTATTTTCAATCATCAATGTCAATCCTACAAGGCAATAAGTTCACAATGTAATAAGTAAACTAAGTATAATAAAATTTATTTTTCAGTCATAAAAAATAAAAATAAAAAAACAAGGTTCTATGACACAACATGATTAAATTGTAATATTTAAACTGGGTCTTTATAGAAAAAAAATTGGTTACCTAAAAAAGAAAAAGCTAGGTTTTTACTCCAACTCTCTATCCTATTAAATCAAGAATAAAATTAAGAAATATTGAGAGATTGGTCCTTAACCTAACTAGACCATAAGATTATTATTAGTCTCTTTCAAAGATTCATGGATATTGTTGTCATATTAAAATTTCAACTACCTTGATATAAAAACAAATTAAATTAAATAATGTGTTGAAGCAACCTCTATTTAGTTAAGAAATAAAAAAACTATAAAATTAACAAGTAAACAAAATTTTTCTTTGGTTTGAAGCTTTCAATCAATAAATATCCTTATATGGAATGACCACCTATTGAGTTTTTAAATATAAATATGGATAAAGCAATTATTTAATGATGCAAATTGTGAAGGAATCCCAAAACATATAAAGAGTCCATCCAACCATTTTCCTAATAATGTAAGGCAACATGTCTTACTACCTAACCAACCAATCCATTGTATTTGATTATTTTGTAAGACTTTTATCATTGAGGCGAGGCCCATTTATGATCAAGTTAATCTCAAATGGCCAAATAGCTCATCCTTGGGATGGAGATCATGAGTAATGCCACAATGGAAACATGATGTCTTCATTCCATCACATATATTAAAGATCCAACCATGTTCTTGAAAGTCTATATGGAAGCTTAAGGCCTACAAGAATTGGACTCCATGGGCTACATTATCAGTGAAACAAGCATCTAGCCTTTTATAAATGGTGTTCCTCTTCTAAAGGTGTCCTTATGAAGGGTAGACTAATAATTTTACTTCCTATTATTTTACCTCGAGGAGGGGATCTTTTCAAAGGTTGCAATGCAACTTTTCTTTTTCATAATGAAAGGTTGGCATAGTGTCAAGCATTATATTATAGTTGGAAAAACTTGCAATAAGGAGAAGTCCAATATCCATTATGTTTAAGGTCGACGGAGTGTCAAGCATCATATTATGGTTAGAAAAAATAGAAATAAAGGAAAGTGCAATATCCATTAAGCTTAAATATTGTGTTTAAATGGATACCGAGTTGCAACTCACAACTCAAAACTCATGAACCCTTACAATCCCCTTCACATGAACCAAAAATTAGTAAAGAAGAAATGATGAAATGGAAGCATAGCCACATAGCCTTCTTCATAAATGAATTATATTGTGAGTTATATATCTTCTTTCAAGTTCATAAATACATGTTAAATTAAGGAAGTATTAGTCATAATCTTTTGGTTTTCCTTGTAACATTATCAACATGTTCTAAATTTTTAGAGTGGATGTAACCATTGTGAACTCTCTAGGGATCTTAAATACATTATGTTTTGCTTTTTTGCTTTTTTCACATGGAGAACCCTATAGTGTTTGATCTTCAAAATTTTACGTGTATGAAATTTCAACATCTTCTCTTTCAATTGAAGAATCCCCTTGTTTTTTCACATGGAAAAGGTAGTGTTTGATCTTTCAATTTTATTTTATTTATGGAATTTTTTCATGATTTTCTTCACTAGAAGAATCTCCCCGTGTTTGATCATCAGCTTTTTTTACAAACATTTCTTCATTCTCTGCTACTTCTCTTATCTATTTTATTTCTAAATCTCTTATGTTCATTTTTAAAATTCTAAATATCAGTTGGGCTTAAACATAAAGAGACACAACCATATCCTATGCATGATCTGCTACTATATTTTACATGTTTTAGTTTGGGATTTGCTTCCAAGGATGATTTTCAAACTAAATTGTCATACTCAACTAAAAACCCACTATTAATGCCCATTTCGAGTAGAACTTGAAATAAGAGTACACCTCATTGTCATTGATGGAATCCATTGGAAAAATATCACCAAGATGATTTCCTACATTTTGGAGTCTCCTCATTCAATAAACACAAAATTAGGTTAACTTAAAAGATTAAAACATAGATGCCATGATTTTATGCACAAAAGAAATCTTCCAAAAATCAAGGCTTGTTTGGAAGACTATAATACAATTTGATTATAAATAGAAATAACAAGAAAGAGTCTAGAAGAGAGAGGTAGACTAGAGAGACGCTTACAAAAAGATTAGCATGCTCACTTTGAGAAGCTCAAAGTGGGTGACCTTTTCAAATCCATGCATCTAGCTTTTGTTGGAAAACTATTTTACAAAAGAGCAAGGGACAAATCTACCATGCTCGAACAAGATTTGTTACCTTCCAAACATTGAGGACTTCACATCGGTAGGGTTCGAGGCAAGGCTTCTCCCTATGTTGAGAGGAAGCTTTCACAAGGGTGGTAGTGGTAAGGCAACAACATCAACAAAAGCCCGATTGAAGAAATTGATGAGAACTCCATGTGCACCGATTGGAAAAAAACAATGGGAATGTGCACCAAAAGCCACTATATTTTCTTGATCACTACCATGTGGAAGAGGGGTCTTAGATGTACTTGAAACACCTTCCAAAATAAAAACACGAAGGGCAAGTGCTATGGAAATGGATATAACCATGTTGTCATTGCCAAAAACCAACAATGAACCACCAAAGTGGAAAAAAAACATAATAGAACAATCAAGAGGGGGGCTAATGCCCAACCAATAATTATCAACTTTTGAACAAGACCTTAGAATGGTAAGGTTGGAAGCAAGATTTTCCATTAAGTTAATGGGGAAGTTTTTGTTACAAGAGAGCTTTACAATGGTTAGGTCATAAGCAAGATTTCCCACTAAGTTGATAGGAAGATTTTTTGGGGCAATGGAAGGGCAGCCACACACCATCATTGATGGCCATATTCCAACTATCAAAATCTAAGCAAAAAACACCAAAGAAAAGAGAACCATAAAACAATGAGAACAATCTTAGTATACACAATAGGAAACCCCTCCCTTACTTTAGGTGACTTGTTACTTACCCTAGATATTATTGATTAAGATCTAATTATGCATCCTAGAACCTACACCTTATGTTATAATGTTAGATATGTACTCTTTCATTACTCATTAGGCCATCCATTTAGCTTTAAATCAAGTTAACTTCAATTACCAAAATTTAAAAAAAACAACAAATAAAATAAGTAAATAAACAATTAAACTAAAACCATTAATAAATGCCAAAGACACCTTAGCATACAACAAACACCTCATTTCCTACTTAACAAGCCAAAGAAAAACCACACTTACATGAGGTACCTCATTCCTTAGGGTCAAATTCTTGAATAAGATCTAATCATACATCATAAAAGGTCCTCACTCACCCCTAATTCTTGAGTGAGATCTAACCATACATCATAAAAGCATTTACTGTTCACCCCTTAATTATTAAGATCTAATTATACATCTTAAAAGTACCCAGTCCTCACTCCCTAATTATTGAGTAAGATCTAATTATACATCATAAAAGTACCCAATCCTCACCCCCTAATTCTTGAGTGAGATTTAATAATACAATCATAAAATGCCCTCAATTCTCACCCTAAATTATTGAGTAAGATCTAATTATGCATCATAAAAAGTTAAATTACTTCATTTATAATTTAGGTAGGGTTTCATTCCTCTTCAAGTCATCCACACTTATGGTCACATTTATGGCTAATCATGTAGGTTTTAAGTTTTTAAATCATTCACAGTTATGGTCAGTCATGTAGGTTTTAAGTCTTCCACATTTATGGTTATGGTTAGTCATGTAAGTTTTAAGTTTGAATGAGAATGAGTCAAGGAAATTAAATCAAAAAGATTTTAAGTCATGTAGGTTTTAAGTCATCCACATTTATGGTTATGGTTAGTCATGGAAGTTTTAAGTTTGAATGAGAATGAGAAGGAAATTAAATCAAATAGATTTTAAATCATGTAGGTTTTAAGTCATCCACAATTATGGGAAATTAAATCAAATAGAATTTAAATCATGTAGGTTTTAAGTCATCCACAATTATGGTTATGGTTATGGTTAGTCATGTAGGTTTTAAGTTTCAATGAGAATGGGTCAAGGAAATTAAATCAAATAGATTTTAAGTTTTAATGAGAATAGGATAAGGAATATTCAATTATCAAATCATCATGGTAAAGGAAATTTCAAATATCATAATATTCTTTGGTCATGTCATAACAATTCATTTGGTTGAATTTTCATGGTTACATTGTAACAATCTGGTTGGTTGGTTATATTTGATTGAATTGAATTAAGTTACCACACTTAAGGTTCATGTAACAATCTGGTTAGTTTGTTGTATTTAATTGAATTGAATCAAGTTACCACACTTAAGGTTCATGTAACAATCTGGTTAGTTGGTTGTATTTGATTGAATTGAATTAAGTTACCACACTTAAGGTTCATGTAGGCTTCCATTCATCATCAAATCATCCACATTTATAAATGTGGAGAGAGTCATGTAGGTTTTAAGTTTCAATGGGAATGGGTCAAGGAAATCTCAATCATCATGGTTATGTTGGAAAATTCAATCATCATGTTTATGTTGGTTATGGTGTAGCAATTAATTTGGTTGAATTTTTATGGTTACATTGTAACAAATTATTCGATTGAATTTCAATCTTCATGGTTATGTTGTAACACTTTATTTGGTTGAATCTTCATGGTTACATTGTAACAAATTTTTCGATTGAATTTCTCTTCATGGTTATATGGTTATATTGTAACAATTTATTTGGTTGAATTTTTATGGTTACATTATAACAATTTATTTGGTTGAATTTTTATGGTTACATTGTAACAATTTGGTGAAATTTTTTTATGGTTTCCATTGTAACAATTTTTGTAGTTAACATCTTAACAATTCCATTGTATTTTCATGGTTTACATTGTAACAATAAATTTAGTTGGGTTTTGCTTAATTTAACTGGTTTGGTTTTTTCTAAAGAAAAGACTTTGATCTTTTTTACAATTAACAACTAACAACGAATAAAATCTTTATAATGACCTTCAACATTATTCAAAAATCTCCTCGTAATCACTTTCAACATCAATCAAGCTATTGTTTTGCTGCACACTGGTTTTCTTCCGAGCTCATGATTATCAATTTCATAATTACTTTCAAGTGAGCTCAACATCAGAAAAACGCGTTTTCATATGAGCTCATGATTCTCAAATTTATAATCACTTTCAACATGGAAAAAGCAAGCACTTCAAAACATTAATCAAATAAGTGTTTGCTGCGAACTGGTTTTATTGTGAGCTCATGATTTTATCAATTTTCACTTTCAACATCAGAAAAGCTTGCTTTCTTGTGAGCTCATGAATCACAATTTCATAATCACTTTCAACATCGGAAAAGCTTGCTTTCTTGTGAGCCCGCCGTGCTCATGATTCTCAATTTCATAATCACACTTTCGACATCAAAAAAGCAAGTGCTTGCTTGGGCATTGGTTTGCTTGTGTACCACTTACAACATTTAACGAAGCAAGTGACTGCTTGAGCATTGGTTTGATTGTGAACCCATTTTATGCATTTTTTTAAGAGGTTTACCAGAATAAATAGTTACATCCACGAAAATAAAGTTGGGATTTTACAACCAAGAGTTTATTAACAATACATTGGGGGGCCGGATTTTACAACAAAGAGTTTATTAACCATGGCCAAATTTTAGTGCTCAGAGAATGATATGGCAAAATCCAAAAACATGAAGCTAATTTGAATGAAATTAAAACAGTTTTAGAAATGTTCTTTTACATCAAAGAACATATACTAACTGCCTTTTCTTAATATCGGTTCTATTATTCCGGCCGAAAGGAAAATATACCAACTACCATCTCTTAACATCAGTTCTATTATTCAGGCTGAAAGGGTGCACCAATGCATTAGCTAGCCAGCAACATGCCTTAAACATTGGAATAACAACCACCAATATGCATTAAACATTGGAATAACAACAAACAGGTCACCAAAGAGCCACCATATTTATAAAAGGTAGGCCTCTTCATATTTTTCATCTACAAAAACAACCAGCAACTTTAGTAGAAGGCATGGCACCATTTAAATTTTTCATCCAATCAACTTCACTGGATCATAACTCACATAATGACATGTGTATGAAACCAATCTCGCTATGAATATGTATTTAGCATTTACATCACCATGTTAAGACTTTATACTATACTGGAGGAGAATAAACTATGAATATGTCTTTTAACATTTACATCACCATGTAGTAATACACAAAATTAAAAATTAGTTTAGTTATAATGTTGAGACTTTATACTATACTCGAGGAGAATAACAAATTAAAGCAGGTCTCTGTAATAGAGAAACTCTTTCTAAATAATTTAGGGGCGATAAAAGGACATCACAAATCATCGAAACATTACTCAAAAAAATTAGAGGCGATAAAAGGAAATC
This sequence comes from Pseudotsuga menziesii, assembly GCA_001517045.1. Lineage (NCBI taxonomy): Eukaryota > Viridiplantae > Streptophyta > Pinopsida > Pinales > Pinaceae > Pseudotsuga > Pseudotsuga menziesii. The sequence continues at coordinate 539,371 of LPNX010203184.1, read as the reverse complement.
ACAAATCATCCAAACATTACTCAATGATAGTAATTTACATTCACCATATGTTTATGTTAGGTTTATGTATAGACTGGCCAGGTAACATTATATACAGAATTAAATCCATTTGAAAATGTTTATGATGGGAAAGCTACTATATGGCGATGAATACAATAGAGATGAACACTCTGAATAAATCAAGAAACAAAGAAATTATTTCCAAGAAACCAGTTACTAGGGAGCTCTGCTGCAAACCCTAATATGAAAAAAATGATAAACTATATACATTCTCTCTGCATGCCCATGAACATGTATTTAGCATTTACATAACCATGTAATAATACACAAAATTAGTTATAATGTTAAGATGAGATGAGGCTTGGTCATGGACTATTTCAAAATTGTTGTTGGCAGGAATGGACTTTATACTATACTGGAGGAGAATAAACAAATTAAAGGAGGTCTCTGTAACAGAGAAACTCTTTCTAAAAAAAATTAGGGACGATAAAAGGACACCACAAATCATCCAAACATTACTCAATGATAATAATTTACACTCACCATATGTTATGTTAGGTTTATGTTTAGCCTGGCCAGGTGACATACAATATAAAGAATAAAATCCATTTGAAGATGTTTCAATGAAGACAATAGAGATGAAAACTCTGAATAAATCAAGAAACAAAGAAATGTATTTCGAAGAAGAGAAACTCTTTCTAAAAAGAATTAGGGGCGATAAAAGGACACCACAAATCATCCAAACATTACTCAATGATAGTAATTTACAGTCACCATATGTTATGTTAGGTTTATGTTTAGCCTGGCCAGGGTACATACAACATAAAGAATTAAATCCCGATGTTTCAATGAAGACAATAGAGATGAAAACTCTGAATAAATCAAGAAACAAAGAAATTTATTTCCAAGAAACCAGTCACTAGTGAGCTTTGCTGCAAACCCTAATATGAAAAAAAGATAAAGTATACATTCTCTCTCTGCATGCCCATGAAATACATGGATGGCACAATGCCTAAAGTACATGAAATTACAGACTCAGAATATAGAGGATAACAGCCCTAGAAACTTCTGCTAAAGATTGAATATAATATGAGATTGAAACAAACAATGAGCCCTACAGAGATCCCAAATCCTTATTAAACAATCTTTTCAAAATATCAGTTGATCTACAATGCCATCAATTCATTCATCAAGAAGACCAGAAGCTATCATGGCGATAGAAACTACATAGTTATTAACAGAAATAACACATACAGAAAAATAAAACATGGAGCGCTCTGTGAGATCCAGATCTGCATGTGAGTCCCCCATTTCTCCACTTGGGTATTCATTTCTGGCCTCCAAAGAGATACCCAAGCGAAGATCCACCTCCTGGTGCAGAATGCACCTTCGTAGAGGGCCGGTCCTGAATTAGAACAAAAGCCTCTCAGAGACACATGAAACTGATCCAAAACCCCACTAAAACACAAGAAAATACTGAAAGAGCACACAAATACCATATGAAAAAAGGAAAAACAGATAAAAACCCACTTACAGTAATGAAATTGCCGCTGTTCTGCCCATCAGCCCTATGATAATTATTTGTGTTTCTACTCGCTTGTCCTTCAGGCTGTGCTGCAGCAGCAACAGGAGCAGGCTGAGCCACCTTGGGAGCCACTGCTACCTGTGGGGGTGGCTCTGGTCTCTCAACAGGCCTTGTGGGTGGTGGCGCATCCGAGCCAAACAGATACCCCAAAGAACTCTGCCCCCCTCCACTGCTCACACCACGACCCATGATTTACTGAAAACTCTCTCGCTGGGATCCAAGAAACTTAAAATTGGCTCCTCTGCAACTGAAATACAAATACCAAATACCAAATATGGAGCTTGAGCGTCTGCTCCTGTTGTTATAATAGACCGGAAGAGATGCTAGCCACCCAGGAAAGCAGGGAGGGAATGTGCTAGGGTCTCTCAATAAGTGTTGATATTTGTAGAAATTTTTATATGAATAATGACGAGGTGGGGGCACCTATAATAGCCCAACCGACTCACAAGGACACATCAAATCTTGCACAAGTTGTGCGAAGGATTGTTTCTCATATTTTTTATTTTATTTGGACATGGACAGCTCATCCTTACGAAGATGCGCTATCGTGAGTGTGTTGTGAGAGGGACTCGCGTAAATTGGAGGACGTGTGTAGTGGGAAGGCACCATGGGAATCTATTGAAGGAGGTTTCATGTGATGGGCTTGCTTGGAAATTGTGCCCCGTTAGGTTTGCCCAACACATACGAGCAGCTGGAAGATTTGCTTTGCTCTCTTCTGCTGTTAAATTGATGTAAAATTGATCAAAGATCTTATGACGAATTTGTCCACAAGAGTGGCAAGTGGGACCATACAAAAAAGAAAAGGGACCGTTTACAACAATTTCAAAAAAGTAAAAAGAGGGAAGTAAGCATATTGACCTATTTCAAATACCATTTACGTATAGAGGAAAAGAAACAAGTGTATTTCAAAAAGTGGAGATGGTTTCATGAATTTCGAAAAAAATACATGAAAATAGTTCTTTCTTTTGGTATCTAATTATCTATAAAGGTTTCGATGGGGATGGGGATGGGGATGGGGATGGGATGGGATGGTGTATGGGTAATTTTGGAATTTTGTAACTCAGTAAATTTATGTTTGATTATGTTAAGGACTTGACACAAAAAGTAAGTTCAAGGCCTAGCACTTTCAGGGGTGAAAAAAAAATGTATGAGTGTGGTAAGCGCGAAGTTTTTTGCATGGGGTCTTAGGGTAAAATTAATGCTCTATATATGGGGATCACTGTCCTTCTCTCTCAAGAAAATGGCAATGAACCTTGACATGTTGTGTAACCTGATATTAGAATTTGTTAAGAGCTCTTAATCGATGGTCATGATTCCTTAAGTTTTTATAGGCTCAATAAGAGACCAATATGTTGATGAGGCATTTGCTTAGCAACTAATAGTAGTCTCAATAGAGAAGCAATGAGCAGTTGGTGACCCTAGTTCTGACAAGGAAGATATTTAAATGGAAGAGGTCCATTGTAGCCATGTCTTTGATCATAACTAGTTATGTTAATCATGTTTATATTTATTTTTTCTTTTGGGTCAATATGTTAGGCAATATAAGCATCAATTGATAGGCTTGACTTAGATCCTACATGTATTAGATTCATTTATAATGTTTTGATTTGCTTTTGCAAGACATATTTTCGTAAAAAGAAGAAAAAAAATCCCTCTAAATGGGTTGATAAGGAGGAATGATGTCATTGTAATAATTACAATGAAGTGATGATGCCATCATGCATCATTTCATTGCATCGAGCATGTTTCATTTATATGCAATAGTTGTGGAGACTTCAAGGATGAGATCCATTCATAATAGTTTGGATTTGCCTTCGAAAGAGGGTGCATAAGGGAAGGACGAAGAAGGTAGGACACAATAGGGAATATGAAGAATTATGGCTCTCTTTCATGGACAACCTCATGACCACCCCCATGATTAATCAAATGGCTTATGTTGACCTTTGGATTGTGCTTTGTCTCTACAGCAAGCAATGGAGGAACAATGTGAATCTGAAGAGCATTATGAAAATTACAAGGTACCCATCTTGTTTGATGAGGCAAAAAAATTGAAGGAAAGAGAGGGGGTGACAAAGTTAGACCCACTATATATAAAAGGTAGAAGTAGAGCTCCTAAGCACAAGGTTTGTGGGGATGGCACTGAAAAAGGCTTGCTTCAGCAACTAAAATCATATGTTTTTGTATATCCTATGGTTTCATTGGTAGGTTCAAGGATGCCACAATGTATAAAATATAGAAGTTAGAGGAAAAGGTTTGGGCTAGAAGAATTGCCACCAATAGTGAACAAATGATAAGGAATTAGAGCCACCATCCAAGGCATAAGGTTCTCAAGAAGTCAAACCACTAAATGCTCACTCACTCTAGACCTTTACTAACACATAAAGGAGATAATATATTGCCACCTGGACTTTGTCTCAAAGAAAGACAACCCTCTCCTACACACCATCTTAAAAGAGTTACACCAACTCAACGGCAAGTATTATGGTCTTTTAAATGTTGTCTAAGATATAAAGATAGAAGGGAACTAGAGAATGAGGAGGAGGATGAAGAAAATCAAGCTAGAGTTATTCTCAACACCCCATCTCCCTTGTAAATGATGAAAATATGTCATAGTTCCCTTCTGGTTTATGCTTGTCTCTGAGGTTCCATTCTATATGTTTTTCAATTATTGTTATCCTAGAATATGGCATGATGGTCAGAGGCCAAGTTATCCTTCTTCATATAAAATTGTTCATTTTTTTTTAACATTCTTAAACATTTTCCAATTTTGAATATGACTTGCTTAAAGTTTCAGGATTGAATGAACAGTTTTTCTCCATAGGAAAAAGATTATTTCAGCGAAATGAAATATACATGTTACACAAGATCGACCTCCATTGAGACCCTAACAAGAGAAAAAAAAAACAGACTAACTCCAATGGGTATGTTCAACACCCCTCCAAGAATACAACATCTAAATTCAAAAGCAACAAAAAATATATGTCCTAACATATCCAACTCATAATAAACATAGTTTCCCAAGTGGCTACACACCTAATACCTTAATCATACAGGCTATGAGATTATGAGCTCTTTCCATAGGACTACTCATAAAAATGACATACATGAAAACATTGAACTTAGAAGTGAAAAGTCTCGAACTCAACTTCTTGGTCATCTATGATTTCATGGAGGAAGAAGGGGCGATCATCTATAGAGAGCGCTTCCTTAGGAAAATGATCCACTTTTTCATTCAATTCCCTAAAGATATGTGTGAAAGAGGACCATTCATGATTTTGGATGTCTTCTTGAGTTTGATCTAGGTGAGAAGTTAGCCTTGCAATATAAATGACGTTTTTTCCATTTTCCGAGTCTACCACTACTTTTGAATCGCCTAGAATCTGCAGTCTTTCAACCCATGAGAAAACACAAAATGAAGAAGAGTGTAAAGTGCAACAAACTATGCTTTCATATTAGAACCTCTCCTAGCAATATCGAATGTGAAAATAATGATGATTATTAATGTATAATACCACCCCAATCCCTACGCCGGCTAGATGTCCTTAGCTCATAGTTAGCTAGCCATGTCAAAATATCCCCAAGGTACCTCCAAGTCTAGTTGCAGCATGATCGACGCTCTAGTATTTTTTTTTCTTTAGCTCCATTTTAAATTCTCATGGGAGTTTTTCAATCAAACCTGCAATTACTTCTTCTAAGACTTATTCATCTGCAAAAAGGCTCAAATTACAAGACCACCAAATCAAATAAACAAAGAATCAATGGAGAGAGTTGTATTATGCCACTGATGTGTCGGTCCACCAATCTAAGCAACATTTGTATAGACTGACCACTCTCCATGTTGCTTTAGGATTAAACAAATTTTCCATAACCTTCCAAACTCAAACTATATATGGAAATGAGATGAAAATATGGTTGACTGATTCTTCATCTAATTTGTAGAGAATGCATCTACTCAGCCTGATCTAGCCACACTTAAGTCCATTATCCCACATTAAGAACTTGTTGGACAAAGCTAGCCACAATAGAATCTTGGATTTTAAATTGCTTAGTAGTTTCCATATGCTTTCCCACCACCAGACCTCATTTCTGTCGAAGTCCAATTCTTATTTAGCCTTGTACCCCAGTTTAGTCAAGTACATACCTGTAGCCAAATTAGGGGGGCAGACCATGGAACCTTCCACCTCACCGCTAAGCTTAATGAAGCTAGTATTTAACTTTAACACGTAACTCCTCCATTCCTCTACTAGTTGATCCTGCAAGTTCATCTCCTTCATGGATTTTCAATCCTAATCTGCCAAAAACTTCATGGGTCAAATCCCGAGCTTCTTATAAGTGGAATATGTCTCTATCATGGAGCACCCTAAGCAGGGAATCTAAAAGTTTGTATTGTTTGTCAGCTCCCAACCAAGGATCCTCTCCAATACTTAAGTAGTTTCCATTGTCAGTCTTCCAAACCAGCCAAGGACCCACCAAGGGGAATGATTCGACGAAATCGTTCCACACTATTGAAACATTCATTGGATCCTTGTGAGGATTGCAAAGCTAATCCTCCAATGATGAATTGCTAAGATACTTTAAGAGCATCCCGTGCCTTCATAGAGAGTCTCCTGTCGTGGGACACCAAATATTTTTTGCCACCAAAGAATGAGTTAACATGTGGATATTTTTTATCCCCCAACCTCCAATAGTCTTAGGAGGCATACTAGGGGATGCCTTCTTTTTCTTTGTTGTCTTTCCATAAGAAACTTAAGCATTTTTTTTTTTTTTTGGTCAATATCCCTTTTGGGATTTTTATTATGGAGGCTTGGTATACTGGAATGCTTTCCAACACTAACTTTAGCAACACCAACCTGCTACCCCTTTATAGCCAACAATTCACCCATCGAGATATGCATGCTTCAATTTTGTTTACAATCTAGGTCCAATCTGCGATCCTTTAACCCTTCATTCAAACTTTTATGAGGAAAGGGCAGCAATGTTTCAAGAGCCTACATTGCTTCGTAAGGCAACTGGTTATGCACCACACACAATTTGACAATATTAATTTCCATACTCGTCGCTTTGCAGTATAGATCAAGGATGGACTTTAGGCCTTGGATTTTTTATCGCTCTCCTGCACCAAACAAGAGCACATCACAATGAAAAGAAAATGTGAAATGCATTCTAATGTTGAAATTTTAAATCTCGATAGGATCCTTCTGTTTCGGGTGTCCTTCATTAACTTGCTTAATCCTTCTTCCACTATTAAGAATAGAAAAAGGCGATGATGGGAAGCCCTATCTTAAACCTCAAGAGGATGTGAAAAAAGGAGAAGGGGATTTTTTGATAAGAATAGGAAATTAGGAAGACTCTACACACTCCATTATCTAATTTACACCATTGAAGCTCATTCCAATTTGAATAAGTATCAGCCACAAATATGTCCAACTAACTTTGTTGTAGAATTTGGACAAGTCGAGCTTGACAACCACATTTGGGAAGTAGGCATAATTGATCGAATGCAAGGCTTCTTGCTCAATAGACATGATGTCATAAATTTGGCGACGAAATAGAAATATAAATTGTTCTTCAGACACGAGATCACTAAGGATTGGCCTAAGCCTATTATCCAAAATATTAGAAATGGTCTTGTAGAACACATTGCAATAAAGGATAGGGAAAAAATACTCAAAAGATTCTTGTTTGTTGGAATTGAGATCCAGAAATGTGGAATTAAGACCACCCAAGACTTTACCAGAACTCTTGGCTTCTTGCATCACTTTAAGAATATCATTCTTCAAAAGATCATAGAAACCTAGGTAAAATTCAATAGTGAGGCCATCCGGGCCCAATATTTTTCCTTTCTTCATGGAGGACATGGTTAACAAAACTTCAATCTCGATAACATCCGCATCCAGAGAGATTCATCTCTTCATGAAAAGCTGAGGTGTCAAACTAATGACCTTCAAACTATCCTTAGTTGGCACCCTGAGGGTTCTAAAAAAGGTTATGAAACTGAGGTTTTGCAACCTCTATCTTTTCCTTGAATGAATTTGCCACTACTCCACTCGGACCAGATACCTCCAACATAGAATTCAAGTTTTGATGAAGGTTAGCAAAAATGGTGGAAAAATTTAGTGTTGTTATCTCCTTCACTCAACCAAATTACTTTGGTTTTCAGTTTCCAAGTATATTCATGCTTAGCTAGAAGGTCATGTCTTTGAGCTTCCAAATATTTCAGGTTTAAAAGATCATCCTCACTCCAATTACCTTTTATATTTTTATCATAAATCTCATGGATATTATCCTCTGTTTCAAGAAGGAGTGCTTGTGTCCTATGATTGTAAACCTCCAACCATTCTTTGATTTTATACTAAACTCTTTTCAGATTTTAAGAGAATTGTTGCATTTGTGAGACTCTGAGGGAGTGTTGCAAAGGGACCTAAGAGGACGAAATTAAACTAGCTTTATGGTCTTCCTCACATAGCCATATGTGATTAAATTTGAGAGGGGAAGGAGGTTTTCATTCATAACTTTTCGGTCTCAAAATAATTGCAAGGTGGTCGGACATGCTCCCTGAACCCACCCATGACTTCATTAACCAATTCCTCCCTAGTATATTCATCTGATATTAAAAACATGTCGAGTTTCTTTGAAATTCCTTCGACACGTTTATGTCCATTTTACAATTTTGAAATTAAAAAAGATGTTAAGAGGCCTCTTGACTGACTGTCTACCTCTAGGGATAAGAACGACTAGTTTTTCAACCAGAGAGAGAAAACATCCATTACTTTTTCCCCTAAGCACATGGTTTCCTGAATTAAAAGAACATCTCATGAGTAAGCATTTAAAAGTATTTTGAGGGCTATCATCTTGGAGTTTCCCCCATCCTTCTAATATTAAACAAAAGGCACATCATGATTGACCATTGCCTCAGGAATTCCCTTCTCTAAGTACTTGTGCGATGGTAGATTGCTTGTTTTTTTTTATGTCTTGTGTTTCACTTGTAATTAAGTGAAGGAAATATTAAATTTTCCACCCACTAACAAACCTAGAGCCTTATCTAAAGCTAGGAGCCCTATAATCACCTCATTCTCCTTTCCCTGCTTTTGAGAATGTGGGAGATAACCGCAGGAAAATCTTAGAGCCATTTGCCGATGAGTCCAAAGAGGATGCCATGTTAGCATGAAGGGTTGACTTTTTTGTTGACATGTGACTCTAACGGATTCATAGGAGAACAAGAAGGGGTGTTGGACGTTGTCATGAATCCAGTCACCTCATTGTGCCCTTCTAGCCACAGGGTACTCAAATTACTATTTGAAATTCACTTTAATAATCAATTTCATTTTTTTCTATTGGTTTAATTGTGTTTTACAGTGGAATTATAAATGCAATTGAACACCCTAACTATTATAAACATGTGCAAGGGAATTACAAGCATATTCTACATGAATGAAGCCACATAATACCAATAATTACATGCATTAAATCACCATACAACAATATTTACGTTAAATATATTTCAAACATACCTATAACACATTTTATACATGAGTAAATACTTATCTTAAAATATAAACCGACTATATGTAGACCAAGGACATTCTACCTTGCTATAGGCTCTATCGAGACATATCTTTCTTTGGAAGGCCACCCCCAAGTTATGACTTATTCCACAAGAAGGTACTGAGTTTTCTTTCTATAACTATCCCAATCCTCTAGCACTCCTTCCTCCTCAGTCTGCACAACCGAAGGAATGGGGTTGCCTTCTTTGAGATTACATCCCCTCGGGCTCCCTTCTTTGATTTAATAGTCCCTCGGGTTCGTTACCACAATTCCCTTCCACGTCTCCAACATAGGCCAGCCAAGAAATCTCCATGCTAGGACTCCAAGGAATTTCATTGCTCTTAGTATGGCTCAAGATTATAATACCAACGATGGCAGTATGAGAAATGGTGATATGGTCAATGGTGGTTTAGTTTTGACAATAGATGATGGCTCAATCATGGGAAAATTATGGTTGAATGGATAATTTCTCAATAATTATATGCATGTTGAGAACAAGCCAAGCGACATGAAGGCTCAAAGGAACTAAACTCTTGGCATACATGGGGTTGGACACCTTTTTCCCCTCTAATCCCAAGTTTAGGATAATTAACCCCAATTTATGGTTAATGAAATTTAATAAATAGGGAATGATAAACATGGGGGGGGAATGAATAATAAAGATAGTGACATGAATAATAAGTCACTAGGGTCATTCCTCCTTAAAATCCCTTCTCACTACCCTTCTTGTGGAATCGTAGCCCCCCATCTCTTCTTCAGCCTTCTTGGTCTACAATAGTCATGTGTTTTTATATTAAATATAAAACTTGCATAATTACATTATTTTGGCCACAATAGACCATTCATGTTTGGCTTCTATCCCATTCCATCATAATTACATAATTACATTTTGGGGTAAGAACGGGGTGTTACAATCCCCTCCCCCGTAATTATGCACCTTAGGCACATTTACCACAATGTTCTTGGTCCTTGTACTCTGGTATAGTTGTTGACTATCCCATCCACAATGCACCAACATTGATCGTCCAATACCTTAGTTTCCTTTCCATGCTTGGCGCATCCACATGTACCTATATCAATCATTAAGATGAAGTATGCATGTTACAATCATTCTTATGAGATAGTCATAATGTCTATAGTCATTTTACAATAACAAAATGTAAGATCATATATTCATTTCATTAATTATGGATACTTTATTCAATACTTATCTACATGCATATTTCTATTCTTTCACAAGGTTGCCATGAGAAATAATTCAGCTCATTGATCCTCTTGACACACCCTCTACAATTTCCCCAATCCATAGCACTCTACCTCCATCAACCTGCACTACACAAGGTATGAAGTTCCCTTCTATGACTTAATAGTCCCTCGGGATCCCTTCTTAGAGCTAACAACCCCTCAGATTTGTTACCCTAATTTTCTTTCAGTGCTCCAACACAATTCAACCAATGAGTCTTTGTGTTATGCCTCTAAATTTCTTGAATATTTCATAGAAGATTCATTAGATTTTCCTCTTCTTTACAGTCACTCACCCTCCGGAATCAACTATCCCGTTATTTGAGTTAACAGTCCCTTGGGCCATCCATCATTCACCAAGGATTTCTTGCATAAGAAGAGTGAAAATTTAGGGTTATTGTGTTCTTTACAATGGCCTTCTTCCTGAGCTTTCCAACTTACAATTGCCACCATGGGATCATAATAAATAGATTCACCATCCACCTATGTCACAAACTTAAACATACATGTAGTGAGATTCATACTTTATATATCAAATAATATTGGGAATCATTATCTTCATAATTAAATTCTTAGTAATAACATCAATTCCACACATAATACTTAGCTTTCAATGGAAAGTGCAATAATCCATGTCTTCGATATGGCTCACTTTTACTACCATATCCAAGACATCTTCTTCGTTTACAAAACTATGTTCTTTTGATAGAGAATTCTTGTAGTCCATCCAAGGTGAGTACTTTTTCATGCATATCTTTCACTCCATTTACAATAGGTATTGAAATAATCCTAAAATTATGCATTACCAATAATTTCATCATTTCATGTGTTAGCATATTATGCAATGAAATATGGCTTGAGATGCATTCTCGTAATGCATCCAACATATATGCCTACATGTGTGTATGCATAACTGCAATATTTATACCATTTAATAATTCACACATGGTCATTGCACTCTTTCATTTATCCATGAACACCATATCAAAATCACAAGCTTTAATTTGTCTTGGTTATTTACTCAGAGATAAAGTGATATTTAATTTTACATTAATGCATTCTAAATTACAAATAGTCATATAGGCATAAGACTTCCTACCTCTACCACATCATTTTATGTGGAATTACATTAAATTAATGCATTCAAACATCATATGCATACCAATTCACAGCATTCCAATATGGAAGAAGGGATTCTTACCCAATCCCCTTTTCTAACACTTGAACAATTTCCATAAATTCATTGCTTGCATGCATGCCCTCGACATCTTTGATGTTACTTGATAAGTTGGTCTCTTGCAATAAATTGCACCATCCTATTGATCATAGATTTATTATCCTGGTCTTTTCTCAGAAGGTTACGTATCACATCCAACCATGTCATTAACATCTTCCATGTTCTTATATCTTCTTCATAGGGTTTACTGCTTCTTCTTTTACACCACTTGGTATTTATGATCCACCCTTTTAACTAATTCTACTTATGGATTTTATGCCATTCATATAATGGATCATTAGTTATGATTTCCACCAAGTAGCAATTTCATAACAGATATAACAAAATTCCAGAGAGATGCTACTTGATGATATAGATTGATCCACAATTTGGCCCATTGATGAACAAAATGGATCATTCCATTCCTCCTCCATAAAGAAGAGACAAAAGAAACATTCAACATATCAGAAGAAGATGGAGAGGTTCACATGAACAGTCCCAGGATGATGATGCACCGAAGAACCAAGTTTCTACATTACTGCTCCACAGTGTTGCAGAATACAATAATTTTTTCACAAGTTTTTGCTTGAAGAGGAAATTTTTCTCTCAAGTATAACTTGTTTTCTTGATTTTACCTGCTTATATTGAGGTGGGGTTTTTCCCAATAGGTTTTCCCCATTTTCCTTATTTTATTAAGCAGTATTTTATTCATTTAGATTGTATGGGTGACTTTTGGCCTAGTTTCCAAGGCCCAAGTTCTCCAAAGTTATGATTAAGGGGGGTGTTAGGATTAATTAATCCTCCTTTGTCCAATATAGTCTATTTGGTCATTTTTACTAACTTATGGAGTTATTATTATTGTACTAGAGTATGGGTGACATGCCTAGAGGTTATTTGCCACTTATTGCATGTGCATGCATGCGTTTATGTGCCTTTGAGACCAATACTTACATTATAGGATCCCACTCTAAGTGCCACCAACAACCTCCATCAGTTGGTTGTGGTAGGTCAGCATTTATGCCGAGTCAACCTCCAGTTATAATCAATTAGATCACTTTCAGCTAGCCTAGCACCAATTTTGCATGCATGCAAGGAGAGTGGCACCTTTTTGCCACTTACCTCATCAGTTAACTTATTATAGACTGATTTAGTCATCCAGAGTTAGACTAATGAGCTCCAAAAGTGATTTAGACACACAATGTTAGCTAATCAATCACTTAGAACTGATAGATTTGAATCCTATCTTTATCATTCAAATTCCATGTATTGTATAATCATTGTATTATTGATCAGTGAATGAAGTTTAATGTTGTGATTATCTAAGCAATTCTTGTCTAATTTATCTGAATTTTGTGGCATGAATTTCTTGTTCAGTGTACATTTTATTTGATATTCCATTGCATAACCCCCTTCCTACAACTTTCATATTTTCCTGTAGATCAATGGTTCACAAATTTAACACTTTCCAGACAGTCCAGGTTATGAAGCCAGTAAAGAGGTTCCAGACCATGTTAAGGATGTTGTTGTGGAAAGGAGTTGGGAACCAATTGGAAAGGGTGCTCCTGATGGATTTTGCTTCCATGTCCATTTGTCTAAATATGCTAGCCGATTTGTCCCAAAATTTGGCTATGAATGTCTAGTTACTGAACAAGGAGTTTGTTTCTTCAGGATGTTATTTGCATAGGTAGCATCTAGATGGTCCTATGAATCCTCTATGAAGGATCTTGTCCCAGGTTAGTATTTTGCCATGGTTTACCAACCAAAGAAATATGGTAATTTTAGGACAGAGTTTACCATGCCAAAGTCTGTTCCAGTTTGGTTCACTTCTTTTTCAATGGCTTCTCGAGGCTATGTGATAGGCTTCGTTGGTGGTGAAGATCCCTGCTGGTTTGTAACCCCATCTCAGTTGGGATTTGACAATTTTTTTTCTTCTTTTTAGCTCACTCCATATGGACATGTGGTATCATTATTCAGTGTTTAAGCTTAGATGTCCGCAGTCAATCCTTTTCCTCCATTCATTGGTGCTAACTTTGGGCTTCCAGAAGTCAAAGACTACTATTTTGTTTCAAAGAGGGGGGATATTGGCCAGAGAATGGTGGCTAGGGTGAGAGGTTAGAGGGGGGAGTTGCTACCAAGAATATTCCCAGAAGATCATCATGTTTCCTTCTCTTATTTCCTAAAAATTATGCATGTGAACCAACTCTTTTTGTTCCCAAGATGAATTCCATATGCCGGATCCCTTTCTGATTTCAATGGCTCTAATGAGATTATCAATGCAAGTGGGGATAACATATTTGTCCTTATAGATGGGTTCCCAAGGAAAGAGGGGAAAAGTGACTAGGTTCCACCAGGTTTTTGCTGCTAAGATGTTGTTCATGATCATCATATCCCTTAGCCCTAGTTCGCCTTGGGATTTTGGTTTGCATACCTTATCCCATGCAACCAAAGCCCATTTGTTGGAGTTGATAGATCCATTCCATAGAATATTGTGTTGGGGATTACATATATTCTTTATAACATCTTTGGAAGTGCTCATAATAGAAAAGAGGTATAGAGGGATGGATTAAAGGACTGAGTTGAGAAGGAAAACCATGACCAAAAAATTGAGAGGGAGGAGTGTCCAACTGGAGAGCTTATGACTGAGAGAGGAGAGTAGAGAGTCCCAGGAGAGATTACAGAAGGCAATCTCCACAAGGAGAGCTCCCACATAGGTGGAGGGGAGAGAACCTTTACGAAAGCAAATGATTCTTAAGATGCAAGCTTGAAGGTCTGAAGAGGCGTTGAAGAAGAAGATAAGCGATTTGTCAAGATTAAGGGTTAGGCTTGAGGCTTGCATAAAATCAGTGAGGAGAGATTTGAGGGATCTGACTTCTTTGATAGAGGAGGATCCTAGAAGAAAGGTGTCATCCACAAATTGAAGTTGAGAGTGATGATCATTGGACTGCAACTGGAGGCCCAAGAGTTGATTGGTTGTTCAAGCATCTGCAAGATTGCATCCTAGACCTTCTACCATTATCACAAAGAGGAAGGGAGATAGAGAGTCTCCTTGGAAGATGGCATGGGAGGGAGAGAAGGTGGAAGAGGGATACCAATTGAGGAGAATAGAGAAGAATTCATAGGAAAGGAGGGAGAGGATCAATGTAATCCATATTGGATCAAAGACAAAATCTAGGAGCATTTCTTTGATGTATTTCCAACTGAGCTTGTCAAAAGCTTTGGAGAAATCAAGTTTGACTAAGAAGTCGGGTTTCTTTTGGGTTTTGAGGGTGTGAATTGCCTTGTGAGACAAGAAGATGCCATTAAGGATTTGTCTTCCTTCCACATAGCAAGTCCACTCCTTAAAGATGAGGGTGTTGTTGTTGTTGCAACTGCTTCCCCAAAATTTTACATTTTAGGGCCCCTCCTTTCATTTTTTTATTTTTACACTTGTTTCCCAACTTAGATAAACCCTCCCTGCATACCCAGTCTTTCCTAGAAGCTCGAGTAGAAGTATTTTCCTAAGCCTGAAGTGTCATTTCTGTTAAAAGGATCCTTAGGCATAATCTTAGAAACTATCCTTACAAAAAAATATGCTTTTGATTTAATATCAAAAGCTTATAATCGCTCTGATCTAGATCCAACGACCAAGAAATGTTAGGAGTGAAAATGCAGAGTCAGAAAAAACTATTTCTGCTTATGAAAAAAGTTGCACATCTTTCTTTCGCCTTCTGCAAAGATCCAATGGTCTAGAAGGTTTCCGCGCAAATCAATGGCTCGAAAAGGTGGAAAAGAAAAGGCAGAGGAGGAAAGTTAAAGTTTGAACTTCGTGAAAATTGGACAATCCGACTTCCGATCTCTACTTTCCACAAAAGGCGGAAGCAAAAAGTTAAGGTTTAAACCTCAAGAAAGATTGATTTTCCACTTTCCGAAAGGCGGAAACGGAAGGGCGGGAGCAGAAAAGCGAAAGTGGAAGATGCAGGTTTTGGACAAGAAAAGGTTGGAATCCCGATTTCCAACTTCCGCATAGATCAACGGTTTAGAAAGCTTCTGCATAGATCAGCAGCTCAGAAATAATCGGAAGGGAAGAAGCAGAAAAGCGGAGGTGGAAAGTTAGAATTTTGGTCGTGGAAAAGTTAGAGTCCCTCCTTTCGCTTTCTACAGTCTCATATCAACGATCCAGAATGGCCTGTATAGATTGACGGTGTGGAAAGGTTGTCACAAAAATCTAATTCGCGGAAGTTAGAATGTAATTTGGAAAATCTGCAGTCCCCAACTTTAGTCTCAGATCAACGGCTAAGGATGACTTCGGAATAAAATCAACGACCATGGAAAAGTGGAAGCAGAAAATCCAAAGTTTAATTTTGGAAAAGATTGAATTTTCTCTTTCCGATTTCCACCTTCTCAAAAGGCGGAGGCGAAAAGGTAGAATTTTAGCATTGAAAAGGTTGGAGATCCACTTTCCGATCTCTGCTTTCTGAAAGTGCGGAAGTAGAAATGCGGAAGCAGAAGGATTGAGTTTAAATTTTAAACATATTGGCAAGCCCGATTTCCGCTTTTCGGAAGTGCGAAAGCGAAAATGCGAAGGCGGAAAAGTAGAATTTTAACTTGATAAAATTGGCAAACACGATTTCCACTTTTTGGAAGGGCAGAGGCGGAAAGGAGTTGTCAAGGTTGCATGATCTAATGGTTCAAATCAGACCTGATCCATCTTTGGGATGATCTGAGCCATCCAACCTCTGTTTTGTTTTTTACTGTGAATCAGTGGGGAAACTGAGAAATCTTTATCCCGAAACTTAAACTAAATATTTTGCTCGCTTAATAGGGCGCCAATCATCATGTTTTTGTTATGTTTAAATAAACGACACATATCATTAAACTTACAATTGAAATTACGGTGATTAGTTATAGTCTCCATTGACAAATTATTGTTGTTTCCAGATCAAATATATGTCTCATGATGTTCTCTTTTTGTATTACAACTACTATGGTTCACCAACTTAGGATGGGCGATTGCGAGATCGGGTAAAGTTTGCAGTTTTCAATGACTGAGATTCATGGCAGATGCAGATCTACGGTCCTGGAGAATTCCATTGTTTTAACTTGCGTGAATGAAATAATTCTCTTAGATCCGTGGAATTGGTTAAATGGCTATATATTTCAACGACCAAGATCAAAGGTGGAGTCTGATCGATGGTGGATGTGCATTTCATTGATTCAACATGATCGTGGAAAATAACTTTTGAAATCTACAGAATTGGTTAAAGGGATACATAGATCAACGACTGAGATCTACTCAGAATTAGATCTACGGCGGAGAAAAATTCCGCTGATTCAACATGCGTGGATTAATGAACTTTGGAGATCCGCGAAATATGGTAGAGGATTAAATTTTAAATGACAAAGATCTTAACGGAAACTTTTTCAACGACCTAGGTTGATTTGGAAAAGAGAACATGAACAAAGATTAGGAAGATAAAGGACCGCGGAATTGGTTTAAAGATGCAGGAAAAATAAAGGAGCGTGTATTTCCATCAAGGCAAGACCCATATAATTTGTTTTTATTTGTTTGTTTTTGAAACCGTTAGATTCAGCCAGGTGAGTGAATAAGAATCCTGGGAATCTCCTGGGTGATGGATAGAGTTAGTATAAATAGGGGTGCAGAGCACCATAATAGGGACTTTTTCCTGGTGAAAGAATTCTGGACTATTGTTGTAAAAGAGCTACCTCTTTGGTAATAAGAAGGATCATTTTGCTGGAACAAAGGGCCTGCGTAGAGATTTAATTGGAATGTGTGGAAAGCACACTGTAGAACTATTTCTTCTTGCTTATGT
Organism: Pseudotsuga menziesii; assembly: GCA_001517045.1. Classification (NCBI taxonomy): domain Eukaryota; kingdom Viridiplantae; phylum Streptophyta; class Pinopsida; order Pinales; family Pinaceae; genus Pseudotsuga; species Pseudotsuga menziesii. The sequence continues at coordinate 521,973 of LPNX010203184.1, read as the reverse complement.
ACATCATACGGTGAGATTGTTCTAACCTTATAGAACTATTTCCTTGGTCATGAATGTCTGATGTCTGTATAAATGTCTGTGTTCACAAGGTAATAAATGGTTTAACTATATTAGAGCTACCTCTGGTATTCTTTCTGCCATGAATGTGATTATCGTGTTGGTATGACTATCTGTTAGACCTTTATGAGAATTTATAGTATAATACTTTGAACTCTAAATTTTCTCCCTATCCAGGGATAGAATAGTTTAGTTTTAGACCTAGATTAGATCTGCATTTAACTTAGGCACCTGCATATCATTCTTTAAACAAAAATATTATACACTGTGGAATGGGCCGTAACCAGTAAAATATTAAAGAACTTAATCTATGGTAGCCAAAACTGTGAATCGGACGGATTCCCCACCCCAAACAATGTCTGATCTAATTGAGATCGTTCACCGAGGATAATCCCTACTGCTTGGTACCTGGGATTTTTCCAGGCATCAATAGGTGGGTAGGAGGGGTTTGAGTCTATTGGCTATGAATTTGGTTATGATGTTGTAGATAACATTATAGAGGGAAATGGGCTTAAATTGAGAAGGATCGGGGGTGCCAAAATCCTTTGGGATTAGAGTGATGAAGGTGGCATTAAGACCTTGGAGAACTCCATATATTTTTCTAGAGGATTCCACGAGCTTCCATATATCTTCTTTTACAGTATGCCAATAGGCTTTGAATAAGTTGATGGTGAATACATCCGACCCAGGTGCTTTCCCAAGAGACATTTCATAAACAACCCATTCAACTTCTTGCAAGGTAACTTGGTTTAGGAGTGAAGAGTTTTGGTCAACAATTATCAGTTTGGGGATATGCTTAGTTATCTTGTTGATGGCCTATGATCTGTCTTTTGTAGGATCTTTTAAGAGATTTTCAAAGTAGCCATTGAGTTACTTTTTAGTGTTCTCCATGGATTCGAGAGTGCTGCCCTGCGTAGTTTTTAGAAGAGATATGTTGTTGTTATTTCTTCTTTGTTTCATAGTATTATGGAAGTATTTGGTATCTTTCTGTCCCTCTTGAATCCATAGGGCTCTGAATTTTTGTCTACATGGGGTTTCTTCTTACCAGAGTCGGTTCTCCATTTGAGTGAGCAAGTAATTTTCCTGATGGTTTAACTCTTTTGTTCTTCCTTCATTGATAATTATTTGCTAAATATTTTGAATTATACTATCCAGGAATATCTTGTTTTCAAAAATATTCCCAAAGACTTATTTGTTCCATTTTTTAGCATGAGCTTAAGGTTTTTTAGGCGTACCTAAAGACGGTGCATCGAAGGTCCTGGTCCTGGATTTGCTTCCTTCCACCATTTGTCAATATTGTTGATGAAGTCCTCATGTTTCCACAAAAAAGATTCAAATATGAAGGGTTTCAGTAGGCTTGGAATAGACTCGGTGAGGATGAGACTTATAGGACAATGGTCTAATATTGCGACCATAATAATGAAGGCTTGTTGGCTGCTATGGGCAGACCTGGGTTTACTATAATCAACCAAAAACACCCCTAGATCACTGGCCCTTTCGACGACAGATCGCAAAGCGGCCTGAAGTCTCACCCGAAGTGACTCTAATGGGTTGGCCAAGGACTCAAGTGTCTTGGGCCAGGTTCTGTGGCAATCCCACTGGTGGCCGCAGCTCTCCTAGCTGCGAGGCCTCTTCCTGCGTGTCGCGCGACCTCTTGCTCGCGTCGCGCGATCTCCTCGTCTCGTAGCTTTTCTAACCGCAAGATATTCCTTTTGCACCGCCGCGCGATCCTTTTCTGCGGTGCGCTCTTTCCCCGACTTGCGATATCTCCAACCTTATCACATCGCCGCGCACCGTACAACACACAACTCCTACTCGCGCTAAGCCCTTAACCTACGGTATCGCGCACCGCAGCTCCTCTGCCGGTGCGATATCACCCCTCTGTGATATCCTACCTCCGCGGTTCAGCGCACTTAGCGAGGCTCGTGTCAACATGCGAGACTTAACATACAAGGCTATTCAATACTGCAATAGAGACTGTTTCACACAAAGCATAAATGAACCATATACAGCATGCCAAAGACTTTAACTTATGTTTATCCTTCTATATTTGCTGTGAACTGACTAACACATTCATTCGTCAACTGTAAACAACAATCTTGTGCAAAATAATACATAACAGTAAGCAAATACAATCACATGCATTCAACACAAAACACGCGGGTTTTACGTGGTTCACCCCAAGGATGGGAGTTACGTCCACAGAACTGTGTTTCTCTATTATAGCTTAGGGAAGGGTAAAACACTGTTCTGCTGAACCGCATATGCAGCTTAAGATCTCCTCTCTTAGATCTCTTTTCTCTTCTATATTACTCTTTTACAATACACTCTTCCCTCCCTGTCGATCCCTGCGGATCGTTACATGCATGTTCTTTAAGCCAGCTATTGGTTACCGTAAGATTGCTATCGCTGATAACAGAACCAGAGCTAGGCTTTTACAACAGTCTAATAGTCTGCAAAACACTACTAACTAACAAATGACTAGCTAGCTCTTCAACCTCCTAATCAACTAGCCAACCCTTTTACAATACAAAATATATTCTTATATAGGCAGCCCGAAGGTCGTGCCATTACAACACTGTGGGCCTGTCCCAACAGTAACCCAAAACCTAACTAGTGACAGTCGGCCATATCTGTACTTGAGGTAGCCGCTTTTCGTCACACCACATCTCTCTGCGGTCGTCCATGCTTCCCGGCACTGATCATGGGTACTATGCACCGCTTCGCTTTTATGTCCTTCGCCTTCAATGCTTCATCCTCGTTGCTCCTTTTCCTTTATGAGGGTCGCTGAGCCCTCCTGTCTTCCACCGATGCCTTCAATGCAGTGGTTGATCTCTCTCTTCTCGGCCGCTCAGGTACTGTTGCCTTCTTGACTTTTCTATCTTAAAAGTCACGGTTTTCGGCTCTGCTCTCCAGCTGGAAACGTGCTACGGCGTCGTAGCTATGCCTTAACTTCTTTCCGCCAAAACTTATCTTTCTTCCAAAACTAGAAGCTTCTTCTGTAGCTGCGGGACCCTGCTCCAACAGTCCCCTAACACTTACTTGTGGCTCGTCCTCGAGCCACCGGCAGCGGGCTTCTCCTGCTGCAGCCTTTCCTTGGCTTCCTGCGAAGCCCTCTGCAACCTGTCACGAAGTCCTTCGACTTCCTTCTTCATCACTTCGACACTCTCTTTATAGTTTATGTAACTTGGTTTGCTGGGCTCTCTTATCCTTCCTGCCCACTGTCATGGTTTCGCTCTCTTCGCTCCTGAAACCTTTTAAGAGCCTTCTAGTGTTTGAGAGGTTTTCTACAGATATCCTTTCCTCTTTATCTGGGTTAGAACTTTTATCACAAGGAAAGTCTGTATCTTCTATCCCTCTCAAACATTTAATTCAGCCTGGGGCCTCGTATATGAAGGAGGGGCAAACCATGAATTCTGTTCCGAGAACAAGCCTTTTCCTACCTCCAGGAATTCGACCGACTGCTGGGTTTGCTGCCCCCTTCCACTTCTCTTCTCTTCGAAGTGCCAGGTACCCATGCTGCCTCTGATCCTCAGGTTTTTGTTGCGTTTCCTCCACAATATTTGGTGCTTTTCTTAGCTGATCAGATAGGTCGACGACCTTATCCCGTTGCTTTCTTTTTCTCATTTTTACTTTCCACCTAGTGGGAGATTTCTTCTCATCATTCTTCTGCTCTGCTTTCTTATCTTCAGTGATCGGCTCGGCGTTCTTCTTCTCCTCAGCAGAGACTTTGGTGACAACTTCTACTTCTGGTGCTTGACTCGTCATCCTTAGCGGCTGTCTGACTTGTGCTGTACTTAATTTCACAACCCTGGGCGACCTCGTCATGGCGGACCTACGGCCACCAGGGTCAAAGCGTCTCAGCATGCCTTCTAGAGGTTCGTCCTCGAACATAACCCACTTAGTACAAAATGGCGAACGTGCACTAGCTGCAACTTCTGAAAATCACAGCACTCTGTAACCACTTAGCTCTTGACACAGAACTCTCAACAACTTTAACTCTATGGCTCTCGGTTTTTCTGCAAATGTAACCGTCTCAATTGAATACTTTCTGCTTTTATGCCCAATTCGATAATCCCGGACGCAACAGTCATCTAAACTGGACCCGTCGGTCGTCATTAATGCATGGACAAGACCACACCCGCCATCCGATCCCTCATAAATGCGGAAATCTGATCGAATTTCCCTCGAAACGTGTGTGCACAGGTGTCGGTCTCATCGGAGATTTGCCAAATTTGGAAAAATTAATTATACTACTGCCAAATCTACAGTAAGATATACGGATCATTACCTCATTAACTACCTGTCAGCTGTTTACTTGACTGTCCCTTGTCGGTTGCAAAAATGAGTACGTGGCACGGGGAAACATCGCGCTGCTGCGATGCGACTCCGCATCACCTGCATAAAACAATTTTTTATTTTTTATTTTATTTTTTTTATTTTATTTTATTTTTAGGTGTAGACCCTTTCCCAGTGCGATGCCTCCTTTCAACTACACTGGACATCTGCACCGCTTCGACTGGTTAAGAGGCGGGGTGGCTATCACTATAGGGCTTAAGCCTACTGCCAGTAATCCATGTGGGCAAAAGCTCCCCATTCAGCTAGCTGAGCTGAACGACACCTCCCTCTGTGACTTGTTGTATCTGATATGGCCCCAGCCAATGTGTCTTGAACTTCCCTGGAAACTTAATGAATTTGCTGTCATAGAGGAGCACTAGGTCTCCGATCTTGAAAGTCTTATTCTTAATATGTCTGTCATGCCAAGCTTTTTCTCGTGCCTTCTGCACTTTCTGATGGAATCCGGCGATGAATCTGTCTTCTTCTAAGGCAAGCAACTGTGCTAACCTTCCCTCGACTGTGTCTGTATCAGTCATCTCGGTAATCTGAGCGATTCTTAAACTGGGAAGAATATACTCCATAGGCATAATAGCCTCCTGTCCATACACCAAGCTGAAAGGTGTGTGTCCCGTAAGTTTCTTGCATGTGGTCATGTATACCCATAATACAGCGTTAACTCTGAGGTCCCAATCATTCCTCTGGTTATTGCAGATCTTAGTAAGGGCATTTTCTAAAATCTTATTAAAGGCCTCCACTGTGCCATTAGCCTGTGGATGGTAGGGAGTGCTCTTATGGTGCTGGATCTGGAATTATTCTGTCACTGCTTCAATAGTGCTGTTCAAGAAATGTGTGCCTTGATCACTCATCAAAATTACTGGGCATCCAAACCTACTGATGATGTTTTCAAACAAAAACTGTGCGACTGTAGCAGCATCGCAATTTCTTACTGCTTTGGCCTATGCCCATCTGGTGAGGTACTCTGTTCCAGTGATAATATATCTTGCACCAGTGCGCTTTCCTGGTGGGTTAATAGGACCCACAAAATCTATAGCCCATTTGTCAAATGCGCGCAATGTGACCTGCGGTCGCAGCGGCATTTCATCGCGTAGCGAGGGTTTTCCTACCCTTTGGCAGATATCGCAGCATCTGCAAAAGTCCTTGGTGTCTTTATGCAACGTAGGCCACCATAATCCTGCCTCTAGGATTTTCTGCGCAATCGGCTTTCCTGCGAAATGACCTCCTGCGGTTCCTGAATGTGCCTCTCTGATAATAGCGTCTTTTTCATACGGCATCACACATCTACGCAGAACTTCATCCGGGCCTGACTTGTATAGGTGTCCTGCGATGAGGGTGAAGTCTGCTGCTTTAACAACCAACTGCTTCTTTTGCTGCTTAGTAAACTCGTTAGGTGCTACTCCCATAGTGAGAAATTGAATAATATTGGCATAGTACTCATCTGCGATCTGGATAGAGAACAACGGCGCATACGGTAGATTGTCATCTAGGTTACTTGGCTCTTCTCCTGAGTCTATCCGCGACAAATGATCAGGTCCTGCATTCAGTCTTCCTGGTTTCACAATGATTTTGAAATCATACTCCTGAAAGAGGAGTAACCATCTACAGATTCTCCCCCCTAACACTGGCTTATTGACCAGATACTTCAATGCAGAATGGTCAGTAAACATCTTGAACGAGGCACCCAACAGGTAGTGCCTAAACTTCTGCAGTGCATACACCATAGCTAATCCTTCCCTTTCAGTTGTGGTGTAGTTCTTTTCTACTGTCGAGAGCTTTCTGCTGGAATATGCGATAGGGTGGTCAATGTCCCCTTCTCCTGGTTGTGTTAAAACAACCCCTAATGCGATGCCAGACGCATCCACATGTACATGAAATGGCTTAGTCCAGTCGGGAAATACTAAGATGGGTGTTGTAACCATCTTCTCTTTAAGCATGTCTAGACTCTGCTGACATTTCTCGTTCCATAGGAATTTTACATCTTTCTTGAGCAATTTCTCCATTGGTGCTGTAATCTTTGCGTAGCCTTTGATGAACTTTCTGTAGTACCCGGTATGACCAAGTACTGTCCTTAGTTGCTTGACTGAGTTGGGTGCTGGAAGGTTTGCAATGATGGCAATATTCGCGGGATCTACCATCAAGCCTTGTCTGCAAACAATGTGACCCAACAAAATACCAAATGGTGCACAAAATATACATTTCTTCAAGTTTAGAGAAATCTGGTACTGCCTACATTTCTCTAACATCAGTCTTAAGTGTCCTATATGCTTGTCAATTAGTCCAAATACAGTCCAATCATCAAAATATACTTCTAAGAATTTATGAATGTATTCTTTAAATACAGCAACGACTACTCTAGAAAATATAGCCGGTGCATTCTTAAGGCCAAAGGGCATTACCGTATACTGGAACGAGCCCCATTCTGTTACAAAGGTGGTCTTGGAGTGATCTTCTGGATGTATTCTGATCTGATGGTAGCCTGAAAACCCATCAGTGAAGGAGTAGACCTCCTGTCCTCCCACGTTGTCTAATACCTCATCAGTGAATGGTGTCGAAAATGGATCGTGAAGTGATGCATCGTTGAGTTTGCGCAGATCTACACAGATCCTAATGTCTCCTTTTGTTTTCTTTTCTTGTACAACCATGGGGCTAACCCATTCGCTTTCTTCTACCGGCTCAATGATGCCTGCTGCTAGCATCTTATCGATTTTGTCCTTTACTTTTTCTTTGTAGCGTGGATTCAATCTATATGGACGCTGCTTAACTGGTCTAGCATCCTCCTTCAATGGTATCCTCATAACTACCAGGTCTCCAACTATTCCCTTCATCTCTGTGAACTTGGTGGGGAATAGGTCCTGATAGTCATGTAGCAAATCTGTAATCTGTCCTACTATTTCATCATTCCCATAGTCTCCAATAGAAGCAAACTTAGGTTCTGCATCTGTGCTAATATTGATCTTTTTAATCTTGATAGGTTCGGTGATTGCTGGAATCTCTAGCTGTGGTCCCCCAACATCGTGAGTTCCTTCTGACTCCGGAATGTTGGTGTTGCGAGGATCCTCATCCTCATCCTTATCTTCATTGTCTGGCTTTGCTACGAAGTTATAGCACTTAAGCGCGTCTTGCAACTGAATGGTCCACTCAGGTTGAGCCTGCACTGAGATGGTACAGTCCTCGAATATCTTGATATTGATTATGTCTAGGGCCTGAGCAACACTTGGATGTTCTGATTCAAACGCGAAGGTAGGTAGGAAACTGTCTGTCATAAGTGACCATGTGGTCGTCCCCTTGCGCAACTCGGTCTCTGTGTACCAGTTCCTTGGAACTGTGTCCAATGTGTGAATGAATCTATGAACCCATTCATCCTCTGGAATGTCCCACCAGTTCTGTTCACATGTCTGAATGTGTGCTCTGGGATCAGTTTCTCCTGTGTACTTCTGTGGGACATACTCTTTGTCGACCGAAAATCTGATGGCCATCAATCTTTTAATATCATCCCATGATGCGATATTTTCTTTATGCGCGTACCACCATCTTGCAGGTGTGGCTCGTACTGCAAGGTCCATAGCTGCGATCCTCTGCTCGTAAGGCATCTGTTGCTCAAACTGCTCAAGGAATTCCTGAATATCTGTTAGACCATGATACGATGGAATCTTAGTGGTCTCCGCGCCAATCCATCGCAGTGATTTACTCATAAACGCACATCTGCGCGCTGAGACTTCATAAAGTCTGTTCTGCCAGTTCTCTAGACCAATATCAGAATCCGATGCACATGAGCTGTCGCATTGCCAACTAATGTTTCCTTCTGCGGTTGGATTGATGTAGTCATTCTGGTTCGCAGTCATCTGGTAGAGACTATCCATGTTATGTGCTTCCTCCTCAGCTCGGATAGGTTCAATATATCTAGGACCTTGGTAAGGATCCAACGGTGCGATGACCCGGATCTGCGCATCCTCAAAGGTCATTTGTCTTCTCTTTAGGTCAATGACAGCCTTACTACCAATCGCCCAATCAATACTTAATAATTCTGGATATGGTCGACTGTCGCCAATGATTTCTATAACCTTGAAGTCCGCAAAAGTATGAACTCCGTCAATGTCAACTGGCACCTGTGGCAGTCGGCCTAATGGTGATACTCGCTGCTGATTAGCTAGTCTCAGGTGGATAGGCGAGATGGCTAACTAAGGGCTACCCATCTGTTCCCATGTCTGCTTAGTTAGAACATTCACCTCTGATCCCAGATCTAAGACGACTTCATCCATTTCGAATTCTCCAATCTGTGCTGTGAGTTTCATCTCCCTTCCGGTCCTTGTATGTCCTGTAATATTATGAACAGCGTGGTGTGCACTGCCCGAGAGAGAAGGTTGCTGACACTGATCTATAATGCGTTGTAGCTCGCCGATATCTTTTTCATTTCTCAAGAGCTTCAAACAACTGCGCAGGAAGGATTGTATACTTCTTGTCGACTCATCCTCGTCGCATCTTCCCAATGTGGTAGCCTGCGGTATATGTTCTGGGCTTTCGACACAAGGTACTTGTTGCGGGACGCCCCTAGACGGCAGTACCTGTGATCCTGATTGTGTAGGTTCCTCGAAGGAAGCCTTGGCTTCATGAAATGTCTCTTTGTTCTTCTCTAGGTCGAGTGCTGTTGCTTTACCAGGAGCTCTGCGTACCCACTCCTGACTTGTGTTCTTTCCGGTCTCCTGCGGTGTCCCACTGGTGGAAGCACCGCTGCGAGTCACAATATTGACTCTTGGTTCTGGCTCTGCCTGCTCAGCAACAATAAGCTGGATGTTCTGGTGTACCGCTGGCTTAGTATCTTTGATCTTAGCTATCAAGGTAGGGCACTCCTCTATGGTATGATCATAAGATTTGCAGTAATTACAAGTAGTAGTGGGGCTCTGACAGTCCCTAGCATAGTGTCCTACAACTCCGCAGTTATAACAAGTGATTGGTCCGCGACCGCGGCCAAAACCCTCTCCTCTTGCAAAGCCTCCTCCACGGCCTCGTCCTCTGAATCCTCCTCCCCGGCCACCATACGTCGGATCAGGCTGTGGTCTTGCTGCTGGACCCTGTGTTTCTGACTGGACTCTGTATACGTCATGTTTTCTATCTAACATGAGATCATAGGCTCGGCAATTCTGTTCATCATGTTCGACAGAGCTGCAGAAGACACAGTATAGGTTCTTAGGTGTCTGTACATACTTCTGAAGCAAAGGGCATTGCTGAGGTGGGTGTCCTTGTGTTTTGCATATTTCACACCATGGCCCTTGTGGTCATGGTAAGGGGTTAGGAGCCCCCGACGCTAGATATTCTGCAAAGACTGGACAGTTGTCTTTGGTATGACCCTGTGCTCTACATCGTAAGCACCATATGTCTTGCATAACCTCTTTTCCTTTCTTAAGTTCGTGTATCTGTAACGTGAGATTGGCCAACTGGTTCTGTAGAGTTGTCATGCCTACATTGGTTTCTACTAAAGGTGAAGCTTCTAGCTTCATCGCCATCTCCAATGCGTCATCCTGCGTCTGGAGTTTCTGTTGCATCAGTGGCACTCTGATGTGAGGGAGCAGCGCTGCGACAAACCATTCCTTATGCTGCTCCGGCACAAACTCAAAACTTACTTGGTCTATAAGAGCTTTGAATTTCTGGTCAAAGTCCCATACTGATTCTGATGGTAGCTGCTTAATATCCTTGAGCTCTGTGATGCACTGAGATTCAGACTTAGGTTTCTTGAACTCTTTAATCATGGCGTTCTTGACTTGGGAAAGTGTCCTGGGTACTGTGGTATACTTTATGTACATGTTAAAGCTCGATCTCTGAGTGTAGTGGCCAACTGTACAAGTTTAAGGTTATCATCGTTGATTGTTTTAATGGTCCACATAGCTTCGCATAGAAACCAATGATGTTCCGGGTCCTCTGCTCCTGTACCCTTAAAGGTAGGTAGCTTCATATCATCTCCCATTCTATTTCTCTGTGGTGGGTTCTGATTGACTGGATTACTACCACTCAGCGGTGTAGGTGAAGGTGATGTAGCGGCAGTAGGTACTGTCTGTGAGCTATTGGATGGAGTACCTACTGGATTACTCTGAGTCCCGGTCTGTTTTTGTGGGGTGTAGGGCTGGTAAGGGATACCCTCCTCTGGTTCTTCTGTGGGACTAGGACTCGGTTGCCTAATATTGTCTGAACTATCTCCAAATACAGGAGAGCCGAAGGTTACTTTATATTTCTTTCCACTACGTGTGCGTCCAATGTCATCAAAATCACTTTCAAAATCTTGTGACATTACTATCTTTACTTATTCATCTGAAACCATGTCCATTACTCCTTTTTCATGTAGTAGCATCTTAATGGACAAGTTTAGAGACTTTAGGTACTGACCACGATATCCTTTGAAGAAGTACCGCTCAGCCTCGCTGAAGCTTTTTCTCTGGTCAACTGCAAATTCTGTAACGAAGCCTCCTAGCACACTCGCAAGCCAGAAGTCTACTGCTCTCGTCAGGGAATTGTCGAGGTTCTGCACGGTCTGAATCAGCTCCGGTGTCCAGACAATGTTTCTTTTCTTCTTGAAGATGTTCCTATCTGTCAACTTGGATAACCAGTCGAAAATCTCGTTTCCATAGGTTGCAAAAAATATAGCATGTATATCTGAAGCGATATGCTTTTCTAACCAGGCCTTTGTGCTTAGTTTAGGGCTTCGATTTTCTTTCTAGGCAAACTCCCTTAGGTTTGAATCCAGCCACAGGTGAAACTCTTCTCTGGTGGGATGCCAACAGAACATTAGCGCTCAGTTGTTCAAAACCGGCAATGGAACCATTTGTTGGCTGCAATGGGCAGACCCGGGTTTACTATAATCAACCAACAACACCCCTAGATCACTGGCCCTTTCGGCGACAGACCGCAAAGTGGCCTGAAGTCTCACCCGAAGTGACTCTAATGGGTTGGCCAAGGACTCAAGTGTCTTGGGCCAGGTTCTGTGGCAATCCCACTGGCGGCCCGCAGCTCTCCTAGCTGCGAGGTCTCTTCCTGTGCGTCGCGCGACCTCTTGCTCACGTCGCGCGATCTCCTCATCTCACATCTTTTCTAACCGCAAGATATTCCTTTTGCATCGCCGCGCGATCCTTTTCTGCGGTGCGCTCTTTCCCTGACTTGCGATATCTCCAACCTTATCGCATCGTCGCGCACCGTACGACACACAACTCCTACTCACGCTAAGCCCTTAACCTGCGGTATCACGCACCGCAGCTCCTCTGCCGGTGTGATATCACCCCTCTGTGATATCCTACCTCCGCGGTTCAACGCACTTAGCGAGGCTCATGTCGACGTGCGAGACTTAACATACAAGGCTATTCAATACTGCAATAGAGACTGTTTCACAGAAAGCATAAATGAACCGTATACAACATGCCAAAGACTTTAACTTATGTTTATCCTTCTATATTTGCTGTGAACTGACTAACACATTCATTCGTCAACTATAAACAACAATCTTGTGCAAAATAATACATAGCAGTAAGCAAATACAATCACATGCATTCAACACAAAACACGCGGGTTTTACGTGGTTCACCCCCAGGATGGGAGTTACGTCCACAGAACTGTGTTTCTCTATTATAGCTCAGGGAAGGGTAAAACACAGTTCTGCTGCACCGCATATGCAGCTTAAGATCTCCTCTCTCAGATCTCTTTTCTCTTCTATATTACTCTTTTACAATACACTCTTCCCTCCCTGTCGATCCCTGCGGATCGTTACATGCATGTTCTTTAAGCCAGCTACTGGTTACCGTAAGATTTCTATCGCTGATAACAGAACCAGAGCTAGGCTTTTACAACAGTCTAATAGTCTGCAGAACACTACTAACTAACAAATGACTAGCTAGCTCTTCAACCTCCTAATCAACTAGCCAACCCTTTTACAATACAAAATATATTCTTATATAGGCAGCCCGAAGGTCGTGCCATTACAACAATGTGGGCCTGTCCCAACAGTAACCCAAAACCTAACTAGCGACAGTCGGCCATATCTGTACTTGAGGTAGCCGCTTTCCATCACACCACAGCTCTCTGCGGTCTTCCATGCTTCCCGGCACTGATCATGGGTACTATGCACCGCTTCGCTTTTCTGTCCTTCGCCTTTAATGCTTCATCCTCGTTGCTCCTTTTCCTTTATGAGGGTCGCTGAGCCCTCCTGTCTTCCGCCGCTGCCTTCAATGCAGTGGTTGAGCTCTCTCTTCTCGGCCGCTCAGGTACCGTTGCCTTCTTGACTTTTCTATCTTAAAAGTCACGGTTTCCGGCTCTGCTCTCCAGCTGGAAACGTGCTACGACGTCGTAGCTCTGCCTTAACTTCTTTCCGCCAAAACTAGCAGCTTCTTCTGTAGCTGCGGGACCCTGCTCCAACAAGGCTTAAATGTTCAAATGTAGGTTGATGAGGGTTTCCAAGATAACAAAATGATCTAGCCTTGAGGCTATCTGCCTGCTTGCTCCTTGTTTGTTGTTCCAAGTGTGAATGTCGCTTTTAGTTAGTAGATCTATCATCTTATGAGATTCAATGAACTGTTGAAAGGAAATGGTGTTTTTATCCAGCTTCGGAAGGCCCCATTTTTTTCCTCGATATTGGTAATCATGTTGAAGTATCCACCCAAGATCTAACAGGCCTCCATGAAGGTGGATCGAAATTCGGTGAGATGATTGAGGAGGATGTGTTTTTGTGAGACAATGGAAGGGCCATAGACATTAGTTAGGATTCCTTTGGTGCTAGAGGCAATGATGGTGAATCTAGTAGAAAGGAAGTCCAGGGAGGATATGAAACTACCGTGGTGGATGACATTGGGGTTCCAAATTAAGGCAAGTTCCCCCGAGGCTCCTTGAGCATCAACGACTTGGTATTTCCAACCTTTATAGATTTTGTACCAATCTGCTTTAATTTTTCGGCGATGCACTTGGTTTCTTGGATCATTATGACATAAGGCTTGTCTAGAAGGATTCTATTTAATAGGATTCTTTGCTTGGATTAAGAGTTCAGACCTCTAATATTTGAGGATATGTTCTAAATTGGGGGATTATATGTTGAGGTGGAACATCTCATTCAAGCTAGTGTACTGGCCGAACTTGATTAAGTTTTCCCCTATGTCCTAATTTTTTGGTTGAATGATGGGTATTCCTCTTTTTTTTCTTTTTTGGATTTTTTGGCTTCATCCTTGAGGGTAATGGGTTTCATACCAAGGTGGGGGATACGACTCTCCTATTTCTTTTTTCTAAGCTTGGGTTTGATTTGAACTTTGACTATGCAATTCTTTGAGTAGGGAAATTTGTTTATAAGGTATGGAGATGAATTCCTTTCTTTTGCAAGTTGCTTCTAGTTCCTCCAGATTTGGTTCCCATGTGTCCATTTCTTCTTCACCTGATTCTTCCTTATATTTCATCTATATTTCACTAGTGATCGCTTCCTCTTACTTCTTTGAAGAGGAAAGGGGCTTCATTGTGGGTAGTAGATTAGAGGGATCTGAGACGACCTTAGAAGGAGTTGGGATAGGTGGGGTGGGTTCAATTTCATTTTGAGTGCTTTCATCACAAAGATCAAGAAAGGTGTTCTCATATCAAGGGGGACTACAAGCTGAGGATGTCAAAGGAGTTACGAGATGCGATGGTGATATTTGTGGGTGGTTCTGGTTGCTTCTTTCCTATTCTCTTTATGTGGTTAACCTTAGTGAATCCTTCAAGGTCCTTATGTTTATCCAAATTGGATGGTTCAATTGCTTTGTTTCTAGGGAATTCTCGAAATATGTGGGCATGCTCATGGAATTTTATGCATCTAAAGGGTATGTGTTGGATCCATTGTATTTGTTGGATCCATTTTTAATCCTTGTATTTGGATAAAATGAGCTGCCTTACCAAGTTTATCAACGATTACCGTTATTGAGTCATTCAAATTTTGATTTCTAGGTAGTTTTGTAATAAAATCAAGGTTGATTATCTCCCTCTTCCAACTAGGAATAGGTAAGGGCTAAAGTAACCCGGCTGGATGCTGGTGTTCAGTTTTTACTTGCTGACACTCCAAGAATTTAGCAATGTATTATGCCAGTTCATTTTTCATGGTTGGCCAAAAATAATCATTTCTTAACATGGTTATAGTCTTCTGATAACGAGGATGTCCTGAGTAAGGAGTCTTATGAATTTCGTTTAAAATTAGTAACTTAATATTAGGTACATTAGGTATATATACTCTATCTTTATATAGTAATAATCCTTTTTCGTTTAAACTATACCCTGTACTTAAACTTTCAATTAAATTTTTTGTTACCTTTGCTTGTAATTTCTGATAATTTTCATCCAATCTTATTCCTTCTTCTAGCTGTTCTTCTAAATTTGTTTTATAGGTGCTGATTGCTGCTACAAAATTTAGTTTTGCATTCCTGCTTAAAGCATCAACAACCTTATTTTATTTTCCCTTAATATGTTGAATTTCAAAATCGTACTCACTAAGGAAGGCTAACCAGCTAGCGTGCCTTGCATTTAAGTTAGGTTGGTCCAACAAATATTTTAACCCTTTGTTATCTGTCATTAATATAAACTTTCTTCCGATTAAATGATGATGCCACATCTTTAAGGCATGTATGACAGCAGCCAATTCTAAGTCATAGGTCACATAGTTTTTCTCATGAATCTTCAGCTTCCTAGACTCATATGCAATGATGTGTCCTTCTTGAGTTAAAACTCCACCCAAACTGTCATTGCATGCGTCAGTACATACTATAAAGTCTTTACTAGGATCAACAATTCTTAAGATTGGTGCGATAGTTAATAATGTTTTTAGCCTTTTAAAACTATCTTCACACTCTTGACTCCACTCGAATTTCTTCCCTTTCTTATGTAAAGAAGTTATGGGATTTGAAATTCTTGAAAACCCTTCAATGAATCTTCGATAATAGCCAGTAATCCCCATGAATGATCATACGTCAGTTACATCTTTTGGGACTGGCCATTCTTCGATTGCCTTTATATTTTCTAGATCAATTGAGATCCCTTCTTTAGTCACTACATGACCCAGATACTGTATTTTATCCTTAAATAAATCACATTTACCAAATTTTGCAAAGAGCTAATGTTCTCGTAATTCTTGTAAAACAATTTTTAAGTGCTCTTCGTGTTCTTTTCCAGACTTCAAATAAATTAAAATGTCGTCAATGAATATGACCATGAATTTATCAAGGTACTTATGCATTACATTATTCATCAGACACATGAAGACAGCTGGGGCATTAGGAAGCCCAAATGGCATAACAACAAACTCATAATGACCATACCTGGTCCTAAAAGTTGTTTTAAAGATGTCTTCATATTTGATTCGGACCTGGTGATAACTTGATCATAAATCAATCTTTGAGAATACAATCGCTCCACGTAGATGATCAAACAGATCATCTACGCGGGGTAACGAATATCTATTTTTAATAGTCATTTTATTAAGTTGACGGTAATCTATACATAATTGTAGAGTTTCGTCCTTCTTTTTAACAAAAATAACAGGTGCTCCCCAAGGAGACACACTGGGTCTGATATAATTCTTATCAATAAGTTCTTTCAACTGTAATTTTAATTCATTTAATTCCAATATATTCATCTGATAAGGGGCTTTTGAGCTAGGCACTACACTAGGTATCAGCTCAATAGTGAAGTCTAACTCCCTCTTAGGAGGCAGTCCCGAAATTTATTCCGAAAATACATCCGAATACTCCCTCAGGATCTAAATTTCTTCCAATTTTAATTTATCTTCATTAATAGTATTTTCTTTGTTAATTACTATTACAGCAAAGGCTTTACAACCCTTCCGAATAGCTCTCTTGAATTGCAAAGCAGAGATATGTCTTATAGCTACTTTCCTAGGTATTCCTCTTACATTTACTGTTTCTCCATCGTTATTTACGCAAGTAAAAGTTTTATCGAAGCAGTTCAAGACTACCCTATGTTGTTCTAACCAATCCATGCTAATTAACATGTCATAAGAACCCAAAGGTAGTACATTAATCTTAACAGAGGTTTCAAACTGATCCATGTTTACAGTATAATCCTTTACGAAACTAATCACCTTTCTTTTTGCGCCAGCAACTAGCTGGACTAACCATGAATTTGCAAACTTTTCTACTGATAACTTGCATTTTTCTACTAAATCAGGAGAAATATAACTCAAGCTAGCCCCTGGATCAATTAAAATTGATATAGGTGTTTTATTTAGCTTACCTTCCACTTCCACCATGGAAGTTTGATAGTCCGCCTGTCTGTTTTCTAGTGCTGCGTTGATCTTGGGAATTGTCCTTGCTAGATCACCAACATTCATCTCATCTTGCACCATATATATGTTGCTAACAATCTTCTTTCGCTTGGGGCAAACTGATGCATAATGAGGACCATTACATTCCCAACATTTTACTGGTTCTTTTCGTTCATTATTCTTGGTGTAGTTACTGTGATTATTAACAGGTTCTTTATTTCTTTGACCATTTAGGTTTAACTGTGAATTACCTTTATTCCCTGGGAAATTTTTATTTGGAAAATTTCGTGTGTTATTATTCCTAGAATTACGGTTAGGTACAAAACATTTCCTCCTATGTTAAAAATTATTAGTTCTTTTAGCCTTCCAGTTTGACATACTTTCCTTTTTGCGATTATGCTCGTAACAGAAATTCGCTTTTCTCATCGCTTCTTCTAAAGTTTTTGGATTGTCATATTCAATTCTATCCTTTATATGGAAGGGTAAACAACTTAGAAACCATTGTACCTTAGGCTTCTCATCCACAATGTAGGGCACATATCGAAGTAGACTTAAAAATTTACTATTTAGTTCTTTCATGTTCATCGTTCCTAGCTTTAGTTCATAAAATTCATTAGCCCGCTCTTTGTAGTACTGTTCTGACAATAATTTCTTAAACGTACTCCAGTTAATGTTCTTCTCCCTAATGCCTTTTACTCGTTTTAGGTCTTGCCACCAAATATTTCCTTCCTTGTGTGGTTGTAAATGGCCATTATTGCTTTTAGCTTATTAGAATAATTATAAATTTGAAAATATTTCTTCATCGCAGACAACCATGATTCCGCCTCTTCTCCTTTCTCAGTTTCACGATTAAAGGTTGGTGGTTTAATTTTCTTAAATTCTCCTGAAATTTATTCAGAAGGTTTAAATTTTCTCTTTCTTGTCTGATGATTATCTTTGCTAATGTCACTATTATACTGATAATGCTTCTTATGTGGATCACCATAAATCTCATAGGATGAGCTACTTTCGATTTTAGATTGTTTAGACTTTTTAATTTTATGTTGGTAAGGCATATCTTCATATTCTGTTCGTTTATCTTTTTCTTCATTGTGAAATTTTTCCATTAAAATATGATTCAGCTCCTCCTGAGCCCTTAGAATTCTCTCATTTTCCTTTTTGACTGTTTCCATCTCTGTTCTTAGTTCTTTAACCGTTTGTAATAATTCAGAAAAGTTATTCGTTATTTCTTATTGTATAGGTTCTCTTTTAGAATTACTTCGTTTAGTAAACGAGGACTCCTCATCCACATATTCCTCCAATCTTTCCATACCTGAAGTTTAACTCAGAAAAATTCTCTGGAAATATATTTCAAAAGAAAAGTAATAATCAGTATGCATGTTTTTAAATCTACTGTTTATCTATGCAAGATGAGCCACATTCAAGCCTAGTGTCTGAACCTTGTGCTCTGATACCACATGTAATACTCCCTCAAATTCATAAAAATTTAAAAATTTTCATGTCACATAAAATGTTTGCAGTCGTCATTACTTAGGAATATTCAACTACTAACGGTTTCTCAAATTTGTATTATACTACAACTGACTATTTTGCAAATCTCTAGTTTTATATACTTACTAGTTTGTTTTTTCCTAAATCCATGTTAAGGAATCGATCTATGGTTTGCTATAACAAACATAAGTTTATCTTCTAGTACTAAGTTTGTTTATTGTCTTATGACAAGTAGGAAACAACATCAGTTGAGATCGAGGCTTACTTAGCTTATAGCTAATGCAGTGAAGTGATGCTTTTGTTACAGGTCTTTTACAGGTAAGAAGTTTGTTACCAGTTTTCCAGATCGAGATTTATCATCTCCACTAGCTTAGAATAAATTGCTAGTTAAATTATTTGTTTTACAACTTGAGACAAGTAAGAGGTATTGTTAATCTTTATTATTTGAAATCTTCATGATTGTTATTAATAACAATATTTTAATAAATTGGATCTAGCTCAATTACGCTTACTATCACAAAACTTTTTCATTTAACTTTCGTCATGTGATTTTCAGTTGAAAACTTGTATGTAATTCTAATAGATGCATCTTGTGGAACATATTTCTTTCTATCATTAAAGAGTTACAGTAACCTAGAATATCTATGATCCAAATGTGATCATAAAATATTTTGACCTAAACTACACATTAACTCCAGTACTTAGTAATTAGGATTGTTTATAACTATTCAAATAATTACCAAAATTTGAGATGCCTTAATACCAATGTTTTCCTTTAAACTAAGTGTTAATACCCTTTTATTTCAAGGTAAAAGAATTATTCTTCAAGGAGGTGTATTCTATAATTCTTTGTATAAATTTCTCATCTCGTAAGGGTATTATTGACTAAATTATATATTAGTGTCCATAGTTTAATATCTAGAAAAAATTCCTCGCAAGGTATCTTCTATAGTTATAGTATTTACATACAACTGATCCCCTTCTTTATTTGTACCTTGCTAAAATTTAATTACACAACATTGTTTATTATGTGAGTAGCATAAGTTTCTTATACAAATTCAAGGTTTTTAGCTTATAATTAAAACCTAGTTCAATTACTATCCCCATGTTATTTACTATGGTTAAAAACAAACCTAAACCATAACAATGATAATGAAACCATAACGAAATTACAAAATGATATTGTTTTTTATAAATTATTATGTGCAGGATAAACAAGGGTTTCGAACTATAATGCCAAACCCATCCTTTGCAAATAATTTGGAGCTACGTGTTCGATGCTCAATTGATAGGGTTTTTTACTTTGAAGTTTCTACCTTATAAATTCCTTCTAAACCCTAAAATATTTCTTTACCTAATCTTTTTACCTTACTCTGGAGGAAGGGCTGCAGGCTCATGGCTGCTCGGCTTGTTGGTCACTCCACTGTGTCAATCTTTCTGCTAGCATCCTCCTTCTTTTTGCATGTATAGGTGTAAAATGAATACCTTCTCTGGTTTTTGTGGACGAAACTCCCTCCTTGTTAATACTTAGCTCTGCAACCACGACGCTCCCAACGTTACAATGCCTCTGCAAGTGTTTTTAACCATTCCCTGGTGCATTGGTGAGCTATGTAAGTGAGCATGGCTCTTGGGTTGTTGTAGTGTAGTCTTGTTGAATTCGGGGTTAACATTTCCTAATGTTTTACTCTCGGTGTGGCTTTGGTTTTCACTCTTGAGCTCTGTGAGACATGATTTATTTTGCCAGAGTTTTCTTGTAGCTCGACATTCTCTGTAAGGTGACTGAGGGTTCGAAAGTGAGCACTGTGTGTTGTTCTTTTCCTAACAGTGCCTTCTTGAAGCTCGTTGTCTTCGCAGAAGGTGGCTAGGGTTTGAAAAATACTCGTCTTTTCACAACAAAGACAAAGGATAGATCCCAGGTATGAAATTCTTCAGTTCTTGTTCAAATTTGCATTATTAAGTTTATTACTTTGCTATAAATAAAGGGTTTTTAAAATAATAACCTGTAGTTCTTTTATTTGTTTACAGGATTCCATCGGAATGAAAGATTCCTGAAATGAAAGATACCAAGCGACGGGGCTCCACCAAAACGATTCTTTTGGTAAGCCTTGGTTTCGCTGAGGTTCTCCTACAATGGTGTATGGTGTTGATTTTTAGTTGATGGAGTTTATTGCTTTACTGGGTTTTCAGTTCAACCATGATGTACTGTGTTGTAAAAGCTTGGACAGACCAGGGGTCATTACATGATGTTTGGTTCAGTTTTTATGAAGCCCTAGTGGCTGTTTTAGAAAACAAGGGTTAGGGCTTTCACATTTGAGACAAGTGCCTTCTCACATAGATAGCAGAGGCGGGAATTTTCTTTTGAGAGCCATCCGAATAATTTTGGCCATTCTTTCCTTTGCTTGGATAATTGAATGCAAAAAACTGTTGGATCTTTGATGAAACCCTAGATTTTACTTCACCTTGCATGGGACTAACTAGAACCACATGTCGTATTTCCTGTCTCGAACAACCACAACATGTGATTCCTTTGTGCCCCTCTTCACGTGCTCTATTAAATCTTGAAGGGATCGAAACTCTTCATCAAATCGCCACAGTCCACATGGGCTCTGGATCTTCCCTTCATATTTAAGAGCTTCCACCTCCATCGTTAGAAAGACAAGACCATAATTTCCTTTAGAAGCAAAAAGATTCTACTATGGGTGCTTAGAATATCTCAACTTAAAAAACCCTCAAATATCCTAAACTTTCGTACCCAAATCCACATACCTTATGCTTCCCCATCTCCCTATAAAAATTGAATGAACATTATCTGAGAAATGATCGAGGTTTACTTCACCAAAATCTCAACCTATTGTAAATTGTACCATGAACTGAATAAATAACCTAAATATTATATATTGAAAAACATTTAAAATGAACAAAAAGTTGAGTACTCTACTTTAAAAAAAAATATTTTTGTGAAGTTAATATTTAATATTTAGTTTGTGTGGTCAATTTTGTCAATTTTTAGTAGTTGTAGTTTGGGTAGTTGGGAGGAGTGATAGTTTCCCTCTCCACCCAACTTTCAATTCTTTAATTATTTTAAGTGATAATGTTTGTTCTTGTTGAGCCCCTTTGCAATAAATGAGTGGATTATGTAATCTGACCATACCTCGATTCTCATGTTTGAATAGAAAGTGTTGGCATATATCCGGATGGATTAACACTAACAAATGGTGAACCGCCTTTAAAAAAAATATAAAAGGATTATTCTAAATATTATAAAATTTGAAATTTTTTTGACAATTAAAATTATTTTATATAATTTTTTTATTAAATTACAATTTTTTATTTGTATTGTATTTTTAAATATATAAAATAATTTAGCCTCTTCAAATACTTCCATCCCAAATACTTCCATCGCATGGTGAATTGACAACCTCAATAACTTTTCTTCCATAGAAAAAATCTTATATTCATAAAACAATCATATATTCATAAAAATAATATACATTGGAACTTAGGTTTTCCATAGGCCTATGCCCCTTTACACTTCTTAAAAAAACCATTGTATGTCTTGGACACACTCCGAGTAGTATTTATCAAAAACATACCAAAATTTACAAGATCGTTCAAGATGTCACAGAAATACATACATTGTAATATAGGCCTGCAAGATTTGGTGTTGCTTATATTCCATCTATCCTACTGAACAAAAATGAAGATTCTTTTTAGGTGTAAAATTAGAGAGAAAAGGAGATGGCTTCTATTTCTGGGCCGTCCAATAGTTCAATTCAGACCATTGTGCTAGGCATAAGCTTGAGAGTTTCTTTTGAATGTATGTTGACCTATTGGTTTATCTCTCTATATATGTGAGTTATCCACATCTATTAGAGTTTTCTAAATTAATTTAGTAAGTTTGATATTTTTTATCTTACTCTTTTTATTAGCCGAGTCGATCACCATTTTTTAATCTCTCATTATCTGCAATTTGGATAATACCTAGAGTGGAGGCCAAATGTAACAAAGTGTATAATGCTACTATCTCAGTTTTGGTGTTGGATCTTCTACCTGACACATATTTGATGAAGAAATAATGCGAGTGGTTCAAAAATAAGATGAAGAAATAATGCGAGTGGTTCAAAAATAAGATGACCTCAACTCCACAAAAGAGGGGCTCTCCTTGGCTTGCTCCATCGAAGTGTCCCCGTAACAATCTCAACAACTTATATATACAATTCTAGAACCCTTTTAAATTTATAATTTTGAACAGTTACCTTTATCCCATTATGAATTGTTTAATCTAAACAATTCAAATATACAATTTTAAAACTCTTCTAAACCATTTATATATACAATTCTAAAACTCTTCTAAACAATTTAAATATACAATCCTAGAACTCTTCTAAACAATTGATATTTACAATCCTAAAACTAGTTTAAACAATTTAGAAGAGTTCTAAAATTGTATATATAAATTGTTGAGATTAAATTTTTTTTTGCAAGGATGTAACTATTAAAAATCTACAAAGGTATACATACCCTACGCTCTTATAACCTTTTAGGAGTAAATACACATTCTTAAGTATTAAACCTACATATAACTATTTAAATAACAAAAGTGAAAAAAAAACTAACTTCCACTATTTACTTTTAGAATAAAATCTACTTGTACCCACTATTTTAATATAACATCGGTTAAATGCAACCTATGAACATTCTTCATAACTATAAATTTAAATCAACTATAAAGTATAAATTCAAACACTAATTTGCCAAATAATGATTGACTATGCAATGTAATAATGATTGACTATGGAATGTACTAATGGACTCGAAAGATTTATGTAATACAATAATTATTGACTTATGTAATGTAATAGTGGAGTGGAAAAGGTAGCATGTAATATAATTATTATTGACCTAATATATGTATATGTAAATAATGGAGTTGAGGAGGAAAATGGATGTCGATGTGTGTGACAACTAGATAAGGCAGAGGAGGAGTGCCGACGACAGGGAAATCTAGTTCTACATTACGGTTTTCATGCCTGTTAACTACATGGAGCTTATGTTTTGTTGGCGTTAGTGTTGATTGTGTTTTTGGTGGTTTTGTTTCCTTGGTTCCGAGGCAGGTGTGTTGTTTTTCCTGACTTTATGTCCGTCCTTTGCGGGTGTTTCACAATACCGTATCTGATGGAGGGTATTTTACTGGCACTTTGTGTTTTTCTTTGTCTTATTTTACTGGAGTTTAGTCCATTCTCTTAACAAACCTAGTACCAATAAGTCCAAAAAGTGGTAACCATTTTTGTTTGTTTGTTGTTGCCTTTTCCTATGGCGGTTTTTGGGTATTTGCTTGGTTTTGTTTTGAAATTAGTGTCAGGGTTTTTCTCTTTGGTTTCTGCCCTATGTTTTTGGGCTTTGAGGATTGTTGTGTATTTTTCACGGTGTCAGTGCTACCTGTCAAAAAGGTATTTTGCATATGGCACCACCCCCATTGCAATCTCCGGGTGTCCGTTCTAATCCTCGGGTGTGGGTGCACTACTCCAAGTGGTTTTTGTCTAATACCTTTGGTATTTTCGATGCTGATACTTCCTCACTTCCTGACAAAACATGTGATGGGATTCCTTGGTGTTGGCATGCATATGACCGTCCATGGCTTTGGAAGGAGGTCTTTCTTCTTCTTTCAAACCCTCTTTGTCTATGTTGTGCTCTCGACCGCGTAAATTGGTTTTCAAAAGGGTTAAGTTGGGTCGTCCTGTTCGTGTTCTAGGGAGAGATGTGGCGGGAGATATGGTGTCAACTCTTGCGCAACGAGCTCTTATCATTTGTTTTGAATATATTAAGCTATCTCGGTTGAACATCCTATCATGGGTTTGTGAATTTTGAAATCCCATTCTGAAGTTCGTCCCAAAGATTCTTACTTTGGTTAACGGTTGGGTGTTGTTTCAGTTTTTGTCCAAGGAGGATAGGGAGATCATTGAGGGACAATATTGGGTGATAGGTCAAGTTTCTTTGGTTCTTGGTCGTTGGTACGTTGGTTTTGACCCACGTTTGGAGCATTTGGTTCGGCGACATCTATGGGTATTGCTTCCAAAATTTTCGATACAACGTTGGAACCTGCAAGTTTTTATGGGAGTTGCCAACTCTATTGGTAAATTCATACCGATGGAAGATGCACATATCTTGGGTTTTGAAAGAAGTACTCCTCGAATGCTCGTGGATTTGGATCTTTCGGAGGTGCTTCCTGCCGATTTAGAGGTAATATGGGATGGTGGGTCTTTCATTCAAAGGTTGGATTACTGGAGGATTGCGTTCTGATACCACCTCTATCGTTTGACAGGTCACTCCAAATACCTTTGTCGTTCAATGGGGTCTTCGTCAGTGAATACCTTATTGGATGCATCGAATGTTGAGAGTCTGCTAGCTCATATGGATACAGACATTTCTTTCCCGCTTCCTCTCGACAAGGACTCGACACACCCATATGTTGGTAAGTTTGCATCAATTGTGCCTTTAGTTTTAAAATTTGTCAATGCTGTTGAGATTTTGAGCTAGCTTTCGGTGTTGGATGGGGAAGGCCCGTCAATTACCTTGCCTCCTTCTTATGGGGAGGGGTCACCTAGGGTTTCCAATCCTTTTTCGGTTGGGGGGGAGGATTTTGTTTCCGGGCATGATGGCCCTTCTCTTACTGTGGAAAACCCTTTCCCTTCCTTTCCGAGTGAGGTTGGGGTTTCTCTCTTTGGTCCTGAAGATTTTCCTCCCCTTCAACTTGTTCCTTTGGACTGTCTTAATATTTCACTTTCTCCTTCATCGATTGTGGATGAATCCCCAATGTTGGATCCTCCTTTAATAACTCTCTGTTAGTGGACCGGAACACTGTGGTCGTTCTCTCACCGTTGCTCATTTCTCCCAATCCAAATTTTGCTTTGGTTGAGACCTCTAGTCCTGATATCCTTTTGACTCCTTCCTTTAGATTAACGAATGTGTCCATTCAAAAATCCAAGAAGACCAACAAAGGCAGTCTGAGGGGGTTAAAAGACTCCATTAGGGAGTAGGCTTTTGTCCACCTGGAGGTTTCCCTTATCTGCTAAAGGGTTGGTCGACTGCTCAGCTATTTTCTCTTCACCTTCTTCTTGGGTTCTTAGAGAATCTGCGGGCCCTTTACTGGTTAATTGATGAATTGTTTATCCTTTAATGTACATGGGTTTGGAGGGGACCCTAAACGTGGCGCTCTGAAAATGTTACTTGATAATGTTTGTCTAGATGTTGTGATCCTACATGAGACTATGTCTTCTAGGGATTTTGCTTGTGACTTCTTCCTTAAGTTACGTCCTGGCTGGTTTGTCAGTGCTCTAGATGCGTGTGGTCATTGGTGGCCTAGAACCCTCTAATGGCTGATCTCAAGGCGTTCAAAACATGTGCATGTATCTTAATTATTGGGAAACTGAATGACCTTGACCTTATCGTTCATATGCTAAATATCTATGGGCCTTATTCTAACAGAAAAATTTACTGGGATCGTGTTAAGGCCTCCGGTCTTCTATCTCCACCTCATCTTATCCTTGCGGGGGATCTAAATTTTACCTGGTATGCTGATGAGGTTTGGGGGTCCGGACGATCTCTTGATATGTTGTCGGATTACTTCTCTTCTCTCTTTGATGAAGCTAAGCTTGTGGATATTGTTCCGACTGTTATATCTCCCACTTGGTCGAATGGTAGATGTGGTTTGGCTGGTATTGCAAAATTGTTGGACAAATGTTTTATGGCTAAATCTCTGTGTGCCTTGATGGGGAAATATTGGTCGTGGAATATTTCTATGGGTTCGTCTGACCATAAATCCATCATCTTACAATTGGACTTTAACAAAGGTAAGGTTCATTATCTCTTTAAAATCAACCCAACTTGGTTATTGGAGGATGACTTCAATACTTTGGTCATTTCTCAGTGGGGTATCTTGTCTGTGGCTATGCTAGTTCATCTCTCCCCTATGCATTCATTGTTGTTAAAATTGAATAAAATGTGCCCTTTGGTCATGGAATGGGAAAGAGATACCAAATGAAAAGCTGATCAATCCTTGTGTGAGATTGAAGTTGTTATTTAGTCGTATGAGGAAGATTTTGGGATTGTTTTTATCAGCGTGGAACGCTCCTTTTCCCTCAAGGAGCTTCACTTGCAAAAGCAGAAGATTCTCACTCATAAGGAAGAGAATCTTAGATAGAAGATCCGTGATATATGGTTGAAGGTAGGGGATGATAATACTAGGTATTTCTATTAATATGCAAACCGAAGAAGGCATATAAATTTGATTTTGGGAAGCTAGGGACGGTCAGGACAATTTGGTTTATGATAAGGATTCTATCAAGGCAAGGGCTATTTCCTACTTTTCTTCTTTGTAAAAAGATCTTAAGCCTAATAATATTAGTGAACAGTTGGAGATATTAAATCACTTTCCATCTTTCTTCAATGAAGACGAATGTGCAACTATTGGTGGTTTTATTGGTTGGAGGAGGTTGAGAAGACATTGAAGGGGTTTGCAAAAGATAAGAGCCCGGGGCCTAATGGGTGGACGGTGGAGTTATACCTTCATTTCTTTGATATGTCGGGTATGGAATTGGTGGAGGCCATTAAGGACTCTAAAAGATCGAGGTTTATTCTAGATAACCTAAATACTACTTTTCTCACTCTAGTCCTGAAGCTAGATAGGCCTGCTTCTTTTGGTGACTACAGGTCGATTGCCTTCTGTGATATTTTATACAAGCTTATCACTAAGATCATTAGGGAGAGATTGAAACCTGCTCTTGGTAGGGCCATATCAGTCGAACAGTTTGGGTTTCTTCCAAACCACCAAATTCTAGATGTTTTTGGGATTGTACAAGAAGCTCTACACTCGGTCAAACATAAGCACCTACCTGCTTTTGTCCTTCAACTGGATTTGGAGAAAGCTTACGATAAGGTTGATAGGTTCTTTCTTCAATTGATTTTACTACAGGCGGGCCTCCAATTTTGTATTACACAGTGGATTATGTTTTGTGTGGATACTGCTAGTTTTGTTGTGTTAATGAATGGATCACCTTCGGTTTACTTTAAGGGGTCCCATGGTATTAGACAAGGATGTCCACTTTCACCCTACCTCTTTCTCTTGGTTATTGAGGGACTTAGCATGTTACTTCTTTAGGTGAAGGAAGATAAATTGATTAAAGACATTAATGTTTCGGGCTCCATCTTCTTGACACATACTCTTTTTGTCGATGATGTATTGATTTTTGGTATGGGTGAATTTTTTGAATGGTATAATATAAAGGGCTTGATTGATCTTTTTTGCAGAGCTTCGGATATGTTCTTCAGTACCCATAAGTCTTGCTTCAGACACTTTGGTGTTGATCAGAAGGTGATGGATGAAATTATTGTGCTCTTTCCCTTTCCAGTGGGTCATCTTGACACTGGGTTGACATACTTGGGTTTTTTCCTTAATCCTAATAATTATAAGCGTGCAGAATCGTCTTGCCTCTTAAAGAAATTTCACCAGCGTATGAATTGTTGGATGTTAAGGTGGATTTATCTGGGAGGTAAGAAAATTTTGGTGACTTCGATGCTTCAATCTTTACTAGTCTACTGGTTTTCTCTCTTTCGTGTTCCTGTTGGAATCCTGTTGTATATTCGCAAATTGATTTTTCATTTTTTTGTGGGCTGGAACACAAGAGTTAGAAAATTTTCATTTGGCTAGTTGGGATTCATTATCCATGCCTAAATATTGGGGGTGGTTGGGGGATCAAACACCTTGGGTTTTTTAATCTATCTCTCCGTGCTTAGAGTCTATGGAGAGGACTTATGGTTCCCGGGATTTGGGGTAGAATTTTGAATTCAAAGTATATGAGAAGGATTCCATTTTTTCTTGGATTCAGGCTACAAATTTTAAGTGTAATGTATCCTCGGCCATCTGGAAAAATATGGTGTCGACCATCTCTATAATTCTCCATGAATTTTGTTGGCAGGTGGGGAGAGGAAACAACATATTTATTGGGTTGGATCTGATTGTGGGTATTGATCAGTGGTTCCTTTGTTGCTCACTTTTGCCTCATCTTCATCACAGAAACATGGTTGTACTTAAGTAGGTTTATGAAATTGGGACGGATTCTGAACCAGGTTGGGTTTCTTCGGAAGATTTAGGCTTGACCGATGATGTGGCTAGGGATTGGGAGGCGTACACTTCTTGGTTGCAGGGTGTGTGTATTGTACTTAATGAATCTCCCGATAAGTTGGTGTGGTCTGGAAATAGTCAGACGGGTATAGTCACAACAAAATTGGCCTATCTTTCACTTATTAAGCAATGATGGGAGTTTATGCCTGCTTGGTGGTCTTCGGTCCTTTGGAAAGTCAAAATCCCTACCAAAATTAAGTGTTTCATTTGGCTCACCCTTAGACACAAAATTCTTACTTGGGATTCTTTACAATTGCGTGGTTTTTCTAGGCCGAGCAGATGTATTTTTTGCCTCAATGCATTGGAGACGGTTGAACATTTGTTTGTTGGTTGTTTGTTCTTCCGAAATTTGTGGTCATTTATTTACAGTGGTTTAAATCGTTTATGGACCTGGGAATATGGTTCTATTGTTGACTTTCTGATGCAGGTTGCAAAACATTCTCAGATCTCCCTTGCTCTCCCAATGGTCTTTATTTGGGAAATTTGGTGTGCTCGGAACTGTCTCATCTTTCAACAGACTCCTGTAGATGCTAGTTTTATTGTTCAAAAGGTTCATTTCCACTTTGCTTGCTCAACAGATTATGGGCCTCGATCAAGGGCCCATAATATTTGTTATCCTTCTCTTATATATGGTTCCAGGATTGGATTCTTTGATGGGGCAGAGAAGGATGGATCCTGTGGGGCTTGAATGGTTCTTAAGGTGGAGGAGAATCACTCATTTCTGTTGCGTATGGATGCTAGGAAGGGCACGAATACTAGAGTTGAGGTTTTGCCTCTATGGGGTTTACTTTACTTTGTTAGCTACCAAGAGATTACTTTGTCACTAGTCTTGGGGTACTCAAAAGCTATTGTGGACCGGGCTTTGGACATTCATGCTATTCATTCTGTCGCTCTCTTCCATTGGCATGGGTGTGTCAGAAGGCTGATGGGTTTCTCTCTCCATCTTTCCCTCCAACATATCTATCGGGAGTTCAACACTCATGCTGATGATCTATCAAAGCGGTAAAAGGGAATAGGGGTAGGATTGATCACCCGAGAGGAGTATTCTGATGGTGTGCTCATAGATGCTGGGATATTGAGTTTACATTGCCACTCTTTTTGATATTCCCTAGATGCAAAAACTATCTGATGGAATTAGTTTTGTATGTCTTTAGTAAACTATGTGGTCTCAATTGTACTTTTTGAAGAAGAATTAATGGTTAAAGACTGGACTGTTATAAAGGTAGTAATGACAACTGAATAGTCTTGCTGAAACTAGATGATGATATATTGTCCTTTTAGACACTACTGATAATTTTGGACTTTTTGTAAAATCTTTTTGTTGTATTTTACAAGCAACTTTATATAATATAAAGTTGTCTTTTTTAGTGAAAAAAATATAATGAAGTGGGAAATAAAGTATGGTCATAAAGGTACAAGGTATTAATGTTCCAAGATTTTAATGAAGTGGGAAATAAAGCATGGTCATAAAGGTATAAGGGTATTAATGTTCCAAGATTTTATTATTTTTCAGAAATTGATGGATTTGAAATTTTTTAAAATTACAATATTGTTTATTAAGTTGAGATTTTAATTATTTAGGTCGATCTAGAAATTCTTGTAATTAAGATTATAAATTTCAATTGTTGTGATTTTCATGCCACCAAATTTGTAGTAGAACCAAACAAACGTCAAAAAGAAATATTATAAATGCCTATAGTCGAGGTGGTAAAAAAAATACTTAATCTACACCATACTTGTATATTTTAATTGGCTTTGTGTACATTAATGGTTAGTGTAAACAATTTTATTTTTAAAATAAAAATATATAAATGATCCCGCTCTCATAAAATTAAAATTATTAGAAATACATATATACCAATATAAAAATAAAAATACAAATACAAGAGCAAAAGATCTGGAAATAAATTACAACTTTCAACGACATCCTGATATTATATATATTATTGATATTTATTATATATTTATTGATATTATTAGTCGTGGTCTAGAACAAATCAATTATTGATGGCCACCACTTGATATTATATATATTATTGATATTTATTATATATTTATTGATATTATTAGTCGTGGTCTAGAACAAATCAATTATTGATGGCCACCATTAATAATATCAATTGATATATAATTCAAAGATAGTTATTTGTTTAATACAAATAACTATCTTTAAAAAAAATATAAATAACAATGTTTAAAATAATGAAAAGTATAAGTTTGATGCTTTTGCCATTATCAAATCATATATATTAATTTTTTTTTTAAATCATTAAATATCAAATCTTAAATATTAATTTTAAAAAAATCATTAAAATAAGTTTGAGAAGGGAGAGTCATTATACAAATGAGATTGGGAGGGGAGAGTATGAACAAATGAAAGGTATTGATTTGATGTTTCTTACCATTATCAACTCATAAATATTTATTTTAAATAATCAATAAAATAAGTTTTGGTGTGGAGAGTCATTAAAGACATTTGGAAGTGTATAGATGATCTCATAAGCCATAGTCGTCTTCTTCTAAATTCTCATTAGCCATAGTCTTCTTCTAAATTCCCAAGCTGACAATTGCGAAGCTTAACTCATTAAATGCCTTTAAACAGTTAAGTATTTTCCCATATTCATTTTTATTTTTAACAAACCTCTTCGAAGGCTTTTTAGTAAAGACATATGTGTTGCACGAAGGGTGACAAGTTTATTGTACATGTGGAAGGTAGTGTATAATTGTAATCGATCTTTAGTCAATCTTTATTAGTTGATGTTTTGATTATATATTTATTTCACTTTTTCTTAATTTGTATATTAGTTTTTTTTCTTGTAATTATTTTAATTTATTTTTGGGCATGTTATTGACTATTTGATTTGATGAGGTGTTATTGTCGAGGTGGCGATAAAATGCTCCATTTGTCGAGAGAGCATTGAATTAATGTTCAATTTGACATATATTGTTTCTGACTCCAAAGCACCATCCTCTACTGTCTCTGCTTCCAGGCGACAAACATTGAATAATAATGCATCCCCACCACCTTCCATGCCTCATTAATGTCTTTATAGTCTGACGAGGTTACATAAATACAAACCATATATTATTTATTAGAACTAGACATTTCGTTGAATCTCATGGCGAGGCTTCTCGAGAAGAATAAAGATATTTAATGCACAGTCCATGTGGTGTCTTCGTCGACTTGTTCCCACAGCCTCTGTCACATCCATAGCTACCGCCTCCGTCACAACCACTGTCTCTATCTTTAGTCACGGCCACCACCTTTGTCATAACCACCGCCACCACCTTTGTCTTCTGCCTGTCGGTTCCTACATCAAATGCCAGAGGAACATACAAGCTAGCACTAATTTTACAAGCATGAATTTACTCAAGGATTAGTTATGTCGTCTCACCTTTGACCCTTCATCAAGCTTCCATGCATTTGCCACCTTCACTTCCACCGCCTTTAGGGTTCTCATAGCCTCTTCAGTTATTCTTTGTTGTTTTATTATGTACCTTGGACAAGATTCTATGGGCTAGAGCAAGTAGAACAATTCTGGGTGTATTATGCTAAAATACATCAAGGGTATAACAATTATGTATGCTTCTAAATGAAAAGACACGGTTCGCTAAGATGAGTGATGCACGAGCATTGACAATTGCAACTCCATAGGCTGAAAAGATGGAGTTTGGATTTACCTGTGACAAGTTTTTAAAACTTCAATAATAAGTTAGAGTTTGGATTTTCCTATGACCAATTTTCATAAGTGTAGACACTTCTTCCAGAATAGATTTTGGATTTATCTGCAACTATTTTTCAAGATTTCAATAGTAACTTAGAGTTTGGATTTGCATTCAACCAATTCTAGCAAGTTCAAATACATAGTAAGTTAACTCATTACAAAAGATAGAGATTGGATTTACCTGAAACTATTTTTAATAAATTCAAGGGTAATTTAAATCATTGCATATGCACAAGATGAATTGAATGCAATTTTCAAGTAATACCTAGGAAAGACTCTCAAGTTGAGGAAAGATCTCCTCCCAAAATTCCAATGACAAAAAATAACACAGATAGAAACAATATCATTCTTAACAAACACAAATCTCTTACACCTAGATATGTAGATACAATTGTGTACATAAGGTTTATGTGTGTATAAATTTCTTAAGATGTAAACGTATTCAAGAGTACAACTTCCATTTCATAGTGTCCTCAGTCCAATTCGAAGATGTTTGTCAAATGAAAATAACCCTCGATTATGTTTATAAGTTCAAGATTTATAAATGCTCCATCCCCTTGACAAGTTTTTTTTTAATTCCAGGTTCTGTGAAGTTGATGTTCTGTTTTGAATCTTATTACTATGGCAAATCAATGAGCGTTATCCTCAATAAATTCATATAAATAGATAATTGGCTTTATCTGCTACTATTGTGGAAAGAGGCCAGAATGTAGTGATACAGTGCATAGTACAGTACAAGAAATGATCAAATGAGAAAAAAACACTATAAGTTTACATATGACAGCATGTTAGTTTTGATCTAAAATTTGGGCAGAGAAAGCACTTACTTAGAGTATATTAGCACCTTAGAAATTCAAGCAGAGAGAACACTTACATTGTATATTATCACATAGTATATTAGCACATAGTATATCAGCATCTGAGACCTATGTAACGTTTTTCTCCAATTGTGAGAATCATGTTGTTTCAATTGCCAGATTCATGTTGTTGCTTTCCATATTGCCCAAGCTTGTCAAAATCAATCCAAAAAATACAAGTTGCTCAACATATAATGAATGTCCATCTAAGAAAACAATGGTCGGGAAACGTAGCTCAGGAATTGCTCAATTTCTTCGATCTGACTTTCAAATGTCTGAGGTTTGAGCCCATTAAACCCTTTTTGAGCCATCGAGGTTTTTCATAAACCCACATTACCCTCTTTGAGCTATCCAGGCTTTGCATAAACCCACGTTACCCTCTCTGAGCTATCCAGGCTTTGCATAAACCCACAAAATATTGCATGTATTGGAGGATGCTTTGATTTTCTAAGCAATGCAGCGAGAAAAATCCCGTCGATGGAAAACTATTGCATATTTAGTGCAACTTTGCTTTGTTCTCCAACTAGAATACCATCAAGAAGAGAGCTTGTGGTAATGTGTCTTTGTTGATGAAAAACACCTGCATTAATGAGATGCAAAGTGGCTAAAATAAACATGATTAATTGACATGCAACCGTTGGAAATTGATAGTTGGCTTGTGCCAACAAGTCCATATTTAATGTGAAAATCAACAAAAATATAGATAACTAGTTAAAGTTGAAACCTATGGGAGGAAAGTCAATGGAGTTCATACAAGAAAACTAAACCAATGTGGCATGGAATTTAAACAATCGTAATTAATTATGATTAAGTATTTTAATTCAAAATGCATAAGGAGGATGAAATTTAGTAAATTAAACATTTAACAATCATAACAATCTAGAACAAAATATGTGACTATGATTCGGTGTTAGGATTATATAATCCTCCCTTGTCCATATATAGACTATTTGATCTTTTTTCCTAGCTTAGGGGGACATTATTACTGTATTGGAGTATGGGGAACACATATAGAGGTTAACTGCCACTTACTGCATGTTCATGCATGAGTTTAGGTGCCTCTGAGACCAATCCCTACATTATAGGAGCCACTGTGAGTGCCACCAGTAGCCTCCATTAGTCGGTCATGGTTGGGAAGCAGTTATGCTGAGTTAGTCTCCATTTACATTCAGTTAGATCACTCTCAGTTAGTCTAGCGCCAGTTTTGCATGGCTGCATGGGGAAGTGGTGCCTTTTTCCACCTACCTCATTAGTTTAACTGATTGTTAGAATGATTTAGAAATCAAGAGTTAGACTAGTGGATCCCATGCAGTGATTTAGACACTCATAGTTAGCTATTCAGTTGGTAGATTCGAATCGTATCCACATGATTTGAATTCTCCTTATTGTAACATTGTTGTATTACTGCTAGATTAATGTTGTAATTTACTGATAAATTCTTATCAGATTTGTCTCAAATTTGTCTTGTTCAGTGTACATTGTTCTTGATATTCCACTACACAATTCCACCTCTCAATTGCTCTCATTTTCCTGTAGATCAATGATTCAATAATTTAACACTCTACACATCTTTGATTTCTGCAATTCTGGTGCTACTTATGAAGGCATCTTTTTCCATGCTCTTGAAGAAGGCAAAGGTTCTACATCAGATCAGAGTTCATTATTTTCTTTGAAAATCTCCTCACTTGTTAGAGAGAACATTGGGTTTAAGGCTAATAATCAATAAAAGGTCCATTTGAACAAGCAATTGATTCTTTTAGTTTTCTATTTGAATGTTGGATAAATAAGCCTCAGAGGCAAATAAACTTTTATTTATATCAATGATTATGGGTTTTGATATTTGATGTTATAATAATTTAAAGGGTAGCATAGTAGCATTATGTCAATTTGAGACGATGACAACAAGACGTCGCTGCAAGTTTAATATCTCAGTAATTGTAGGCTCAATAATTTGAACAGAACATATGTAAATAACAACCAGCATGCATGTACGAAGTATCTTTTGTGGTGCCCAATGCGGCAATTCCCATGAAAACATCGAATTCTGTAGGGTTGGCGACACCGACACTCTAACTGGATTCCTCTTGTTTGCTAATATCTTAGCATTTGGGACTGTGCCCACATCAGTGATGCTCCTAAGCTCCTTCATTGATTGATCACTTGTGTTTCACCATTTGAAATTGGTGCAATCCAACGAACAAAACAAACAGTAAGCATTTATTGTATGTATTTGACTGCCTCATTTTGTGCTCCACTGTTTACAGCTTGAGTGATGCATCCATCTTGGAATTAGGTGTCATCTTGGATTTAGCATTTACCTTTCCTTTCTCCTTTATGTGTTGCTTACGATTATGGAAACAAGAATATTCACTTTAAATAAACCTCAACCTAAAGTTGGCTTATGAAACTCTCAATAGCTTTATCTATTATCACCACTAAAACATTAGTAACAACTTTCCAGTTGAAATAATAATCGAAGTCCATTGTCATTAAACAAATTTCTATTTAAAATAATAATCCAAGTTCATTATTATTAATATTAATATATTATAGGCCCTTGGGGGGGCAGAGCAAGTGGTAAAGTGGAATTGTTGAAATTGGTTGTAATTGGAAGGTTTCATGTTCAAATCCCCCTCAAATTTACTCGTGTGCCATGGTTCGGGCCCTGTAGATGCACCCAGGGGTATAGTGGTAGCGAGATTGGATCCATGGACCCTGTGTCACGCGAGTACCAACCCGTCCCCAGTTGTTGATTCCCCTAGTTACAAAAAAACTATTAATATATTATAGTATATATATTTACTTGACCACACATGTCATGAGTACCGGGAATTGTTTTAATACTGTCATCCATTTCAATATAGTGGATTGAAAAGATTCAATGCGTTTAATTCACTTTATGTTTCAAGCTAGGTACACACATGGAAAAGGCATGCTATTTTTTTAACTAATATTTCTTTAGAGGTAAATACTAAGTATTAACATCGTTTACATCTTATTTGGAAGAAAATTCATTAATACAATAGCAGATGCTTGCAATGGAGTGGAGTTGAATGCATGCATCCCATATTCAGTACTTCACTGGATATGATATTGTTTCTGTGCGCAAAGGACTTTCTTTGTTTTAAGTGTTTTTCATTATGCATAGGCAAAGTTGTTGTCCACTCTCATGCATGAAGCTCTAAGAGGAAACATAGGGGTCCAAATTTAACTTGCATTGCCCATATCATTGCATACAATTCAACCTACCAACAACCTCGACAAGTATCCGTTGCCATGCAACACTTGTTTATTTATGAGGCAAGTTTAAAGGGCTTGTGAGGTTAACTTTGATAGGGTCAAACATGAGTTTATAGGTGGGTGTTGTGTCACATGGTTTTAGTTTATGATTTCCTTATGAACGAAGTTTATTTAAGTGCCATATTTTTGTCATTATAAAAATATTTAAGTGGTTGATCTTGGTTGAATGGACCAATGACAATGAAGATAACATTATCTGGTTTTCCAATTTTAAGATTTCATGTTATACTTGATTTCCCAAGAAAGAAATACTTTTCTTAATATTCTTTTAACTTTTCTTTCAAGTAAATCGATCTCTCGATCAAGCAAACTGAACTAGTGTTCATGAAATTCCTTGCAGAATTGGAAATCAAGTTGGAAACACTGGAGCTAAAGGTGGTTAAGTTGGAGGTAGCAGCAGATTCTGGCTCCTCCTCTCTTCATGGTGGAAAGGAATGCTAATGCAAGTACTCTTTGGTTTTGTTTTGGCTGTTACTGTTCATAGTCATTTTTAGTATCTAGTCTTAGTATTTCTCATAGTTTCAACATGTAAAATCTGAACAATATGGGTTATTTTGGACTTAATATTGCCACTACCATAAAGGCACCTGAATTTACCGCTTCCATAAAAGCACCCAAACTTGTGGTTTTCTCTATAGGTAGTTATACCACTGCTCTTTTAATATATAACCATTTCTGTTTTAAAAAAAAACTTTTTTTTCAAGTAAAAAATAAGTAAAATCCTTATTTTCTAGGTAAAGTCTTAAAAAAGAGAGGACCAACTTCTCCTAACACTATATAC
The DNA here is from genome assembly GCA_001517045.1 of Pseudotsuga menziesii. Lineage (NCBI taxonomy): Eukaryota > Viridiplantae > Streptophyta > Pinopsida > Pinales > Pinaceae > Pseudotsuga > Pseudotsuga menziesii. The sequence continues at coordinate 484,964 of LPNX010203184.1, read as the reverse complement.
CAAAACATGTTTACTATTTGTGCCATATGTACCAAACACTAACTCATAAAATAATTCCATTGACATGGTTTTTTTTTCAGAAAGAAAAAAGCCTGTCCTTGTTATTCTCAATAAGAATCAAAGGTCATCAGTACAATCTTCCCATAAGAGGGCTACAGTAGATGGAGAAACAAATCCAAGTGACACCTTGAGAGCGTTGCCAGGGGGAAAGGCAGAACAGAGAAAATGAAGATTCCCATCAGAAATCTGTCTCATCATATAAGTGGACTATCACTTCAGCCACATCTACCGAGTGCCAAAGGGCTCTGATCAACAATCTAAAAGTGATCACTCCTTGAATATCAAGACATAAAATGAAGAGGAGAGTATAATCCCCTCACCATGTTCAAAAGAGCTGAAAAATATCATGAGAGACCAATTGGTCCTCGAAATATTCCATATAACTGCCTGAACCTTGGCGATATGAGAGAGCAGTTTTAGAGAGACGGTCAGTAGTCCAATTGTGCTCTCGGTAAATGTGGGTGAACAACAAATCCTGGAAGCTAAGGATTAGCTTTTTTGTCTCCCTGCACCAGTGAAGGATATCTGGAGGGGAGAGAGCAGTCGATCCCTTCGCCCAGTTAATGATGACTTGAGAGTCGCCATATACGTGGGATAGGGGGATCCCCATCATTTGGGAAGAAAGAATAAGAGCCCATAAAATGAGCAATTCAGCTTTTTTATTTGTGCCATATCCAACCCCCAGCGCGAACTCATAATGATGGGACTCGTTTAAATATAAGCAATAACCAACTCTAGCAATCTTATGGTTAGAGGCACCATCAATAAATCCACAGGGAAAATTCTTACAAGGAGGCTTGCCATACACTCTTCTTTTTTTTAAACCATTGACAGTCGGAGAAGAATGAGCTTGAGCTGAGAATGTAATCTGCTGAACAATACTGAAAATATTCCTTCTTTTCCCCTCGAATATAGCCTGGTTCTGAGCTTTCCATATAATCCACATCATGTAGAAAGGTAACTGACATAGATGCGAGGACCTAGGAAAATGGCCAGTCCAAGTTCTTATCAAATTCGCAAGAGAATCCTTTAGAGGAATGGCAGGAAGGTGATATTGTTTACATATTTGGACCGCGACAGATTTCCAGACAGAACAATTTGTGAATAAGTTTTCAACGGTCTCCCCATCCGAATAGCAGAGAGCACACATTCGAGGACCAATTTTGCCCCTTTTCTGTAGATTCTCCCAAGTGAGAATTTTGTTCCTGAGAGCCAATCAAATGAAGCAAGAGATTTTTTTGGGGAGTGCCTTGTTCCACAGAAAAGAATCGAAGTGGTTATCAGCCGGTGGAGAGCAGGAATGTACGATACTGTCATAAGCATCTTTGGTAGAGATAGTTCCCTTATTTTTATTATAATCCCATACAAGAGCATCAGGACGCTCAGAGAGGCGAAAATCTCCACATAATAGTCCCTCTGTATATGCATTCCAAGCTTGTTTGAAAGAGCCTCCAAGATCCAAATCGTCAGCTGTATACCAATAACTCTGTGCATTGGGAAGAGAGTTATGTGCCTGAGAGAGGGTACTAATATTCAAATCCTCCAGATACGATCTCAGGTCCTCGGGAAGACTGAAGGACGTATGCAAGCCTACAATCGGATCGACTTCTAGCAAGATGTTTTCACCATCCCCCACCTGCCAAGCCAAGTGGTAACCCATCCAAGGGAGAGTCTGTAGGAACCCTCTCCATATGGTGGAAACACAGTGCGGGATGAATCGTTTAAACCTGAGCCAATAAATCACCGAGAGGCTTTTCAAGTATTTGGAAATAAGAACTTGATGCCATAATCCTTTATTATGGATAACCCTCCATAGATTCTTAAGGCGCAGGGAGATACTGAACAATTGAATATTTTTGATTCCCCAACCCCTAAGTTCCTCGGGCTAGGAGAGATCCCGCCAGCTAACCAGATGGTATCTGCTCATGTTATCAGTGGAACCCCATAGGAAATTGAACATAATGCTTCTAAGTTTGTGTAAAATCATGGCCGGAATAGGAGCTAATCCCATCTAGTAGACTGGAATACTTGATAGAACTGATTGGACAAGGCTCAATCTCCCCCCAAGGGACAAAAGCTTGTACGACCAATTGCAAATCCTTTTTTCAAACTTTTGAACAATCCAGATCCAATCACTGACTCTATACCCAAGTGGTTTCAAGTAATAACCAAGGTAATTAAGCCCAGTTTGTAGTGCCAACACCCTGTAGGGTAGAACTCTAACTAGATCATTAAGACAGTCAGAGGTAATATTGTAATAAAGAAAGCAAGATCTTTCAATACTGATACTCATGCCCGAAGCTCTGCAGAAAGTCTCTAGGATAACATCGAAGGCAGACCAATCCTGTAGAGTGCCCGAACCCATAAGGATCACATCATCCACAAAGAGGAGGTGAGTTAGTACAAGAGAGGGCGATATTCTAATACCCCGTATAAGTCCATTTGACCTGACATCCTTGATTAGAAGACTGAGGCCCTCAATGACAAGGATAAAGAGGAGAGGGGATAAAGGACAACCTTGGCGAATGCCACGGGAAGCTGAAAAAAAGTTCGAAGGAGTCCTTTCGTTGGTTGGGTACACTTTTTTGAGTTAGGCATAGTAAAAACTACTTAAACAACCACCATTGTAATAAAAAATGAAGAACATGTGACAAACACCATTAATATTTACATAGATTCTCATGAATTTTGGGAGTTGGTATTGTCAACCTTGTGCTCTAGAACATAAGTGTCTCGTTTGTAACAATGCTCAGTTTTCATTTAGACCCAACTCTCCACGAGATACTTTCCAATTATTTGAAATATTTGAAAAAAAAGTGCTTTCCAATTATTTGAAATATTTATGATACTTTTGTTCCATGCTCGAATACAATCCAACAACAAATCGTTACTAATACATTTATCCATTAATAACTTCTCCAACTTGATATTTAATCTATGTGTTCATGCTTGTATTTATCCCATTAATAACTTCCCGAACTTGATCTTTAAGCTATGAACACATTTGTTACTAATACATTTATCCATTAATAACTTCTCCAACTTGATATTTAATCTATGTGTTCATGCTTGTATTTATCCCATTAATAACTTCCCCAACTGGATCTTTAATCTATGAACAAATGTGTTCATGCTTGTATTTATCCCTCTCTTGCAAATATACTTTGTTATATAAATTCTTATTATTAGTCAATGCCTCCGACTAGCAGGGACTATAGTATTCGGCTTGCCGTCTTTTCCATTAAAAGACACAAAAACCAAAACATTTAACTCTTAAGTTTTATTTTCCACTGTTTTATTCAACGAAACAGACAATGAATACTAATATTTCCTACCAATGAGCAATTTCAACCTCTTATTTGGCCTCATCCCGAGGCAAGGTCATTGTTTTGCTATGGTTTTTTCTAGACATTGGTTGTATAATAGAGTATGACTAAATCAAGAGGAGACTAATGCTAGCATTAGTTTGATAGCATTTAATGTTTATAAAATGTGGTTCACTTATATCGGGTTCACTGCTTGCGGCTTGCATGCAGTACACATGTCATGGTCTTAGTACCATGTGTCTGTGTCTACATTTGGAAGGAGGTCAACAAGCCATCTCCCTCCCTATTCATGCATGGTTTTGAAGAGACCTGATACACACCCTCACTTTATCAGGTCCTTCTTCGTTCTCTCCAAGAAGGCCTAATACCCTATGTCCTCCGTGATCAATTGCAACCATTGTACTTGGAGCTTGGTCAGTAGTTGCAACGGTTCGTCCTTTGTGATCAATTGTAGCCGTTGTACTTGGAGCTTGGTCAGTATTTGCAATGGTTCTTACTAGGCATAGTTTCCATATCGTAGTCGAAGAAACAAAATTAGAAAACCAGATTAAAATAATGAATTCTGAATTCCCTGGCATAGATTCATTGCAGGTTTCAATCTTTAAAACATATGATAGCAAACATAAAATGATTAGCCATTAATTCTGAATTCTCTGGCATAGATTCATTGTAGGTTTCAATCTTTAAAACATATGATAGCAAACATAAAATGATTAGCCATTAATTCTGAATTCTCTTGTAGTTGGTTTCCACGATCTCGACCCCAAAGGAATTTCCCTTCTTGCTGCCATTAACAAACATAAAATGATTAGCCATTAAAAACTAAAACGTTCACACAACCACCACAGAGAGACAAAATTATAAGTGATAATGAACGAGAGGAGAAAACTTGAAATAAAAAGAGGACTTACTCGCATTGGGTTGGGTGAGCAAAGCCACAGTCTTTGTTGTCAGAAGACATGTTTGCAAATTGTTAACAAAGAGAAAGAGCCGATACAAATTGCAATAGACAAAATCCACTTCTCTTTTTTTCTAATTGTTGAGGAAAACACCATCCTTCCAATGCATTTATAGATGGACAAGTCGTAATAATTTCAGAAGCTGTGCATAAAATTTCTCATGCGATTTTATATTGCTGGCGGATTTAGAAACTATATAAATGTAAGTTGCAATGATTTTGTAAAATACTGTGTATAAGTTACTCTTTTATGTAAAAAATATATATGCAGGGTCTTAATGTGTTCTGAAGCCATGTATAACTTGCTCTTCAATCTTAGAAAAAATTGTTGTCTCAATTTTAAAACGTATTCGAGGCATTGCTTTTCCAGTGCAGTAGACCTTTGAAACAAGCAGACGGAGTGCATTTGTTCAAATCTTCCCACAAGCGTTTTTCTCAAAGCCTCTAACTTGGCATTGATAGTTCGGATTTTTGTGTGTTTTAGGTAATTGAAACCTGCATCCCAAAGATAATGCTTGGCTCCCATAAATTTTCTTAGACAACGGGATGCTATCAAAGAAGTCCAACAGTCGAGTAGGTACAAATAATAACTGAGCAGAAGAACCAAATACAACATAAATATGTTTAAAAACCTTATTTGAAAACCTTAGGAAGAGTTTCTTCGTGGTATGACTAGCCATCATGTTCAACAAAAATATAACAGATTTGCGAGAGATAACAGAAACTGTTTGCAGCTCAGTGAACCAACCACCAGAATGCAAGTATAATGGTCAAACAACTCAGTGAATCAACCAAAAAGGTTCTTTGACAGGCACTGGTTCATAGTGCCATTTGTGCATCCAAATATGACTGACCCTAGTTCATTCGGGTCCAGTAACTGGAATTTATCCTCGCTGCTAGCCAAAACACGGGGACTACTATTCTTTGCCCTTCCAGTGATTTATTTCTGCCACATGTTGCTCCCACTGCCGCTCCCTGCACTCGCAGGAGAACCACCTGCCTTCCGACTCTTTGCATAAGCATCGGCACAACTCTTCAAGGACATTATAGTTAAATTTTGAGCCTGAACAAAGGTTCAAAGATGGAAGAAAATGCCCGACGTTACAGGTATGGACTAGGGTTTGAAAGATAATTTCGTTGCCAAACTGGAAAGATTCTTTAATGCATTCATCCCTCCAAAGTGCTTGTATGCTTTCCAGGGCACAGCTAAATGGGCTCAGTTTAAAATGATTAAATAAAGAACAAAGAACAGATCATTATTTTCAAAATTTACATCATTTTCATTTACTTCATTTTTCCAGGATGCATACTAATAGCTAGTTGCAGAGGTGCTAACTCTACCTTTGTGGGATATGCATATGTATATTAAATTGCCTGTGGAACCACTGCTATGCTACAGGCATTGCTCTAATAACTCAGTAAAATGGAACCCACTAGCTTTGCACGTGGAGGTTTTGCAACTTATAGCTTTGAAACTGGGTGAAGGGAAGCTAGGTCGACTGGTTCAAATGTCTGGTTATATGCTTTCACTTTTGTCTTTACCTCGCTTTTTTTAGATCCATTCTTCCTTCTAAATCCCACTCTGGACAGAGATAAAGATCCAATTCCCATGAATTGAGTTGAAGCACTAGAGATAGAGGTAGAATCTGTAAGGATGTTCATTGTTGGTGGATATGCTTCTCATGGCACAAGCTGGGATGCTACCTTATGTACCCGTACATGAAGACATGAACCTAGAACAGGGGGTATGCTGCATATAATCTGGAAATAGTCAAAATGTGCCGCAGCAAAGGAAAATATGGAAATAGTCAAAATGTGCTACAACAAAGGAAAATATAAGGGAGAATGGAACAATGGCCTCCACGACTGGCAATCAAAACCACATTAAGACAAAAATGCATGATATCTATTGAGCAAATGGCCTCCACCTACGACCACATGGATCCCTTGTAACATGGGCTAACTCAGCTTACATGCTGTTTGTGCATGGCCTCAACGTGGCCAAAAAGTGATAAATAAATCTAAATTAATTTCTCAATTTTGATGAACTTTATAAGTTATTTTCTCAATTTTGATGAAGCAAACAACTCGACAGTGAGTGAAAAGGTAATTAACTTATATTCTATAGGTAATTTACTTCTATTTTATTGTACAATTTCATCAACGCCAGAACTTTTAGAAGGACAAGTTGTACGTGGATCTGCTCATGCCCAATGACATTTTACTTTTTCTCAAACTTGAGCAGAGGTATTGATGTTGGAAAGTTTGTTCTTGGTCTTTATCTAAGCAATCTAAGTTTCATTATATGATATTCATGAACCCTGGTGGACGAGTGAATTTTCCTGGATTTCCTTGGCATTTTTTAAGGAAATTTCCTATGCAAATGATTTTAATTTTTCTTTCTTGCTCCTCTTGCAGATCATATAAAGAAACAATCAATCTAGCAACGCCACCAACATCATAGACAAACTTTACTACACAACTAAAGTGAATAATCTTTACTACTTATATTGGTGAAATCATGCCGAAAAAATCATAAAATCTTCATCATATCAATAAATTGGAACTGTAGCATCAAGAACCCATAAGTGAACACTCATGCAAAATAAGGAGGTAACACCCTGCTTCCTCCACAAATTCTATGTATTACCTCTCCAGTCTACGTATTATCACCTCCAGAGTATTACCTCTCCAGTCTACGTATTATCACCTCCAGAGTATTACCTCTCCAGTCTACGTATTATGCATATTCCATTTGCGAGAGTATTCTCCATATCTGCAAAGGTATTCTTCTTTTGTGAAGGCATTCTCCATTAGCGAAGTAGCCAACTCATCTAGACTAGAATCACCAACCTTTAAATTGTGAGCAATTATTGGGAAGACAACCAACTTTGCTTTGTATATTATCAATCTTTGAACAATAGCTAGAAGATTCTCTAAAGAGCGATTTCTGCCACATTTATCAAGTGCAACACCTACTATTGTTGTTAATGAGGCATGGGAATATCTTGATAGCTTTTTTTACAAGCAATATGTCTCCTCTACTTGCGTTCAACCTGGTTGAGCCATGTAATTTTGAAATACATCTTCACATAATTTTTCCAATAGAGTCATTCTCCATCTCTGTGTACCTCCATGTATTAGAGTTTTGAGCATTACTATATGAGCACATATTTGAGTGCCTCTAGATTGAATAAATCTTTGGTGGCAAGCAAGGCCCTTTTTATCCTCTTCATTTGATCAAATACAATTAAATGGGGCTATGAATTTCGATCTCTCCTATTTGGAGCAGTAACAACTTTCACAAATGCAAAACACAATAATCAAACCGAACTTTGAGGTGCTTTGCATGTCAATCACATCGAACACCAAATCCAACCGAAGTTTACATGCCAACTACCACAACACGTTGCTTTCATGTGTGCTACAAAATTTGGATGAAATACACTTGGCATGCCAAAAACATGTGCTTTAAGATCAAATGTTTATTTCTCCAATGTTAAACATAAAGAAAAGTTACGTAGATCACAAACTTTAGTAGCGTTGTAATAAGAAGCGTCCCATTCATCTGGCATTTAAAGTGTCCTGGCTTACCAAGCCCCTTCATTGTTTCTCTTTCAAGAGCACTTAGAAGAGTTCACTCAATCATGAAATCGAAAAAATACAAGTAACTAAAAAGTTAAATATCGAGACAAAAATGTACTTCAGGTTGAAAAGAATACAAAAGGGATTACAATCATTCATGACTTTAATCAAAACACGAAAATGAAACCATTGTTAACAAATAACTTAAACTTTGAGGCGAGTGAATATTATTTGATTTGTTTATGTAGCCGGAGAGAGTAATCCGGAGAGATAAACTTGATTGCTTTCATTTCAAGCTTTGCAATTTCTATTTGATTTATAAAAATTTCTTGCGCCGTTACACTAACTTTAACAGTCCCTTTTGCAAGTATCACAGCTTTTAAGTGATTCTTTTTTAGAGGAATTATATATACATTCACAACAAAACCCTCATCCAAGTTTTGAAGAGCAAAATATATATAGTTGAAGCCACATATAGTTGAAACTACATATTCCAGAGACAATGGGATTGCTTACTTCCATCCACGAACTGACATGTTCCAATAGATGAAGCTTGATTATTCTAAAAAGTAGGCCTATAGCAAATGCCAAACAAATCAAGAACAAGACATAGATCAACCCATGCAGAAAACTAAACCCTAAACATATGTAAGCTGCAAAAATTAAAAGTTGAAACTAAACCCTAAACATTAAGCTTCAAAAAAACTAAAAGGTGAAACTAAACCCTAAATACGTGTAAGGTGTAAATCTCAATGGCCAAAAACTAAACGTTGAAACTAAACCCTAAACACATGTAAGATGCAAATCTCAATGGCAAAGACTTGTTGCATTGCAACTTCTCTTGTTAAGTTTATTTAGTACTACATTACTTTTAAAGATTATGTTTTTATTTGGTCAAAACCTCTAAGCCATTCATAATTTTCCTTGTTTTCTTTTTTACCATCTTTTTAGATCCATTCATATTGGATTTTCAAATTTTGGAAATAATTAACGAAACAATTTCCACTTAAATGAATGTTTAGTGTTATTTTTTAAAATATATTGTTTTAATTCTACATTTTATTTTCAGGACTAGTTTCACTTCAAGTTGTCTTTTCAAAACATTTAGTTTTATTTTCTAAACCTTGATATTATCTTAACATAGTTGGTAGCACTATCTTATTAGTCTGTGATGTCGGTGACTCTATGAAAGGACTTGCCATCATTTTAACTACCTTGCACATAAATCAAAATAAATTTGAAACATTTACCCTATGTTTTGCATTATAAATCCACACGACGCTTTTGACTAACCAATCAATATGCACTGCATTTTATATCAGCCAACCATCAAATTTGTTCTCTTATTTGCCCTCTTTTCGAGGGCACCCAAATTTTATATGGTCTGATGTCCTAAGTTTTGTATTTCACTTATTCCAGTGTGTTAATGCTATCCTATGGCTTATCATTAAATTGAAACATCCAATGTTTCATATTTTGAATATGTTTTCATTGCCACATCCTTTACCACATCCGCCACCCCACCACCCTAATGATCCTTTTTCTAAATTTCTTATTCATTTATTCTCATTTTCTTAACATGGACGTAGGCATATTGTTGGCACTTAACTGTATTCTGTAAGCTAACACATAACAGTAAGTTGTAACCTGTCTCACTATGGCTGTTGGGATGTTGCATGATGGCAATGTGTGCACAATGTCCAACCATAAAACCCTTCTTATGTTCCATTGCCTTACTTACTCTACCTTATTCTATAGGAAAAACAATGGAACTTCGACTCTACTTCTTCAATAACCGGAATAGGTCTTTTGGAAGTCGATCAGTTGACTAGTTGTCATGCAGCTCTGGAAGGCTTCTGCAACTCCTATTTTCTCATCTGATAAGAGCAGTTAAAATCCCCAACGATAAACCACCTCTCAAGTCTGTACTTCTACCATCAGTTGATTGGTTTCTAGGAAGATCCACAAATCTTCTGCATCCTTCAGAATAATGTTCTGAATCCGTCCTATTCCAGGTTATATATATATTTATATGACACTCAATCTTGCATTTATTTAAAATGTACTAATGACACATTAGAGAGTTCGTAAAAATACTCTACATGCTGTAGAGCATTAAATGCGACGGCGGTCGCACTGTCCGCCGTTGGATCTTACTTTGGAAAGAATTTGACGGCGGACAGTGCGACCGCCGTCGCATTTAATGCTCTACAGCATGTAGAGTATTTGTCGCCGTTCGAAAATGTTTAGAAATTATAAAAGATGCTACAAATTCCATGCCCTGTATATATTAAAGAATAAACTAAAAAAAATGTGTGTACTTAGACGGAGTAACAAGAGAAACGTCCCGTCATACTGTACTCTTCCCAACAACTAAGGAATGGCTTTTATTCTGAAGCCCGAGTGATATTCAATACAATAAAACCTTGGGAAAAATGAAGGGATCATTAATAGCAAGCTTCTCCTTCCTGGGTTTAATGGCAGTGGGACAAATGTTTCAAAACTGTGCAAAACTCATTGGAAGAGTGAAAGCAGAAACTTCAAACCCTCCCGCCATGAGTGTTCTTGCTCTTAAAATGATTTTGGTGTCTAAACAACTGCTTACACTCGATCAATTGCTTCTATTGTTGGATAAAGAGCATAATCATTAACATAATTTACTGGATCATAAAAATAAAATGGTGTTGGGTAAACTACCAGATAAACTAGTACTTTATTGACTGCATAATCTACATAATCAAAAGAAGAAATTGTGGAATCTATTGGCTCTGCTGTAAATGCTTCTTCGATTGCTTCAACTGGCTCTAAAACATATACATATACTGTGTGAAGTTGACACGGCCTACATGGAAATTTCCCTGTAGAAAAGTACATATCTTCATGGATCCAAATATGTTGTTGACATATAATTTACGACAAAGTTGATACAGTAACATGGCTTTCTTAAACTATAAATAGCTCCCATCTACAAATGTTGCATCAGAGTTCGCTTCGAAACCTTCATCTCTGTTTCATTGCCGATAAAATGATAAATTTCTCACCCCAAATCCATCCTAATATCTTAGGAAATACCATTGTATCTTCGAAAAAGAAAAAATGTCCCCATTATACTCATGGGAAATAAAATCCCTATGCAGTTTTACTCCGAGGTGTTTAAATCTAGACTGCGTGTGAAGAGGGGGGGCAGTGCTTTACCTTTGTGAAGAACTATTCTGGATCCATTCAAACTTTTCTACTATAAAAATGATCCCTGCTTTCTCCATCAATCAACCACAACGAGCAATACTTTACACTCTCCCTCCTACCTCGATGTTGAGATATTAATTCCCATTTGCAGCTACAAACATATCGAAAACGTAGTAGGATTGACCATCCAACACCTCCCAGATATACCAGCTACCAGTTGATCAGTTCTCCCCTGCAAAATTTGTTGTGCCAAGTAAGTATTTACAGCCATAGACTGGTTCACAAATGCCATTTATGGTTCAATCTTCCTATTAATTTTTTATTATTAAAAACAACAACTTTGCATTTGATGAAGCCATTGTCCTCAAAGTTCTTAAAAGTTATTAAGCTCCAAATCCTTCCCATTCTCCTGGCGATCACAAAGACTCTTTTTATAGATTGGATGGGTTTTCAACATAGTTTTGCAATATATGGTTATATATATTTATGTATTGCATTGGTAGGCACATTATAGACGACAATTGTGCATATTGTCACAACACTCAACCTGTGGATCGATGCGATGGGAAACAACCATGTAATTGAAAATTTTATCAACAAACTACATGCAAACGTCCACTTGTAAACGTTTTCATTCATGTATACAAACATCCACTTGTAAACATTCTCTCATGCATGCAAATGTCTACTTGTCATATTATCCATAAATCCAAATCCAAATGTGTGTGCTTTGTTAAATCATTATGCTTCTTTTGTGTGTTGCTCCCAGGTATATATCCCATTGCAGTCATCATCCCGGTTTCATAGCTATGATCCCCTCCCTATGAATTAGTATCATTTGATACCAGATCATCCCTGTCGTCATACTTTGAATAATGGAAGTTTGAGTCCCTTGTACTCCCCTACCCCTATTCCCACTTCAGTGCCTCAATCCTAGTATTGTTCCACATCTTTGGTTATCCCCCTCGCGCTTCTACCAAGGAAACCCCATTGCCTTGGTAGTTTCTAGTCTCCCTCTATCGACGTCAACACATATATTTCAGAGGATAGACTTAGAGGCCCCTGTATCCTATTTTCATGTACACCTCATTGATGAGTTCCTTGGATCACTTGAAAGGAATCCTTAGTGCCTTTCAGGTTGGTTGTGTCTCATGTGCTCGACTTCAACTCCATCATTGCACCATTGATATTTGTACATGGTATTGGTTATCTCGTTATTTGGTCGAAGACCCCGATTGTCACTCGACTCTAGTAAATTGGTGAGTATATTTTGAGACCCATACAATTTCATGTCTGTTATGATTTTCGGGCTGTGCTAACGACATTGTTCGAAAGCCCCTCAGGGTCGTGATTCCGTGTATCTACACTAATTGATGTTGTTTATTGTACCTCAAAGATTCTTACTCTCAGTCATTGAGTCCATACTGTTTTGTACCCCTCTAGATTCAGCTGATCATCAGTGATTGTGATATTACATTTGATGAGAATGCCATTTTTCCTATGTATCACTTCTTTAGATCAATATATGTATTCAGCCTCCCATTGAGGCCACCATTATGTACTACCAGTTGTATATATGTATTGATCGTCTCCCATTGTTTGATCCTTGATCCCCATTTTTTATTGAGACATTGTTACGAGCATGGGTATGCCTGCCTCGTCCATATACATGTTTGAGATTATATGTACCTCATCCATTTTTTAGAAGAAATACAAACCAAAATCCACTACAGTTCAAATGAGGAGACTCCACTCCTCCGTGGTCCTCTCCGATATCTCCACCGTTGTCACCATTTACCTTGACCCTATGATGTATATCGAACATACAATGAGCTCTTTCCCTCACACATCAGGGGACAATCGGTTAACACCAAAAAATGTTCACCTAGCTACCATAATTACACAATGATTATTTTCTCCCTTTTTACCTTCACAATTAAAATTCCACCAAAAATGGTCCAAAACATTATTATTCCTTCCCCCATAAATATAGGGAAGTTCAACATTTCAGTGTGACTTATCCCCACTCTCTCTAAAACGGACCAAAAAACCCTAAAATGAGAATGGGTAAAAAACCATGGACAAATACCATGCACAATAAAATACCATGGGTCAAAAAACCTTGGATCATCCTATAAATACATTGTGAAGGTCTCCCCAAAAACACTTTTTTGTCAACTTTTCACCTTTCGCCATTGTTCCCATATTTTTGCTGTATCATTCCCATGAAGTATGTTGAGCTTTCTCCATATCCTCTTGGATCCATTCCCCCTTTTTGACAACCATTAGTGGAGACGACCGGAGAACCAGACCATGGAGCCAGTGGACCATTTCCTCAAATGGATACAATGGCCCATATTATTGAAAGGTATGCTTGTTCTTGTTTTTATTAGTTATAAAAAATATATAAAAAATCGTAAAAATATTGTCATTGTTGTTGTTTATTACTGCAAGTTGAGGTTGAGAAATACCTCGCACCATGAACTCTACCCTATGATCCGGCTGATCTAGGGTAGGTGATTTTGCATGTAGTAAGGGATAAATCCCTACTACATTGCTTTAGAGTTGGTCTTGCGCACGATTGGATTGACAGCTCGAGTGATTTTTGATCTTATAGGCTTCAAGATTGACAGGTCAGGACATGGCTTTCGGGCAGATATTTTGCATGTTTTGACTGCTGTTTTGTTATAATTAATGCGTTTTCCTTTTATTTTTATATTTCCAGTTGGAGGAGTATAATGTTTAGGATGGAGGAGATTTCCTGGTTGTTCCGGTTCAGTTTTAAGAAATCGAAGGACAGTAAGGTGAAGTTGTAGGGATCAAACCAGGGGTGAAAGGGACGTTTGTTAATTAACGCCGAGATATTTGAAGTCACACACTCAATATTCATGGTGGAGCTTTGAAATACTGGTGGGGATACACTGGATTACAGTAAATTCCGCAGACAAGATTTGAGGCCCGCCCTCAAATACATCGTGTATACATGGGATGACAACAACAACTCTTAATAGAAATAGCATAAGTAAACATTTTTTATTTGCACCATTTTCACCTTGCCGCCACGACAACCAAAAATAGAAAACCCAAGTGACAGATTTCTCTTTCCCCTTTGTTGCGATTTAGGATTTGAAAGGTATCAAATTGCAAAGGAATGTCTCTAATTTTCGGAGCTTGCGGGGTATACTCAGTCTGCATTTTACAGGTTTGAAATTATTTGCAACATTTTCAGCTTGCCACCATGACAACAAAAAATATAAAACCCAAGTGACATATGTCTCTTTCCCCTTTGTCACGATTTAAGGTTTGGAAGGTGTCAAATTGCAAAGAAATCCCTCTGATTTCCGAAGCTTGCAGGGTATGCTCAGTCTGCATTTTACAGGTTTGAAATCTTGTATGTTTTTGAGGATAGTTAAAATTTTCACAGGTTTCATGCACGCTATTAATTCACTATTTTGATGGTGGATTGTGACCTTTTTACAAGGATTATGTTCCGATTCGCGAAGCCATGGCGAATACTGCAATCAAACTTCCTCCTAAAGGTGGCTTCAACTTTGATTTGTGTAGTAGAAATGAAATGATAGCAAACAAAGGTGTTAAACCTCCTTCATTCCACAAGACGAGAATGACCATTGTAGGCGTCGGTTTCCAGGTCAGTTCCATTGTAAATTCTCAGTAGCATATCTTCATTTGATTTTGTTGTTTGTTTCCTTCTTATCTTCGGTATCAGATTTTCTTTAGCAATTTATTGAACAATTATATTAGATTTATTTTACATTTAAGAATGGTCCAGAAGGGGCTTGGAGTGTAATAAGATGAAAGTGGTAAATGAGCATTCATGAAACATTACAAGTATTGGAAAACTGGTAGATAGGATTTTTTTATAGATAATATATTTTTAAAGATACGAAGATACAGATAATATGGGTTTTTTGTACCGAATTCTCGTTGGATCATGCGATCTCTAGGAGCTATTGTTACAAAAGTTGAATTTCACTAAAGAGAGAGTGTAAGGATCAAAAGGTTTGGTTGGGATGTTTCTTGGTTTCCAAGGACTAAAAGTTGTGAATAATCCCACTAGGCTTAATGAGGTGGATATTTATGAACTAGCCAATTGCAAGTTGGATTAAGTTTGGGTTTACTATAGAGGGTTAGCTGTTAAAACTAGATACATTGGGCTTCCAACAATGGGTTCCCTAACTCAACCTGAAACAAATCCCAAGGAAATTTTAAAATACATTTTCTTTAGATAACTTTCTTGATTTTATGGGGCAATTTTTGTTTTGTTTTAAGTGGCTTTACCCTTTCTTCCTAATATGGATTAATTCATGCAACACCAAACATAATGAATGATGTTATGGTTTTATACAGTTAAGATACTAAATCAAGCAAGGTTATATGCAAGTTTTCTTGTGGCTGGATAGTTGAAATTTGCAAGAAAATGGCCGAGTCCTTACACTTTAACCTCTGGGTTTTTCCTTGCCATATATTTGTTCCACTATATGTACCATCCTCTCTAGTGGGTGGTATTAGGTTCCATACCAAGTTTCGGTTTACTAGAGAGGGTTAGCTGTTAAAACTAGCTACATAGGATTGCCTACAGTGGGTTCCCTAACTCAACCTAGAACAAATACTAAGGAAATTTTAAAATACACTTTCTTTAGATAACTTTCTTGATTCTATGGGGCAATTTTTGTTTTGTTTTAAGTGGATTTACCCTTTATACCTAATTCGAATTACTTCATGTAACACCAAACATAATGAATGATGTTATGGTTTTATACTGTTAAGACACTAAATCAGGAAATGTTAGATGCAAGTTTTTTTGTGGCTGGACAATTAAAAATTGCAAGAAAATGACTGAGTCCTTACACTTTAACCTCTGGGTTTTTCGTTGCCATATCTTTGTTCCACTATATGTACCATCCTCTCCTGTGGGTGGCGTTAGATGCGATACCTGTAGTTATTCTACCTATATAGCTAAAGAGTTGTGTGGCCATATGTAATTTCATGTTGGATATCAATGTGTTGATGCTTGTTTCAGGTAATTGATGTAAAACCCATAGAATATTAGGTCTGATTGAAAGATTTTTCCTTTGTATGAATAATTCTATTATGTGTATATATAATATATTTAAATGGGATTAATGGGATTGAAACAATTGCGGGAACTATTGTATTGGGGGATTATTTGGAAGGAGGTACCATTGTATTCATGTTTACATTAGTTGAATGGATCAAAATTATATCGAGTCATAAGGTGAGCTTAATTTTATTGTCATCCCTGATAGATAATTAAGTATTGCAAATAGATGTTTGTCATTTTATCAACAACTCTAATTTGCATTTCCTACCAGGAGCCTGCAGATATTTTGTATGTTATGAATTAAGCTGTGTAAAGAACATTTGTTGAAGAAACTAGAGAAACAATATCCATAAAGGATGTGGCCATCAACACGATTTTGTCTATCAAAGCAACATAGATGCTACGACTAGATGGTATTGTCATGTCTAGAAGTAGTTCACTGGATGAAAATAGCTATAAAGGAGAATCTTTAGCGTTGGAGAAAGAATCCGAGTTCAATGATGTATGGGATGGCACCATGAATTTGACAGGTAACGTCACAATCTATTTCCATTCACCGGGTTCATCCTTCATCAAAATATTCTTAATGAGTGATGGGATTCAAGTGGTCCATTTTCAAACTGATTATTGTTTTTTGGAAAAGTTTTGGTGAAAGACAAGTTTCAATTGATAATCAACTTTCTTTGATGTTTCTCTTTTCTCCAAAAATTATACGTTTATGATTTATTGAAAAATTTGGACAAAAAGATATACAACATACTTGGAAAAAGTAGCTCAATATCAACTAGAGAAATTACAACCCAGGTTCATTGTCATCTAGAGAAATTACAACTAAAGTTTATATAACTGAAACTTGTTTCTTAAAGTTCGTATAACCGAAACTTGCTTTTGAATTTTGGTTTTCTCACACTTAATTATTTTAAATTGATAGATTTTCAATATTTATGAACAACTCGTTCATTGAAATAAATGAGATATGAATAAATGTTAAATTGTTTTGGACAAAAGCAATCACAGTAAATTTTCTTTGTACTTGTTCTTGTTTTAAGGTTTTTGTGACAAACTTTTAGATCACAGTTTTGCTATCTTAACTCAACAGAAATATCTAATAAGACCTACAATATTCGCATAGATCTTTTCATCAGGAAGACATAAAGGTTGTGCTTTGAGATTATTTCCTTATATGATGCATGCAATCAAACAAGGCTTCCAAGACCTTGGAGTGTCATCTCTACAGGATGCTCACAACAATTGCAAATTGAGACTTCTGAGATTGGAGGTATTTCTTCATTGTTGCTACAAAACCAAAGAACTTGAAGAAAATAATAATAACATGAAACATTCTATCTTTAGCTTGGTTATGATTTAGTTATTTTTTGTACATGCATGCCTATTTTATTGGCTGCTTACGACAATTGTAAATCGAGACTTTTGAGATTGGAGCTATTTATTCACTGTTGCTACAAAACCAAAGAATTTGCAGAAAATAATAAAAACATGAAACTGATTTAGTTATTATATGTTGTTTGCAAGTAATATGCAAAGTTTCTTTTTCTTACTAGCATTGTTGCACCTATAGTATATTACCTCCCACAAAGGTTTTTTTGGATGTTGACTGCAGTATGTTAAATAATAAGAGTTATAGAATCTACCATGAACTTTAGGTTAATTTTGGTTCTGGTACCATTAAAATTCTGTGGTCTTCTAGGATTATGGGGGTTAAATAATTATTTTATTGGAACTGTTCTCATCAAGGCACTCTTCTCATCTATTCAGTTTTACTTAGGATCTGGTTATTGATCCTATGGGTCTAGGTATCCATTTGAAAATTTCTATTGGATAAGTTGCAAGTTTTTTGTTGATTGTAATATTCTTTTGGATACACATGTTATCCCTATTTTCATGCGTGGGAAAGGTTATCCTAAGTGCTGAATATCATCTTACCTTAATCATTTTTCCACGAGTGGAATTCTCCAATGCCCTATGGTATTATAGCATGTGCGGAATCTTGTTTTTATAGGGTAAATGTTATGAGCAGTTTTCTATTTTGTTGGAGTACTTGTCAAGGAGACATAACCGTGGCTTAAAATAAATAGTTTTAGATATTAGAGAGCATAACAGCTGCATTTGATGCATATTTAGACGGAAAAATGAAAATTGGTGAGAATTTATAAGTTTTGCTATAAATTTTGTCTTGGCTAGGACACATTTTGTTTGTAGTTTGCTTTTCGGCACAAAATGCATATTATTTGTTTTTTCTGAAAATAATGCATTTATTCTCATTTTCTGCCCAAAATTATTGTTCATGTAGTGGATAATGCCGGTTTTAGTTCACGGTATCCAAATTTTGTAGTCATCTAGAAAAATTTACGATTTTTAGGAAAAAAAATTAGATCATTTTGTTGACGATTTGGTCTTCTTTGAGATGTACTACAATTTTTAGTTTCATTGAATACATAAAATGCATTTTTTTATAAAAAAATTCTACTCCCAATGCATTTACTTTTTTTCTTTCTTTCTACAAAATGCTTTGATTTACATTTGTCTTCACAAAATGCAATTATTTACATTTTTCTGTACAAAATGCATTTATTCTTATTTTTTAGCACAAATGTTTTCTGTCATGTGACTGGAAATGTCGCATAACGTCTCAGTCTGAATGCACAGATTTTATACTTCAAATTTTCTTTTCAATATTAGTTTAAGTTTTCTCGCCACTAAAAATCATTTAATTTGCATCTGAATAATAGTTTTAAAATTTTAAACGCAACTTTATAATTTATATTTTAAAAAATTTTCTGCACACACTAAACTGACATGTGAATGGAGAATTGATTTGATGCACTCGGTTGGAATGTGCAGATTGCAGATGGGAAATTTTACGTGTTGAAATGTGTATAACTGTGGAAGTAGGGTTAATGGAAGGAAATTGTGCTTTTGAATTTTGGAGGCATATAGTTTTATTCGATTATACAAGTGCTCTTTGTTAGTTCATTGGGTTATAGTTGTTTCATTGGAGTAGTGTGCAAGAGTTCAATTAGTGAAAATGAAGAGTCCTTGAGCCAATTGCCTTTCAAATCCCGAGGAGTGTAATTTTCTTTAATTCTATGATTTTATTGCTTTCAAGATGTAGTGTTGCTGCTAGATTTACAGGTGGGAGATTTACAAGTGGGGTTGGTCATAGGTTGAATATTTTGCTCATTATGGCTTTAGTGCCCAGTCTGAACTATGGTGGATACTGTAATATGTTTGTTGGTGCTGAATTAGAGGTGAAACTTCTCATCATTTGTTTTATTTATTTTTTCAATGGAGCTCAACATTTTGTGATGGTTGTTTTATTTCTTTTGTGGTCATTATGAATTGTGTCGGACACTGTTATGCATTTGTTGGTGTTGAACTAGATGTAGAACTTTATGTTATGGGGTTCAACATTTTATGATACCTTTTTTAATTTTTTATATCTTTTGTTAATTTCCAAAATTACATGTCTCTATAGTGCTCATGGTGAACTAAGGTGGATACTGTAATATGTTTGTTGGTACTGGAGTAGAGGTGAAAATTCTCAGCATTTGTTTGAAATATTTCAATGGAGATCAACATCTTATGATGGAGAATTTATTTCTTTCGTGCTCATTGTGAACTCTGCTTGACACCGTTGTGCATTTGTTGAAGATGAAAATGTAGAACTTGTCATCAGTTTTAGACTTTGTTTTAAATATTTTTGACCTATTTCCTTTTGAGATGCGTATGCAGTCTTAAAGAATTTTGAATTTTGCAATGGTGATGTAGAGTAATTAATAGAACGATGAGTTGATTATTGATTAGAAAAGTATATTGAAGGTTCTTATTGCTATCTAGATTAAAACATAATGGATGAAAAATTGCCACATCCACGCAACTCTTTAAGAAATCATGTGGTTTTTAATATCTCACCAGTTTCTCATTTTTTGCATGTTTTTTCCTGTGTTCAGAATGCTAAAATTTTAGCTATTGGCATGTGCCTATCTCAGATAGTGTGTTGGTGCCTTCTCAGTGGTGGATGCAACCCTGTATACTTCTTCTCGTCTTACTACTTCCTTGCATATTCGCATTGATGGTTATCATACATCCTAGATTGAGCTTACCCATTGGACCAATCTTGTGAAGACCGCCACATACAAGGAGCTTGCTCCACATGACCTTGATTGGTACAATGTCAGAGCAGGTATTCCAATACCATCCTTGCAATAATTAAATGCATTGTTTTTCTATTCAGATTCAGAGATTCAATAGTATAGATGATACTCAGTATACTACGAGGATTATGGAGATGGAGGGTTTCCTTGAACCCTTATGGAATTCATTTTAAGATCTGGTTTTGATTCAGACTCAAATGCTAATGTGAAGTTCAAAGTTTAACAATATGCCATAGAACCACTTTCGGGTAAGAAATTCATATTGTAATGTATTTTTATTTCTACACTCTCTGCAACTATTGTTTCCCTTTCATTTTAAAATTTACTTGCTCCATCATGCTCATAAATCTGAATACTTCCCTCGCAAGTCATATTATAACCCTCTAACAGAACCATTTAAGGGAAACTCTGCTACTTTTCTCTTACAAGTCATATGTCTCTTTTAAACAGTGATATTATTTGTCTTAACTCTATTGAAATTATAATGGGTTAAGTATTTTACCATATAATATTGTCTCAGGTTTATTCTCTGCTCATTCCAGTAATGTACTTATGTAAAGGCTCAATTTGGACACTAATTACCCATAATGAAATCTATACGATTAGAGTTACAATGATTTGAATTTGAAATTATAATGCCTGTTTTTACAAGCAATCTTTGTGTCGAAGAAGCACATTCTATAGATCAGTGGGGGAATATGTGTAACTCCTTTTGTGCCCATCTTAGAGATGACTCGTGTTCCTTAAAAAATTTAAAAAAATAACTTGTGGATTAACTTAGATTTAAAATATTTAAAACTCTTATTGGACACAATGGCCACACTGAGAGGGGGGGTGAATTAGTGTGAGAGAAATTTATAAACTTTTTACCTTCTTTTCTTCAATAAAATTATATCAAGCATTAATCACATAATCATATGCATCTGCTAAGTCAGCCATATGTCATAAGCATAAACATCACATAAAAGAGACATAAGAATGCTTGTAATTTGATCTTTATTTATTATACATGGGAGACAACAATATTCTCAATTACAATTAGCACCAACTGATAAGAAGAGAACCAACTGATAAGAAGAGCACCAACTTTGAAACAGGACTCAACCTGGTTTTCTTATCTCCAATTAAGAATGGTTTGAGGAGTCCAATCCTCAAGTGAAATTCAATACTTGCAAGCTTGATTCCAATAATTTATTATCATCAATATACTGCTCAACCATCTCTGCTCATCATCATTTGTTTGTCAATATGATCAAAACTGCTGCAATACTCTTCTCAATCTTCCCTGTTCATCTTCTATTGGTCAACACTATTCATCACTGTTGGTCAATCTTTGGTACTACTCATCCTCTTTATTGCTGCAACTCTGCTTAGTTTTCTCACCAATATTGCTTATCAATCATTAAGGTTTGATCATCATCAAAGTCTTCATAGCTGTAGGTGTAGCATTCTGCTAGTCAAGCTTATGTAATACAATTTGTCTTGTCTACTTTGTCACTAGGCATGTCTTAGTTGAGTAAAATCATCTTCATCTCATCACACAGTTCATCATATTCAGTCATCAAGGTCTGTGTAGGGTATCATCAAGTAGTATTGCATGGTGTAGGGTATGCATCATAGTGTATAAAATATTATCCTCATCCATTCATCATTGTAAATACATCAATGTCAACATGCAACTTATTACTGTATATACTAATATATTTGTGCACATCACTGTTCATGTACATCATCACCTAGTCATGTATATACCATCTTTTTTGCATAGGTCCTGTAGCAGACTTTACACAAACTTCATCATTGCATGTGTAACTTTGTCAATGGACTCATACATTATTATACCTCATCAATTCATTATTGTATATACTATAAATATATCAATGACAATTGCTTCTTGCATATCACTGTACTGTATGTGACTTGTTCATCCATACTGCATATCACTCTATTAGGATTTTAGTATTACATGTTTGTGTTGGAGTTAGGGCATCACATTATGGATCAACATTCATTACACTATGTATGCATCATGCCATCAACTAGTAGTCTACATTGTCACTGTTTATTACTTGTGCATTACACATGACCACAACTGAGCTGTCAACTTTCTCATGAATGGTTTATACCCCAAACTAATCTTACTGTGCATTGACTGTATTCATACATCAGAGATACTAACTTCATCAAACATACCTGATCATCATAGATAGATAGGGCATATACCTTCATAAATGTTTATTTTTCCAAATTTTTTCCCAAAACATTTAGACAATTTCAAGAATGGTGCATAGTGTGGACTGAGGAAACCCTTGGTCACTACCTCAGATTTGATTTCCAATGCTTATCTAAAAGGAATAACATTCATCATGCTGGTGTAAGTTTAAGCTGAGGGGAACTGTACATGCCCTAAATGGGTTTTCAAAACACAAGAGGTATGCAAACTATACAAAAGGAGGTCGGATGTAAACTTCGGGTGTTCTACTGCTGCCACTTTCCGAACTATCATGACTTGAAATAGTTTTGGGTGTTTGGAGTAACCCCACGCAAGTCTCTAGCAGACTGCTGAACCAAGAAGAAGAGATAAAATATGTATCCCTGTTGCTGCTTACGACTTCTCTATTGTTAGGTCAGGGTTTTGCTAAATATCATAGTCAACATTGAATAAAAGAGAAAGAAAGAAAACAAATTGTCTTGCACCTGCTCCCACGAAATCTACTTTAGTCACGAAATTCCTTGGTTGGATGCTCATCCCAAACAGTCAACGAGTTATTTTCTCCTCCACCAAAATCCATCCTCAGCTGCAAGCTATATCCTCACACTTTCGTTGGTTATCATTTGATGTTAGCATGTGTGTTTATATACACATTGAGGTGTTTCCACATCCACAATCCGAGGGCCTATTTCTATGACAAGTAATGGTAAGAATTTTTATTTTAAGTATTTAATTTAAATTTTATTTTTGACTTAAAAATTTCTTAACACCTCTTATGTATTATTATTATTTTTCCTTACCATCTCAAAGTCATACACATCATAAAAAATTCATGGGTATGTGTCCTCCACTTTGTCATAGGGTTGTATCAAGCCAATAGGGATTTCAATGGCATACCATTTGCAAGGTGTCACCATGGGATTCAAGCATGTCACCAAAAGGTACAATGGACCCTTGTCAACTTCATCATCAATACAATATGTGTCTTTACCACATCAATGGGCATCAAGGTCTTCACAAAGGTTCCACGACTTCATTAAGTCATCAATGACTATATCTTCATGTCAACTAACCATGTAAGTGCAAGTAGTGGGCTCCATGAACTTTGAAAGGGCATCAAGGTCTTCATCATGGGATCCAAGTCTTATTAATCAAGCAAGAGACTTCATAGTCTTCTTTGACCACCTGATCCACACTAGGAGACCCCCAAGGGTCAAGATCCAACATGATATCACAAGTGGGGTAGCTTGGTATTCTCTTGGGGTACCATGAAACTATCAGAGCATGAATGACCACATAATGGGTCATTAATTCTTATTCAACCCATATAGGGATTCTACATCATTTGCAAGGGCTTCAGGACCATCTCCAGGGTCTTTAACACCATCAACAGGGTCTTCAACATCTTTAGCAAGGTTGTGGCATCAATATCCAATATTGTGGGTATAGGGACCTTGTCAATTGGGTACAAGGTGCTTAAAGGCACGAACCCACTCTCCAAGGGGTCTAAGGCATTGCAAGTGGAAATTAGTGGCATCAATGACAACCTATGGGGCCACTGCAAGTCCATGTTGGCATCAATGACAATTTCATCAACAATAAAACTACAAATATTAGATAAATTAAAACCATAAAAATTGCATTACACACTTCCTCAACATTTCCACTCTAAATAGGTTTTGCAGTTGGAGAAATGCGATCCTTCTAGGGGATTGGTAGATCCTTTTAAGATGGAGCTATGATGGTTTAGGTTCATTTGGAAATAACCTGATTTTAGTTGGTATGTCACAAAGAATGTCTATGTGATGTTTGTTTGATTATAAAAGAGTTGGGACACTGTTATGAGAGTGGTTGTGCCTTCTTTATATATTTGAAGCTTGTTATTTCCCAAATAGAAGTGAAGGATTGGACGGATGTATAATTTAAACGTGTTGCTTTGAAGGTGGATATCCTTCACAGGAAATTCAATATTGTTGTTAAGGTAGGATGCCTTTCTATGCCAAGAACCAAAAATGTGCTTATGAATTTTGACTCTTAGGAAGAAGTAAGTGATGCTCCAATAGAACTTGGGGATCCCTTTATTGAATAGAAAGATATTGCCTTGGATCTTGTAGCTCTAGATGAATCTACATTAAATGATCATATTTTGTGTCATCTAGATCAATACTAGAAAACGCCTTGTATATAAGAGGCAAAACTAGTGATTTATGGCACTCTAAATTTCAAGCTTTCATAGAGGCATTAGCCGATAAACGACCTGATTGTGTTCAAAGGTGGATTTTCTGCAACACTATAGAATTTTAAGGGAATAATGATGTGCAAATATTGCAATTGGCGAAAGTTTTAGCCCTTGCAAAACTGAAACAGGGACGAGCCTCTATATGTGGTTGTAAATGTTGTAACTGGAGGCAATTTTAACCCTTGCAAAACTAAAACAAGGACTCTTTGTATGTGGTTGCAAATGTTCTATTTGATTTTGGTGACATGTTTTAGAGAAAGGACGTTCCTTTTATCACTCGTGTATGGGTAACCAATATTTGCATAAACTTTACTATTTTGAAAGCAAGTATTTCGAAGGAAAACATTTGATTATCTACTATGCTCATGAAAATTATTTCAATTATTTCAAATGTTTGATGTCTGGTAAACTATGTGATTTCTTGAAATATTTCTCCTTGTTGAACAATAGAAAAAAAGTTATCCATCCATGTAATAATAAAAATTATCACAATCATATCAAGTATAGACCAAGTTGCATTATGTTTAGGTAATCTTATTCTTCTTCCATATTTTGCATTTATTTTCTTGTTTGGAGACTTCTAAAGGAACCAAGATGTGTAAAGAATCAATTAACAAGACAAGAAATTATGAAAGAGATTTCATTGTTTTTTTTAATACGTTAGCTTTCTTACAGAGTATGCTAGAAGGGTAAGAACAATCTAGCACCATTGTGCCTTCATTTGCTTCAAGAATCTTAAATAGAATGCATTGGATGCATCTCAATAGCCTTCAAATATCACTCTTTGAATATCTTTGTTATGAATAGATCATTTGCAAGTATAGTTTATTTGAGAATGGAGCCCTCATTTGGGTGAGATTTTGTTTTGATTAGAAGATATTCCTCCTAAAAAGAGAATTCTGAATTACTAACAATCTCTTTAATGTTTGAATAACTTGAATGAGTGCTAGAGAAAATGAGCAAGACAAGTGGTTTAGAGTTGCCAAATACAAAGTATATTGTACTAATGACCAGACATGTAAAAAATGGCAGCGAGAATGAGCAAGTGCAATGAACATGGGCACTAATGTTTGAAGATGAGTTACTTAAGGAACAAGTTAGGAGATTTGAACTTGTTAGAAGCATATGGAATTTGATAATACCATCCCAAATTCAGGTGTAAAGAAAGATTTATTGCTAGCATTTTTACCCCTGTAGCCAAGATTGGGCACCAATCTCTATTTATTTCATGATCATCATATTCACGGACATTCATGTACCTGATTTCAAGATATTTTGAATGACAAGTTCCGGATTTTGAGGAGCCATGGAGTGTTTTTTTTACAGGACAAGCTTTACATGAAGATGCATTACACTATTATGGAGAATCAACCTATTATGTTTTGCATATAGCATAAATGGTTTGATTTGTACTTGTGCAACCATTGCTATGTGACGTGACATATCATTAATTTATACAACCATTGCCTATCTTTTCTTAATTAGCTACAAAAATATAATTTCCAAAGCATGTCTATCAGTTTTTCTTCCTTTCATTTATAAAGGTTGATGGCGTCCTCCATTGTTTCCTAATATCAAATGTTAAGGACATTGCTACCTAATGACTCTTGTTTTATAAGAAAATACTCCAAATAATTTATTTATTTGATGTTGACAATATTGCAGTGGTTCTGTAGCATGCCATATATTGCAACAACTAGAGAAAATGAACATTATTGAGATGGCCCCTAATGGGTGAGTTCCACAACCCTTTTCTTTCTTACTAGGTTATTCATAGTTTCATCAATAGTTTAACAAATCAGGTGTTAGTTGTTAACTATTGTGGTTAAGATATAGTGTTGAAAATGTTTGTTAGGTTTCATTCTCGTTATGTTCTTTCATAGTCGCAGGGAAGGGGTGAGTGAAATTTGGTGGAACATTGGTATTTTATAGTTTTATTTGTGGTTTTTCTTGGGGTAGTCAATATTACAAATATTGACAAACCTTGTTCACATTTTATGGTACTCTTAGAGAATGTCTTACAATCCCTTTAGGAACAATGTGGTCTATCTTCCTTGGACAAAGAGTAGAGGGAGAAACAATGTCTAGTTGGAGGCGTCTTGTATAATAGTTTAGTTGCATATGGCCAGGATGCGAGATGTGTCTTATGGTGGTTTTTAGTTTGCATATGTACAAGCAACATAAAATGTTCATGTGAATATCAACAACATTGCCAAAAAGGATGTATATCTTTATCAATATTCAACCCCAAACATGGAAGAAAATGGTGGACTCTCAAAGGAAAATATTGTTTCCTTTTTCCTACTGTTAGGATATTTAGACACTTAGGAGTTAGTTAAGATCAAATTGTGTAATATATCAGTTAGGTAAAGTGTGTTTATTTAGTATTCATTAGTATGCATTTGTAAATATTCTGATCTGACGGTCACGATATGTTCTAGACATAGAGTGATCTGATGGTTTAACTTCTCTTAGATCATACCTACCATTGATCTGTGGCGTAACACCTGATTAGTCCATGATCTCTATTTAAAGAGCATGGAGGGTCCTTGGCTAGTTGATCGATTATGAGAAGCTCATTTGTAACTTTCTTTCTTTTGCATAATAAATTGCTCTAAGTAGTTATTTGGTTGGGGCTGTGGAATGTTTCCCTCTCGAGGGTTTTAACCACGTCAAAATATTGGTGTGTTGATCTGTGATCTATTTTGTGAGTATCTTATCTTGGTGTTCAGTAGATTGGGATTACCCTATGTACCCGAACATGGTATCAAAGCGTTTATGAAGAGCTGCTTCCGTTTGTGATCAAGATCTTGAACCGGTGTTGCCGAAAATTTGAAAGGGTTTCTAATTATGGTATTTATGTGCATTTGTGGTCTATGAAAGGTGTTCCATTGCATCCAGAGTACCGTTTCCATTGGGAAATAGTTTTTGTTTCGTCGAAAACCATTTTCGTTTGATCCAGAAACTCCCATTTCGACAAATCTGAAGGTATAATGTTATAGTGATAGATTTGTTTTATTTATTTTTAAATCTCTCATATGTTTATCAGTTTGTTATTTAGATATTTATTGTTTTTAGTCTCATATTGCTTCCTTCCTTGTTTGCATTTTCTCTTTGTCGTGGACCTTGCACGATCGTGGCGAATTAGAAACAGAAAAGGAAAGGGTTTTCTCGGTTGCGTATGCTCTTTGCCATGCATCTTGTGCGATCGTGGTGAATAAAAAACAAAGAGAAAACGTAGACTTTCCAGGTAATCTAATGAGATCTAACCCCACAAGGGTGGAATTTTTTTTGTTTTGTTTTTGTTTTTCGGTTTGTGGTGTGATTTGGAGAAAAAAGAAGCAAGCACAAAAACCGAGAGAGAAGAGTAAAAAAAAGAAAGCCCCCTTCCTCATTCCCTTCTTTTATGTACCTTTTAAAAATAGCTCACTTGGTCCAAAGTTTCTTTATTCCTTAATAGGTCTTGAGTTCAAGTCTTATTAAGTTACTTTTTAATAGTGCATGCAATTTCTATTTTTAAGTTACTTTATTGTAAAAGTGCATCTCACTTAAAAAAAAAGGTGAGTCACTTAAGTTTTTTTATTGCCGCACTATTTAAAGTACCATTATTGTAAAAGTGAACATCACTTATTTTACAAAAGTGATTCACTTAAAAACAAATTTCTTGTAAGTGATTGTCAAAGGTTCATTTTGCGAAGAAGGGGGTTCTTTTTTAAGTTGGTCAAGTTAATATCTTCAACGTCACTATTTGGGACATCTTCAACATTTTCTTTGATCAAGCATAGCTTCATCATTCAGAATCAGTTTTCAGTGCTGTTTTTTTGAAACAGCATAATTTTTCGAGCTCTTTGCATCAAGATAGTTAGTTTCTATTTTTTCAGCCTTTATTTTATAGTTTGTCTGCCCCTTGTGATATTCTACTTACTAGTTCTAACTATTTCTCATGGAAATCTTGTATGGAAGATGTTCTACGAAGGGGACTTTTCAGAATTACCTCAAGGAAAGAAACAAAACCCACTGATGATGATAAGAAAATAAAATGGGCAAATAGATGTGATGAATCTCGTGGATTGATTGGGATGTCAATCTCTACTGATTTGCGATTCCACATATCTGGAATTGATGAACTTGATAAATCTTGGGAAAAGATGGAATCTGTGTTTGGTAAACATAATGAAATTCGAGGTCATCAACTTGAGAATGAGTTGATTTCTTTGAATCCAAGTGATTTTTCATGCATTCAAGATTATTTATCTAAGTATAAAACTCTTAGACTCTTATGTGAAGAATGCAAGATTAAGAAAGAAGGAAAACAATGTATTCATCATATTCTTTCCAAACTTGGACCTACATATTTTGTTTTTGTATCTACATTTTACTCCATGAAAGAATCATTGATTGCAACTAGCTATCAAGAGCCTAGTCTTGAATCCTTTTGTGATTCCTTAATTAGAGAGAAATATAATCTCATTCATCTTGGAATAATTAACAATGAAGATACATCTGGGAAAGCCTTATTATCCCAACAGAAAGAAAAGTCCAAGCCTCCCAAGAAAGAAAATTTTCGTAATAATAAGCCAAACAAGGGTCCCAAATCCTCTCAGTCAGCTCATTCTTTAAAGAATGAAAAAAGATCCAAGCCAAAAGGTAAGAAGAATGAGCTTCATTGCAATTTTTGTGGGAATGATAATCATGATGAATCTAAGTGTTTCAAGAAGATGTCAGCCTTGGAAGCAACAATGAAGAAGCACCACATCAGCCTAGATTCATCTTCAGAATCTACCTCTCATGGACATGCACTTTGTGCTTCTGGTTACTCTTATACTTCATCTTCTTCTTCTACTTCAAATGAATGGCTCATTGATTTTGGAGCATCTTATTGTATGGCTAAGGATTAAGCCATATTTTCTACTATGCATGAATGTAACACCAAAAAAATATTTGTTGGTGATGATCGTTCTCTAAGTGTTGTAGGATATAGAACAGTTCCAGTAGAAAATGGTCATTTTAGTGATGTACTATGTGTTCCAATAATTTCCTGCAATTTGTGTGAAGGTAAAACTGTAACGTTTACACCTCACCAAGTTGTAATCAAGGATTTTAAACATCCTCAACATGTCCTAGCTACCAGAATTGTTGATGATATTACCAGGTTGTACAAATTTAACAACTTTGGGTCATCACCTTTTCCTTCAGTTTTTGTTGCTCATAGTGATAACTTGAGCAAAATTTGGCATGAGCGATTTGGTCACTTAAATTATTGTTCATTGCAACAACTATGTAAATAGAATATTGTGATTGGTCTTCCGATGGTATCTTGCAAGGATGGTGTTTGTTTCGGTTGTTTACTCTAAAAACATCATCGGGACAGTTTTGACAAATGTACCTCTTGGCACGCCTCGGTTCCCTTGGAGCTTGTGCATAGTGACTTGTGTGGTCCTCTTCCATCTGCTTCCTTTTATGATTTCACATATTTCTTAACTTTCATTGATGACTACTCCATACACACTTGGGTTTACTTCCTAAAACTTAAGAGCAAAGTATTTAACATGTTCTTGGCCTACAAGGCCCTTGTTGAAAAATAATCTGGTCATCAAATTATTAAGTTAAGATTTGACAATGGAAGAGAATATGTTAACAAAAATTTCACTACTTTCTGCACTGAACAAGGAATCCAGCAAAAACACATTGTTCCATATACACCACAACAAAATGATGTAGCTGAACGAAAGAACTGTACTTTAAAAGAAATGGCTAATTGTATGATCCATTCTAAGGGACTAAGTATTCAATAATGGGTTGAGGCCATAAATTGTGCAAATTACACAGTTAATCGCACACCCACTAAAGTTTTACAAGGTATCACACCAAAAGAAGCATGGAGTAAAATTAAACCAGATGTAAGTCACTTCTGTGTGTTTGGTAGTGAAGCATGGGCTCACATTCCGGATGAAAAACAGAAAGCATTGCAGCCTAAAAGTGAAAAGAGCATATTTTTTGGATATTTTGAAGATGCAAAAGGTTATAGACTTCTTCAGCCACATTCTCATGATATAATCATTATAAGAGATGTTAAATTTAATGAAAATATCTTGGCCTGCAAGCCTAACTCGACGATTGTGCCATCTTTGGCCTGTGATCCTGATTCGACGATTGTGCCTTCTTCTCCTTTCAACTTCCTTGACATGTTTCCAACTCCAGCTTCTGATGACGACAGCGAGGATGAAAATCCACCACTACCTGCTCATGTTCCTCCAGTTGCACCAGCACCAATGCTTCCTCGATGGGTCCGTTCAACATGTGAAGTAGCTGGTGATATTGCCAGTGATCCTAGAGATCAATGTCGTACATGTTCTCAGTTTCAGTGAGCCTCTTCTCTTTTGACTCAAGTTTCCAAGAATAATGATCCAGAAAATTTTGCAGAAGCTTCAGGAAATCTAGATTAGGATGCAGCTATGGATGAAGAATATTGTTCCTTAATGGTGAACGATACTTGGGGTCTTGTTCCTCTTCCAAAAGGAAGAAAACTTGTCAGATGTAAATGGGTCTACATAACTAAGTATGCATTAGATGGAAGTGTTGAAAGACTTAAGGCAAGGTTAGTTTCCAAAGGTTTTTCCCAAGTTGAAGGGATTGACTACAATGAAACCTTTGCTCCTGTCGCAAAAATGAACTCCATCCGCCTTGTTCTTTCCCTTGCAGCCTTACATAACTGGGAATTCCATCAAATTGATGTCAAGTCTGCCTTCTTACATGCTGATTTACAGGAGGAAATTTACATGGAACAACCTCCTGGATATGTTCAGAATAACTCTAGCCTTGTCTGTCGCCTTAAGAAATCCTTATATGGCCTCAAGCAAGCTCCTAGAGCTTGGTATGCCAAAATGGATAGCTTTCTCCTTGACATTGGTTTTTCTAGATTCCATTATGACCCTAATGTCTATACCAAGAAAGTAAGAAACCATTTCATCATACTTGTTCTTTATGTTGATGATCTTATCCTTACTGGTAGTGACCCTAAACTTTTAACCCATGTGAAATCCAGTCTTAAGCAAAATTTTGAAATGTCAGACTTAAGACATTTGCATTATTTTCTTGGTCTCCAAGTCTTGCAAACCAAAGAAGGAATATTTATTTCCCAGTCTAAGTATGCTTGTGACCTTCTTCGTCACTTTCACATGGAATATTGTAAACCAGCCCCTTCTCCCTTCCAGTCTGGAGTCAAACTTTCTGCCACTTGTACTTCCCCTAAAGTAGATGCCACCTTGTATCGTTAGCTTTTTGGTAGTCTCTTATACTTGACTCATTCCCATCCTGAACTTTCCTTTGTCGTTGGCCGTGTTGCCCTTTATATGCAAACACCTCATGAAAGTCACTGGAAAGCAACAAAAATAATACTTTGATATATTTGAGGTACGATTCAGTTTGGGATTCATTACAGTATAGGGGGGTAACTTTTGTTGGTTGGTTTCACTGATTCAGATTGGGCCGACGATCCTGATGATCGAAAGTCTATTGCAGGTTATGTTTTAAGTTTGGTATCTGGACCTGTCACTTGGGCTTGTAAGAAACAACAAGCTCTTGCTCTTTCTTCAGTAGAAGTAGAATATCGAGCTGCAGTTAATGCTAGTCAGGAAGCTTTATGGCTTCGACAGTCCTATAAGAGTTTGGATTCGAACATCAATAGCCTACTCCACTTTGGTGCAACAATAAAAGTGCCATCAAGCTTGCCAAAGATCCAGTTCTACATCAACACAACAAACACATTGAGCTACATATGTACTTCACAAGAAATCTTGTTCATGATCGTGTTCTTGAAGTGCTCTATTGCCCTACAGATGATCAAGTTGCAGAAATCTTCACCAAGTCTCTTACATAATTGAAGTTTTCTAAACTTCGATCTATGTTAGGATTTTAGGAATGTGTCATTAAGGGGGGATAGGCTCTAATGCCTCCTTCCTTCTCCTAATAATGTCACTTTTGTAAATCCTTCAATCCTATCCCAAGTTGTTCTTAAGGGGGGATGTTAGGATATTTAGACACTTAGGAGTTAGTTAAGATCAACTTGTGTAATATATCTATTAGGTAAAGTGTGTTTCTTTAGTATGCATTTGTAAATATTCTAATCTGACGGTCATGATATGTTCTAGACATAGAGTGATCTGACAGTTCAACTTCTCTTAGATCGTACCTACCATTGATCCGTGGCTTAACACCCGATTGGTCCATGATCTCTATTTAAAGAGCATGGAGGGTCCTTGGCTAGTTGATCGATTATGAGAAGCTCATTTGTAACTTTATTTCTTTTGCATAATAAATTGCTCCAAGTAGCTATTTGTCTGGGGCCGTGGACTGTTCCCCTCTCAAGGGTTTTAACCACGTTGAAATATTGGTGTGTTGATCTGTGATCTGTTTGTGTGAGTAGCTTCTCTTGGTGTTCATTCCTTTGAGAGTACCCTATGTACTCGAACACCTACTTCTTACTGGACATCCATAAGACTTGACTTTCATGTTGACTATATTGGTCTAAACCCTTGTTTTAATGATAGTATTTTCTCTACACATAAATATGTTTATTTTCTGTTTTTGTTTTCTAATTTGGCCAGCAAGGAGTTTTACATCCCAATTTACACTTTTCAGACATTTTGTCATGTGTCTCCATTGTCCAGCTAAAATCCATGCTTCAATTAAAATATTTTTATTTTTAACCTAGGTTATCTTTCCTTTGATTACATTCACGTCTAATCTATGATATAAATACATTTTCACTGTGATCATGTTTGATCGCTATTATTGTGTTTTCTATATGGATATTTTATCCTGAGTTAAAAACAATGATTTCTTTGTACATGATCATCAATTCCAATTACATTGAATCAATCAAGAAAACTTCATGCCAAGAGAGGGTTTATCTATTAAGGAACTTTGAAATTATGGTGTTGTTGTGTATAGATACCTCTTTTATTGTAGTAAAACCCCTTTATTTGGAAATGTGTCATAATTTTGAGAAAAATAAGTAAAGGGCAGGGTGTTTAACCGTCATCAGGTTGACTAGGCCAAGCGATCCTGAAATATAAATAGAATCTTAGGTTCATATTTAGGTCTCATTTATGTACCTCATTGTGTTATGATCCTGTGAGCAACTTAATATACGAGGCGATATTAGAATTCAATAGTTTGCGACAATGTAACAACACAATCCATTTAACAACTGAGTATTCATATGTTCAAGTGAGTATTGTCTTGATAATAGGGTTTCCACTTTACACTGCATATTTCTTGTGATGTTTCTTTATCTCATTGCTTTTAAATGAAACACATCAAATGATTGATCTTACTTCTATCAGTTGACACTTCAATGCTATGGAATGTTGTAACAAATATAAATGTTATAAATATTAACATTTAATACTAAGTAGGTTAATTAGGGTAATTAATGAATTACTCAAGAGGTGACTTGAAAGGTCACCACCTTACCACTTAGGGTATAAAATACCCGACACTAATTCTTGTAAAACATCTTTTTATCTATCTAATTATCAATATATATTTGTCCTATTAATGGCTTATCAAATATTCCAGGTGTTCTAGACCCTGGTAATATTGATTGTGTGAAGTGAATAAATATTGGCTTCATTTGGTATCAGAGCTAGTTTGTGACCCATGCCTTTGGCCATATCATGATTTTTAATCATAATTCTAGGGAGTCCCTAAATTTATGGTCTTTGACCAAGTAAAAAAAGAAAAGAAAGTCAAAAGAAAAAATAAAAAGGAAGAAGTAAAAAAAAAGAGAGAAGAAGGAAGATTGCCATAAAAAAGGAAGGTTAAAAAAAGTTAAAAAAAAAGGAGTAAAACCACAAGTGGTTTCTCCACCCACGGTTTTGTTTTAATAAGTGGTTTTTTAATTCTAGGGTTTATAGTATTATTGAGAATTAAAAAATCACTTAATAATAATAATACTATTAGTAATAATAAAATTTATTAGTGTTATATATTTTTTCGAAAAACCTTTCGACCCAATTCACAAAAAATATATATACTATATTATTATTTTAAATAATAATTGGTAATATATTATATTTGTAATTATTATTAAATTTTTAATAATAATAGTAATTAATAATAATAATAATAATAATAATTACTTAATAATAATTATTTAATAATTGTGTTAAGTTACAATTATTACTTTATACAAAAAGGAAAAAGGGTTATTTGACTTAACACCAAATAGTCAAAGAAAGTTTTTTCCAAAAGAGGCACACTAAGAATTATTACAGTTTTTGTATCTACCCTTCTAGGAGAAAAGAAGAAAAAAGTAAAGTAAGAACATAGTCGCAAACAATGGCACCTACATATTCGGAAATGAAGTCACAACTACAAACAACATTGGACGAGTTAAAGCAGTATAAGGCGATCGATAAAAGTCTACAAGTTGAGGTTGAGACGCAGAAGTGGTTGAAAGAGTGGAGAGACAATGAGAATCGTCACTTATGGAATCAAAATCGACAGCTAAAATGAACCATAAGAGATAACAGGAAAATGTTATCTAACCAGGATAAAGAAATATCATGTTTAAAAATTCATAATCAAAACCTAGAAGACCAGATCAAAAAGTAAAAAAATGACAACAAATCACCATATGGAAGCGATAATGATTTAGAAGAAGAAATAAAGCGTCTAAACAAGCTCATCATGGAAAAAGATGTTGAATTGGCGCAAGTCCAGGGGAAGTTAGAAAATCAAGAAACAGAGTTACGTCATCATCAACATCAAAAAGAAAAACTCTAACAGCAGTATGACGACAGTAAGAAGACACATAAGTTAGAACTGACAAAACTCACCAAGGTGTTATCAATCAATACCGAATATATTTCTCAACTACGAAATCATAACAAAACACTCATTACAAATATCAAAAATTTGAAAAATAGTATAAAGAAGGAACACTTCAGTGAAGATCTCGAAGGAAGAATAATTGAAAAGCAAGAAGAAAACCAGTTTCTAAATGATCGTAAGTAGGAACTAGAGAATCCAATCAGGAAATTAAAACTGAAAAAAATTTGCAAGATGAAACAATTGAAAAGATTCAGAATCATAACAATCTACTAGAGAACCAAGAAGCACAAATCCAGGAAAATGCATCCAAGAGTCAAATCAAGGAAGTAAAGATAGTCCTCGTTGCAGTCCAAAAGAAAGAAAAACAAACAACACATACACCTTACAAACATCCTAATTATAATCGTCATTTTGACCAACGACATGTTCAAAAAGAATATTCACAGAAGACTTATGTGGACATGCGAAAATATCGACATACTAAGCAATAATTGAGACAAATCGTCCCACAAAATGATCTTAGAGCTCCAATAAAAATAGATTTGGGATGGACCACAACATATACTATGCGACAAGTCTCCTTGGGAATCCGTAACTCGTATCGGCTCGTTTCCTCAAATGTCGCAAATACAAGAAAGGAAAGGATCCCGAGATGACAATTTCAAAGGGAATTCATACATTGTTGTTGATACAAGCTTCCATTAAGGGGAAGGCAATGTAACAAACATAAATGTTATAAATATTAACATTTAATACTAAGTAGGTTAATTAGGGTAATTAATTAATTACTTAAGAGGTGACTTGAAAAGTCACCCCCCTTACCACTTAGGGTATAAAATACCCGACACTAATTCTTGTAAAAAATCTTTTTATCTATCCAATTATCAATATATATTTGTCCTATTAATGGTTTATCAAATATTCCAAGTGTTCTGGTAATATTGATTGTGTTAAGTGAATAAATATTCACTTCATTTGGTATCAGAGCTAATTTGTGACCCAGGCCTTTGGCCATATCGTGATTTTTAATCATAATCCGAGGGAGTCCCTAAATTTATGGTATTTGACCAAGTAAAAAAAGAAAAGAAAGTCAAAAGAAAAAATATGATATGAATGTTTAATTATTTTATTTAAATAGTAAATTAGGATATTTGAATAGATGTGACCATTCATAAATAGTCACTATGAGGCCTCTATAAGCTAGTCCCAACATTCATTGTAATCATCCATTAGTTATTATACATTTATATATCTGTTTATTTGAAGATGGAACATATTCCTCCCTAGACCTGGATACAGGATAGCTTAACCTGGATATGGGCTGGCATATTACACTGGATATGGTTGTACTAAGAGTCCAACCAGATATGGTTGCTCCAAGTGGTATTAGAGAAGATTTGCTACTGCACTTTGAGCTCAGACTCAGCTTATCAATTCCTATTTTGATCTTGGACTCGGCTCATCAATTCCTGATTTTTTTCGCTACATAGTCCTTCCACCACCCTTCTCACCTCCACTGCTCACCCATAGTCCTTCTTTCTCCATACCATCATTTTACCTCGCTTAACTCCATCCTTCTCCTCGCTCCATCCAAACTGTCGCCACCTTCCCTCGTACAAATCCTTCGAGTCCCCACCTGCACACCGAACCAAGCTCAAATAAAATCCCTCGTACTGCTTCCTCCTCCAACGCTCTCCCCTGATCACTGCTGTACCATCCATCACCACATCGACCTCCTCTATGGAAGCTCCACCATATCCTGCCCTCCCCTGACCTTTATCTCTAGAAGATCCACCTTGCATTAACCTATGGCCAACCGCAACCTGCACTTCACCACAATCCACTGCACGCTCCTCTTCCGATCTCATCCCTCGTCCTTCATTTATCCCTGCCATCATTCTACCTCCGTAACTCCATCCTGCCACTGCCTTCCACCTCCATTCTCTTTTCCCCTTCCCCAGCACACACCATCCTCCTGCACTCCAATCCTCACTCTACCACATGCTCTCCCCTTCCATTGCTTCCATCACACTCCAACTCCTTAAGCTGCTCCACAACTGCCATTTCCCACCTGCACCTTCCCCATCGCACTACCTGCTCACTAAATGCTCCTACAGCCTGCACATCACTTCCTTCCATCCTCTACAACCGCCATCTTGCACATCTCTTGTCGCCTTACTCGACTCCACATCTCCCTTCACCTCCGTCTCCTCCACGTAACCTTTAATCTGCCCCACCTCTCTTTGCACCACCCTTCACCACCTACACGTCTTCTCGCGTGCCCTGCTCCAACCCACCTGCGTGCCTATCTGTTGCACATTGCCACCTGTGTCCGCCTACCCCAGCCTAATCCTATGCTTGCTCACAGCCTGCCCCCATCTCCTCCCATCTAGATATTTGTTGCCTCGCACCTCAACACTGTTAACCCTAAAGTGCCAACTCTCCTCCTCCACGCGAATGCTAAGCCCGCAAAAGAAAATAAAAACAATTTTTATAAAAATTAAATCTTATATATAATAGTATATTATTATTATTATATTATAATATTTATTTTAAGAAAAAGCTTTAAAAAAAACTATATACGAAGTATTGTATATATATATATATATAACAATAATAATATTAATTAAATAATTAATATTTATTATTTAAAAAATATTATTATTATTATTATTAAATATAATAATAATGTTCTTAGTTCTTAGCCCAAAAGTCCCTTCTACAAACATCCATGGTATCATATAGTGATGAATTCATAAATCTCCTTGAGAAAATCCTTAAGGATATAGATGAAATAAAGAAATCTATTGACGAAACGTTTAAAGAAAGTGAAGATGGATGTGAAAATCGGGTAGCAGAAACCACCCAAGCTAATGTAAAAGATGAAGATACAATAGAATATTATGTCATTTCCCGTGAGAATAATAGCATCATTCAATATATTGGGAAAGACAAAGATATAACATACCCCAGTAATGAAGAAATTGACAACGAAATATTTGACAAGAAGAAAGATGATCCTCACCAAGATTGTGATAAGAGACAAGCTGATGTTACTAACAATAACGATGATCGATGCATTGACAATAATATCACAATAACAAACACACGAAGGACATATGTCATCACAAGGACTGCTGTAAAGAACATCATTGAAAACAACTATAATATCTATCAGACACAAGATAAGGCTGTTGTTCTTGTGATCATTATAAGAACAAAGAACCCGTTCAAGGGAACTGGCACAAAATATGCTAGGAATGAAAACACAAAAATTGTTAAAATAAACAATCACACAAGTGGAAAAAGTGTAAACGAAACTTCATTAAGTTCTTACTTAATGAAAATTCTAAGACAAAAGAATCAGAAGGAAGCAATGGTTGTAATCAAAATCGCATGTCTCACATCATTAGTTTGACATAGAGCTAGGATAAAAGACGACATAGTCAAAACTCAGTTTTGAGGACAAAGCTTTCCTTAACGGGAAGGCAATGTTATGATATTTAATTATTTTATTTAAATAGTAAATTAGGATATTTGAATAGATGTGACCATTCGTAAATAGTCACTACGAGGCCTATATAAGCTAGACCCAAGATTCATTGTAATCATCCATTAATTATTATATATTTATATATCTGTTTATTTGAAGATGGAACATCTTCCTCCCTAGACCTGGATATAGGCTAGCTTAACCCGGATATGGGCTTGCATATTACACCAGATACGGTTGCTCCAAATGTGATGTTTTATATATGTTACTTTGATGATTGTCATTGGTTTATGTTATTGTGTGTTAGCTCTGGCATTATAGAGTAGAACATTCTTGTTTATTTAGAACAGACTCAGTGTTTTTTTTAAATGTAAGAAAGCACCCCAACCTCCAACCTGTAAGCAAAGGTAATATATCTCTCATGGGTTACAACCTCAACAAAAATTGGCTCACAAAGAGTGAAACATATCATAAGTGGGATTTGAACAAGGGTGGAGAAAATAACATTTCTCCTCCCCAACCACTTGAGTGAGACCCAATTGGTAGATCTAACTTACTATTTGCTTGATCAGGTTTTGATTCATAATATGTTATTGTATTTTACTTAGCAATAGTTTACTAAAATACTCTATTGATATAGAGATTTGTTTGTTATATATATATATATATATATATATATATATATATATTTTGTAACTTGGGCTATCTTGGTTCCAGTTTTGGAAGTTGCTTTGAATAAATCTAATAGTGTAGCTAGACCCAATTGAAATATCAGACTTACCATTAGGATTGATCAGGTTTTGATTCAAAATATGTTATCAAAGTTTTCTAAAATACCCCATAATATAGAGATATGTTTATTACATATCGGTTTCATTTGTAACTTGGGTTATCGTGGTTCTGTTATAAATTCAGTCATAAGTATGAATTCAAATATTGTCAATATTTAAATATTAACAAGTGATCTGTTTGGAACTTTGTGATTTTAATGTGGAAGTTTGCTTATGCTTACTAGGCAATAGTGTATTAAGTTTGCAAATAGAACACTATTTTATATTTTATTTTTTTCTCATTGTAAACTTTGCTTGCCAAATTTTATCCATGGCCTAGAAATCTTATTATCTAGGTTATTCATTTTGTTATTGTTATTGTTCATGCTCATTAAAATTTATTTTGATATAGTTTTTGTTTTCCCGCTTCAGTGGAAGATGCATCACATCTAGTGGGAAAAGAGACTTGGACCAGGTTGTTGGACAAGTTGTTGTTGTTGCACCATGCCAATTAGAGGAAATTTCAACTCAAAATGGGCCTTCTAAGGAAAATTAATAAAATAATAGTTAAAATAATAAAATAATATTTATTAATTTTGGAAGAAGAAAAGAAAAAACCACTTTTTTGTTTGTATTTTCGATGCATCTCCATGTGTTTTACTCAAATTTCTATCAGGAGAGCTCGTTGGATGCATAATTAAATTCCGCATCCAACGAGTACCCACTCGACATACTTTTGACGGACCCCGCTACCCCGCTACATCATCATCATGATTTTTCAGGTATTTCTTGCTTTTGGGGTAGTGGGGTTTGTCAAAAGTATAATGGACGGGTACTCGTTGGATGCATAATTTAATTCCACATCCAACGAGCTCTCCTGATCAAAATTTGAGTAAAAACACAGGGAGATATGTCGAAAATACGAACAAAAAAACTAGTTTTTTTATGATACCTATCCCCAAATTTATATTAAAAAATTGTTTAAGACCTATATAGTATTTCAAATTTAAAGAAGTTTCATTGGCTAACACATGATGACATGGAATTTGAATTAGGCTTGAAAGGCCCATTTTGAGTTGAAATTTCCTCTAATCAGTGATTTGCAAATGTTTTTCATAATCTTGGACTAGAATTTAGATTGAAAATACATTTCTTTCATCTATTTCAATTTCAATCACATTTGATCTTCAACATTTTGTTTGAAAAACAAGGGTTCTAAATCTGTTCCTAAAGGTTGTATAGAGGTTGATTTCCTTTGGATAATTTCCATTTAGTTCTATACTTGGTGATTTTTTTGTATATTTTCTATACACCGGTATGTATCTATATGATCCTTCCACTTACAAAGTGACATAATGAATGGATGTTGCATTCGATTAATTCCTTTCTAACAGTTTGCTAGGATATTTCCCACTTGTTTCTACATATGTTTTGTAGACATTTTTAGCAGATCTTTTTCCTTCACTCTTTGATGTGATCCTCCTCTTGGGAGGGTTTACTTAAGCACTTTCTACAGTGACAAGTCAGATGGACATTGATGGTCAGAATATTACTTACTCACCTAAATTCTCTTCTTCTATACTGATTGCACCTCCTATTCTTCTACAATTGAATAATGTTGAAGATATTCCACCATCTACTCCATAAAGGCCAAGGCCTATGTCCAAATCGGCTTCTACTTATTTAGACTCTGGCAATTTCCTTCCTAAAGATGAACTTGGTCGTTGTTGGAATTTACCTACTACAAAGGTCTTCCCAATCCCTTTAATTATCTTAAAACAAAAATGAATTATCTTGCATATATTTGATAGTGGATTTATTGTTGGTTTGAATTGCTATATGTTTACTTTCAATTTGAGATTTTAACTGTGTAGGTTGTTCATAATTGTCATTGCCAATAGAGTTTTATCCGACAATTAAAATTGGAACAACTCATTAACATGTAAAAAATATACATGCATCCCTCTGCATGGATTCATGTGGAACAATTCTCATTTCTTTCC
Source organism: Pseudotsuga menziesii (assembly GCA_001517045.1). NCBI lineage: Eukaryota > Viridiplantae > Streptophyta > Pinopsida > Pinales > Pinaceae > Pseudotsuga > Pseudotsuga menziesii. Next base: position 443,035 of record LPNX010203184.1, on the reverse strand, counting down.
ATTGTATTAGTAGTCGTAATAAATTGTTGGGGTTAAAGAGAGAGTTGGAATTTGGAGAATTGATGTACATCATGATAGGTATGGGTGGTGATACGACATAATTGGCTATGCCTTAATAGATAATACAAGGTGTCTCATCGCCAACCAAACACATCAAGCTATATAAGCTAGCTTAAGATTTTTTCTAATCATATTTAATAGTTTATGATTTTGACCTTCATGTTTTTTTCCTTCTTCTATTTTTTTCTTGATTACATATCGTGTTTTTCTTTTATTCATGGTTTTGTTGTTGTTGTTGTTGTTATTGAATTCACCTTCATTGTAGTCATTTTTCATTATCAGAGTAATTACTCTTTATTTTTGTAAAATCACTTCTTTTTTTATTCCAAGAATAAACTATGTTCAACTATTTCATATTCATTTTATGTTTTGATGGATTTTTGCAATTCTCATAGGTTATCTTTCTCTGCAAGTATAAAAGAACAATTGGAATTTCTTCAGATGTGTTTGCTTTGATCATTATGTGTTTCTTGTGCAGTTACTCCAATCAACTATGCACATCTATCTCCAAGTCAGTTGCAACAAATTGTGAAAGCAAAGGATTCGAAAAAAACTTTACAATTTGCAAAAGGGAAAGGGTCTTTTCCATTTCATGGCATGAGGATTCAATCTTCATGTACTTGAACTCCTAATGTCGGCATGGAATGTTTCCAACACCATCTGTTTCTGTTGAATCCTACATGGGATTATTATTGTTCATTCCATACTTTGATTCGTATCAAACATGTTTTTACTTTTTATAGTTGTTACACCATCAATTATAACAACACATTGGAGTCTTATTTATTACGAGATTAGTTTCTTCCATGCAATGTCAAACTATTATGTGTTGTTCATTGTTAATACCAATTGGAATTGATCTCATTTTGAAAAGCAAAGATATCTCATACTTGCTATTTTGTAAAATTGTTAAGTTCAATAAACCTGTTATATATTCTGATTTGGATTGTTCCTCTCAGCATTCCTTTGTACCTCTTGGTGCAAATGCTAGTTTGCAATACTATGAGACATGTCAAAATCCCAAAATTTCCAAAAATTTTAAAATTTTGAAAATACAGATAATATTCAATAATGCAGTCAGCTAATTGTTTTAATTAGTTATATGTTAATGATTTCATAATCTGAATTATCTACTTGGTTATGTTTATCTTATAGAATAATTCTTTTTCAGTTTAATGACTTATTTTTCTTTGCGACCACAAGGTGAAATTGTCTTGGTATTCTGGGGCTTACTTAGCTTTTGAGCTAACGCAGAAAGTTTACTTGCTCTTACAGATTTACAGGTAAGAAAGATCCGGTGCTGCTTGTCAATAATCATAAAGCATATAGATATATGTTCATTGCAAAAATAATAGCTCAGTAAAAGAATATAAACGCTGTTCAATTTCACATGCTTTTATGAGGTAAAACCATTGGATCGTTAATCTTTTTAAAGACACCATAGAAAATAGATTTTTGTCCTAAACAATATTGGTGACAGTTGCTTTCTCTCTCTAGTTGTAATTTATAGTTTTTATCATGAACTAACCTCTTCGATGCTTATTAATGTTTACCAAAGTCATCATTTATAAACGCCTTAAATTTATCCTTCACGTAGGTTAAAGATGGCGGGGTTTTATGTTAAGGATCTATCTTAAATTGTGATCATAAACAATTTACGTCATGACAAATTTTTGGTTAATTCTTGTGATAAGAAAGTAACGTACAATAGTTAATGAGTTTTTATACTATTATCCTATCTTCTCAAGCTTTGAGGCTTAAAAAGGAATTATAGCATTATTTCATACTACTATCAAATGGATTTAAGTTAGTGTTGATGCACTGAGTTCTTTTACACATAACTTACCTGGAAGATTTCATCTAGTTATTGTTATTAAATGATCAAAATTCCAATGACAAGCCCTATAAGGCTTTAACATTTCATTTGCAAATCCTAATAGCTTAATAAATAAATACTCAAAGGTAAACTAGAAATAAGCTAGCAAAAAGGTATCTTAACATAGGTTTTAAGAATTTCTTTTGTTAAATGTTAAGTGGCATAACCCTTGCTATAGTTATAATAGTTTGTTGAACAAATACTTTGCAATGCATAAAAAGAAGGGGTCATAGAATAGACCATGCCCATGATGAGTTTATGGTTTAACCTTGATCTAAAGTTTTATAATCGTTTATTATATACATCCTTTGCTTGCATAATGTGCTAGGTCTCATAATTGTTTATATCCTTGCTATGTTATAATCCTAACCTTTGATCTAAGGTTCTTTTGTTTAACCTTTCAGCATGAATGCTTGGTTGACATTCGGGATTATCGAACCTTGTAGAATCTTCGTCCATCATATGATTTGAATGAGAAATCATTTGGATGATTGTTCGCTGGAACTATATAGTTTTTACCCACTGCATGCAAATAATTGGATTGTATACGTGGACTCGTTGTAGCCATGTGTTGTGAAGTTAAAAGGCACTCACGAACCCTAACTTGTTATTCCCTCCGTTGTTTTCGGCCTCCGGCCGCTCTGCTACCGTGTTTTAGACTGCACTGTCACTCTGCAACTCGTTGCTGGTAGTCTCCCAGCTTGCCTCTTTGTCTCCTGCACGTTGTGAGCTCACCCTGAACGCTCAATAGAGAAGAGCTGTAAACAAATTGATTGCTGTTGGAACTGGGTTGGTTGTTTCCTCCAGGGTTTATCCTTCACTGCTTGCTTATTTCAGTAATCTTCAGACTGTAAAAGTCTTATTCTCCCGTGGCCCAGTAGTGAGAGCCGTGGTCTCGCATCTCAAGAGTTGTTGGGTCTTAGGGTTTCGTAGCATAGTGAATTTTTGGTTGGAAAACAGTTGCATCCCAAGCATATATTATTTCTTGGCTTGTCGCTCCATCTCTTAGCCGTTGCTAGTCATTGCTGCGTTGGTATTCTTCATTTTTCCTGTGGTAGATGAAGGTTTTGTTCATCCTCGCGTTGGTAGTTGTACTACTGTTTGTGGGTGGTTACGTTTCTATGAAGTTTTAGGTGAGAATTATTAATGGTATCTTTAACTCTTTACACTTCAGTTTTATTACATCTCTGTTTAAATAAGTGCAAGATCTTAACAATATCGTGGGTGTTGTTCACAGGTGATGGCTTGTCCTTCTGCGTGGTTCGTGCAAGGCTGGGAAAACCACTTGCTCACGGATAAGCCTTGGATATCCCATGGCAGTTCGTCCTTGTTCAGTGCCTTATGGGACATTTGATGATTGGTCACCATGGCCTGCAAAAACCTCGTGGTTTTGGTTTACATGGGTTAACTTGGTTCGCTGTTTTTGTTAGTGTAAAACCCTTGCTTTATGCGAGGTTTCCGGCTTAGGTTGTGACCTGTAAATTTTGATTTTGTTCTAGTTTTTTGTGTATAAAATGTATAAATGAGGGAAGGCTGATAAAGCCATACTCTGTTAACTTTTAGAAGCCGAGAGGCATTTAGAAAGGAGCTTAAACTCTTTTGTTTGATACCTCTGTTGTAAATTTTGATATAATAGGGTTTTACCCTAACTTGGCGATATGAAGATGTATTTACTGTTTTCTTTAAATTATCTTTTATTTACAATATAATACTGTAATTTATTTTGTTATTACTTATATTGTGTAATGGGTTGTTGAGCTCGGTGAATCGAGCATGTCTATAATCTGTTAGTTTATCTCCTGCAAGTTATTACATTTGAATTTACCCTGTAAGTTATTTTAATGTTACCTGTTTAGGATAACTGTATATTGTTTTTATATTATCTTGCTTTAATTCACTCTATTCTAATAAAGTTTTAAATACTGTTTTATATTTGTTAACCTTCAGAAAATAAGTAATTTAATGTTCTTAGAGTTGTACTTATGTAACTGATAGTTACATATTTAAAGTACAAAATTTATATTTACTTGATATTTATTATAATGGGATGTGAATGTTATTTTACTTACAAACAAATAATGTTCCTATCATTATATACATTATCTTTGTACTTAGTATTAGTCTATTTATAGATGTATAATGAGAAAGTATTTTATTGTTATATTCTTATGCTTTCTATATTAAATAATTTATAAAGAATTTCTCTTGTATCTATATTACCCTATTTAGATTATAACATTAGAATTTATAAATAAAGGTAATAACAAACTAACTGTATTCCTTTCTTTAAATAATTAGTAGTTTTGTTTAAATTCCTTAAAAGACAGGTTAGTAGCTGTAGAACTTGCGTAAGTTCAGATAGATAAGGTGAATGAATTATTTACATTATCAGATATAAAAGAAATCACCTAACTAAAAAAAATCTTAAACCAATTAGTTTTATCTCTAGAATTAGATCAAGGTTTTTCTATCCTTACTCACAGTTTGGTTGCTAAAATTTCAGTAGTTATTATTCTACAATAGGAAAAGAAATGAACTGTAGAGTTGAAAAGCTTTTTTATTTAACCTAACCCTACACATTTCAACTATTATATTCTTTTCCTTTTTGTTTCAAAATAGATATAAGGAAATCAGAAATGGATGCTGTATAGAGAACTGTTTCATCTACCAAAACATACTACTGTTAGTATAATAATATAGCTTCCTTTCCTTTTCTAATAATTTGACATTCACAGTCTAGGTCTAACACTACTCTTTGTACAGAATAATATTTCTTCTGACAACAAATAAAATAAAACATTCTAATAATCAAGCTAACATCTTATTTTATATTTACATCATACTTTCTTCATTTAAATTCACCACCTGTGCTAGAGTACGATCTGGATTACTCCAGATGGGGAAAAACACAGGTAGGATTTATTTTTCATCAAGAATAATTTCATTATTAAACAAACTAAGGTATTCTATCCTCTAAGTCTACATCATAACCTGAAAATGCATCATTCAATCGCTCACAAATATTAACACAGAAATTAGTAAATAGCAGAACCTGTTCTTAAACCTGGTCGACAACAACAATGGGAGGCCGTTCCTCCCTACCAACTCCTGGAGAGCGCTCAAACAACGACTCCTCAGGACCCCCCGAGCCTGCTCTGGTCTCCCTGGCTAGAACTAGGTGAAGCAAATAACCAAGTACTAGTCCTGAGACTCAATACCAATCCTAAACTCATCAGTCAAATCTCTCAGCTAAGAAGCTGTATTAGATCAAGTTCCTGCAGTTTATCCTTCAAAACACCTTCCTTACAGTTTCCCTTTTTCCCAATGTATTCCTTGAAGTGCATTCCCCCTGAATGATTCTTCTCCTGGAAAATATCTGAGTAGCCTCAGCTCTCTACATTGGGCATTTTTAAAAGATTGCCTAGGTCTTTTTGGGTTAGTTGTCATTAATTGAGCCACTTGATCTGATCCCACTTTCTTGGGGGATCATGACCCCAAATGTAGGGAAGTTGCCGCCTGCAACATAGGAAGTGTTTGAGGATGCTGCCACTTGTCCTTTTGCTCTCCACCTAGTTCTTTCCACCAGTTTGACCAGTAACACTCTTATTAACAACTCTCCCAAGCTGTTGCCTCCACTTTTTATTTATTAAAAATAAAATATTCAGAATTACATTCCACATCTTTTGACTCTGCTGAGTCATCAGTTTCAACTTAGCATTAAATTTAACATAATGTCTTAGGAATCAATTTAAAACAAATAACATTATTTTACAAAATTGGGGTATGTGACAAGACATGAGTTTAATAATTAAATAGGTTGAAATCGACCTAGTTTCAATATTATTAATTCCAATCGATTTTGGTGCATTCTTATTTGCAAGTAGGTACATGGTAAAAATATGAGGTATATATTGAAATAAGAGGTTGTGATTAACTGTTTTCCTAAGTAAATATATTGTGCTTAACATTCTTACAAATTTTGAACCTATATTCTTATCTTCGATGAAATACAAGATGATGTGCCATTTAAACAAATTCAAAACAAAGACATGGGATTCTTTTAATGTGTTCTCCAAGATTTTCACATGTCACATAAACTCATTTTCTCGCGAATGGAATTTCTTATATGCTGGTGCCTAAATATTCTAACTAAATGCTAACCCCCACTGCATCTAAATATTTCAACAATGATCGTGGAGTAGCTGCTGGATCTTGAAAGTAACAATCTTGACTGTGGCGATGTTTTTGTGGTATTGACTAGTGACTGCATTTACTGCAATGGCCACACCCACTAGACTCCACTAACTGTTCTTTATTTTTCATCATCTTCAGTTCACAAGTTATAAAGATGGATAATAATCTATACAAATATTAATTGATTGCTCTATACAATGAAGGTGCTACTAAATGGAAGACATGGGATAATATTTGGACACTTGTTGAGGCTTGTCATGGATGCTTATATTAAAGATAAATTGCACATACTTACCATATATGTTTCCTGGTCTAGATCGGTTTGGTACTACAGAAAATCACAACAAACACATAAAATTATAGCGAACTATAAAAATTGGTGTTGTTACCTTTACCTGGGGGCAATGCCATTCCACTGTATCTGTTACTGAAAAATTGCACTAATAGCTTGAAGATAACGATCTTCCACAGCTCTAGAAAGACAATTCTTTTATAAACTACCAAACTAGGGAAACCCCAGTAGGCACATGACAATGGACATAGAAACGATGCATCAGCCTGATTAGAGACATGATGAATTGACAAAGTGAACCACTTTGCTACTATAAGTTTTCTCCATGGCCTATTAGGTATTTGAACTACTGATTCTCCATACATTGCATTCTAACAACTATTTTCTTACCCATACTAGGAGGCACCACTAACTTTCCATACATTCAATCTAATCACTAATGTCTTACCTATACTAGGAGGCCCATTAGCAGGAACACTAGTTTGAGCATTTTCTAGTCCCCTTATCTAAACATAAGGTAGGGACTAGATGCTTTGCAACCATCCCCTTGTTACTTTTGTTGTGACTTGAGAAAAATTACTTTTACTACAATTTAAGGTTCTACTTGAGATGTTATGATATTTGTTGTTAATAAGCATGACCTTACTTATGGATATGTTTTCCATTTCATTCGAACATAATTGCATGATCGAGGGCATTTGTAAAATGCTCATATTTTGAGGAATATGGATATGATATTTTATTTGTATGAAGACAATCAATTGGTTGATTTAACCCATGCCATGATATTTTAACATGTGCTTTTAATGTTGGCATTTCCTAGTCTAATCTACCATATGGAATTCTTTCTAATTGGTTTGATGCCTTTTTTCACAACCAATTGAGAAATTCGTACATGAAGAGTAATATTAGTAAGTGCATACAATCGATATTTGCATTCTTCATATGTTTTGTTGGACTTCAACTATTTTTAAGCATTTAAGATGAATTTTTGGTATCACAAAGGTTTGCTTTCCTCTCTCCATAAGAAACTTTCTCCCTTGGGATTGGAAGCACTTTTATATTTATTATGTTGTGGTGGGATTTGAAATAGTAGTAGTAAGTGCATGTAATCCACTCTTTCATTTTTTATTTGTATTGTTAGGTTTTAATTATTGCGTCGAAGATGCACATTCTATAGCCCGGTAGGGGAAGATGTGTAAGTCCTTCCATGCTTATCTTAGAGATGACACATGTCCTTTATAAAAAATAATAAAATGTTATAAAAATAACATGTCAGCTCAATTTCAATTTAAAATATTTTTTAGAACCACATATATAAGACTACAAATTAAAACCAAAAACATTTCATTCACACTTCCTCAAAATTTCCACTCTAAAAAAGGGGTTTGATATTAGAGAGATTTGATCCCTTTCGACGCTTGGTAGATCCTTTTTAAGATTGATCTATGTCGGTTTCTAATACAAGCAATGATGATGGTTTTGATCCTTGGAAGAGTTAGACATAAGGTCTACTTTCCTTTCCCTATAAGAAATCCCCCCTTTAGGATTGAAAGCACACACATGCATTCCTCATATGTTTCATCAGGCTTTAATGATTTCTAATACAAGCATTGACGATGGTTTTGATCCTTGGAAGATTTACATAGGTATACTTTCCTTTCCCTATAAAAAAATCCCCCTTTTGATTGAAAGCACACACTTGCATTCCTCATATGTTTCATTAGGTTTTAAGTATTTATGATACAAGCATTCATGATGGTTTTGATCCTTGGAAGAGTTACATAGGTCTATTTTATTTCCCCTATAAGAAATCCCCCCTTTAGGTTGAAAGAACTTTTAGCTTTGCTATATTATGGTGAGAAATACTTAAAAGAGTTATAGAATGCTACTCCTGGAAAATAAGTAGGCCTTTTGTTACTATTCAATAAGTACAATTGACTTCAAGATGTTTATGTGGCTAGAAGCATTAAGGATTTAATGTCCATAGAGGTTAATAAGTATTATGATAATTTTTTATTGCATCATTTTGTATCATCATGGAATTCTTTGCAATCATGTTAACAAGAAATTGTAAACTTTTATTCTGTGTATGTTTAATGTTCTTGCAATGGATATGAATACCATTTTGAAAACTAAAATGTTTTTTATAATATTTTGTGGTAAAATGGTCATATTAAAAGCACCCTTCTCAAGAGCTTGTTGGTAAAGGAATCCGAGTAGATAGATTTTTTCCACACTTACAAAGATAAGTAGTGATTGCAGCATATACCCATATTTAATTTTATTTTATGGTTCAAGAAGTTGTTTTAAAACTTATGCAAGGAATTTTAGTTTCTAAGAGAGTATGATGATACATTCTTTCAAATGAGACTATTCTACATTCCAAATGCACACTTTTTCCTTTTCCTCATGTATTGGATTGTTTCTAGCCTTACATATAATTTAGTTTGTTGCATGCACGCGCGTACACACACATTTTTCCTCCATAATTTACATTCTATACATAGAGTCTATATTTATAGACCCATGGCATATAATTGCCATTATAAGATGGGGAAGCTTATAAGTCTTATGATTCACATGTTGTAGTTTTCTTTCAAATTTAGCTCCATGTCTAAGTTAAATGATATGAAGTAGGCATTTTACAAGTGTACCTCGATGTTATCTCAACAATGCTAACTTATTAAAAAAATAAAATCCCTAAAAAATTCTTATAATAACCTGTCATTATAAACTTATTTTTTTTCTTGTTTATAAAAAATAACTAATTTAAATTGTTTTAGTTTTTCTTTTTTCGTTATATATAAACATATAATCCATACAAATTCCATGTATATATTTGCATTTGATCCTAGGGGATATCTTACTATGCATTTCCCTTCAAATATGTGACATCTCTTATTTTTATTTTTATTTTTTTTCATAATAAAAAAGATCTTATATATATATATTATATATAAAAAAGGTATCACCAGGTATTTACAAATATATCAACCTATCCAAAAACAGTCCATATCGGATCATACATCTACAGTACAAAAGGAATCTGATATCTATCCAATAACCCCTTAATCCATATGACTTTGACAGCACCCATCGAGTATCCAGTCATGGCATATTATATAAATATCATTACATAATACACCATAAGATTTGAATGCCCCCCATGAACCATAAGAAATAGCATTCTTATGCATTCATACAAAAAAGCCCAGACCACTAAAAAGAGCCCAAAAAGGTATATGCAGATGGATCACGTCCATCCCCACGGGACACCAAAAAATGTCCATTCGGCCCCACTAATGCCTGTTTAGATAATAGATCAGCATCATAATTAATCTCCCGATATATATGCTGAATACTGATCTCCACAAAATGACTCTTCAGCTGCATAATACGTTCCATCCAAAAGGTGAGGAGAACCGCTTCCAATTGTATAGAGCCTTTAAACCAATCAACAATAATCCGGGAGTCACCAGCAATTTGTATAGTATCAATGCCCAAGGATCTAGCCAAGTGGAGAATACTCCATAATGCCAGCAATTCAGCTCTAGTATTGGTACCTACACCACAGTTCCACTTTATGTTGTATCTGCCCAGTAGAGGCGAAATGAGTATAGCCCCTACTCCACATCTGGATCCACCATCCTGAGAGGCCCCATCAAAGTAGCCTATAGTAATGTCATGTTGAAATGTAGGGTGTTGAATAATACGTGGCAATTTCTTCTTGAACTGTATAGGCCCTTCATTCCATATGTGCTGTACCCTATTGACAATCTGAAGAGGAGTAGAAAATTCATTCCTGAAAATAAAAGAGTTTCTTTCCAACTAGATGAGTCTACACACATGAAAGGGTATATTCCTCAACTTTCTGTCACCAGTGAACCAATTACTGAACGCCTGTGTGACATCTCTTATTTTACTATAGGAATAACCAAGATGAACATTATAATAAAATAGTTTACTAAGACAAGGGACAACTTCATAACTTTGATTTGGAATGGGAACTATATAGAGAGATGAGCGATAAAATTGATTTTGTAAATTGTGATGATACCATGTGCACGCAATGCTAACTCGATAGTTAACAAGGCTGTTGCTTTCTATTTATATGTTCTTTCTATTGTTGAGGTAGTTAGGAAGACAAACATGAAATCCAAATAAAAGTGGCGTGTCTTGATAGGCATATACAAACACATTCATTCATTACCCATTGCCATATTATATTGAAAAGAATAATTCAAGGTTTGTCTATATTCATTGATAATGTAGAGGTCATTGGATAAATAAAATTTCAAAAAATAAAAGATTGTTAATTGCAACTCTTAGTTCCAAAACTTATATTTAGTGTTCATAATACCATTATGATTTGCATAATAAATGAATACTGTGAAAGTTGTTATAATATTTCATTAAAAGATGAATCATTTATTTAAACATGATTATCTTTATTAAGTAAGATTCTTGTTTGTAACTTTCTATTTAATTTTTTTTAGCGAGGCTTCAGTTAATGTTTGGTGCGCAAAGTTGATGAAGAGAGTCTAGAGATGTTTATATCTTTCTTTTTCATTCAATAAATGTGGGATCATGTTATCCATTTATGCAACGTTCCTTTTAAGTAGGAAGGCCTTTCTGTGTCTCTTTCTCTAGAAGCTTAGATTAACATTAGGATTTATAAGCAATATTTAGATTTTCTTTAATTTTCATTTGGGTTGTTTGGACATACAAGAATATGGCCATTTTTGAAGATATTTATATTCACGCATATATTTTCTCTACTCAAGCATTGACAGTGTTGAAGCCGTTCCCCCAAGTGGATCCTCAAAAAAAGATCAGATCCATTGAAGTTGAGGTGATTGACCATTCTATCCCATGGATTTATTTTGATGGAGCTTCTCTTTCCAATCCTCTTGTTGGTGGCATTGGTGGCATCATCCACATTTTAGATTCCTATTGGATCAAATTTGTTGTTGGCGTAGGCTCAAGCACAAATAACAAGTATAAAATGATGGCTCTAAAACTGGCTCTTACTTTGGATCACTCGAAAGGTGTTCAACATGTTCAAGTGTTTAAGGTTTCAAAGTTTGTGATAGATTGCTTCAAGCTTAAGAGGGCTACTAGGAATATCATCCTAGATCCAATATTTGAAAAAATATCTTGCTTGGCAGGCGTCTTCTAGTCTATTAGCTATCAACACATATTCAAAGAAAGAAACATTATAGCTGAGCTACTGTCCAAAGAGGGCTCTAGATGGATGTTGGCTCCTGGAAAAGATAGGAAAATGCCGATGAGTCTGAATTTGTTTTTGACACATGCCCTTACAGAATATCATTTTGCTATTTTGTAGACATTTGGGATGACCCTTCAGTGGACAATATACTAGTCCAATTTGATGTAATTTTTGGGGATATATGATTTTAGATTTTGTTATGAATCAATCACCATGGAGCCTATCAAGATAGATTTACAAAGTGTTTTATTCTAATATAAATTAGAATTAAAAAAAAAGATGAATAATTTTTAAAAAAAAATATGGGCTCGTCTCCTTTATTGATAATAGGTAAACATGATAAAAATTAAAAAGTATTTTTTTTAATGAATGTCTAGTTAAAGTGGATGAAGATGTTTCATCGTGTAAAATCTACTTAATTCATGATTTCTTTCACGAAGAAGAAAACCTTCTTGAAATGCCTATGCTCCTATTATTTTTAGAGATTTGCCTTTATTGTAATTGTATTTATATTTTTATAAGGATTTTGAGTATTGATTTGGTTCTTCTCAAATTTTTATTTAATAAATTTTATATTATTATTTTTATCTTCAAACTCTCTATGGTTTAAGATATAATATTCTTATTTTTAATGTAACTCTATTGGAGTACCTTCAACATTTATGTATATACTAAATAATAATTTTTTAAGGCATTCGAAGAGTTATACAGGTTGGTAATTTTGAAGGTTTAACTTTGCTAATTTTATGACAAAATAAAAATAACTTTTAGAAAATTGAATTTGTATGATTATGTTTTTCTTTTGAAAGATGTTTTCAAGAGTTATAATCTTTTCGAAATTCAGTTCAAGATCTACCTTGTACACCTTTTAAAAGTCACATTGGAGCAATTTCAATGTTTAAAATGGATCTTTGAGGGAAAATAATATACTAATAGTTATAAATGTTTTAAGGAGAGGAAAAGTATGTATACATCAAGTGCTCACACTCAAAACTTGAATAAAACTACACGACGATAAGTTGAAAATATTATAAGATTTTTTTTTCCTTTTCCTCCTAAACTTATTAACTTTATCTTCAATCCTAAAGTGCTTAACCTTATAGTTGATATGATTATCTTCAGTCCTATTGATTTTTATAAAGTTGGTTGCTTATAGTACATTTTTTATATTAAAATCCATTTTTTACCTTACCATTCATTTAATGTCAACTTGTTAATTTTTGCAATTTTATTAGTTCCAACCAAAAACCATAACCCACTTATACTTTTTGCGGATGAAAAATATATTAAAACACAATACGAAAAAAACATTATACAAATCATTATTTCAAATATAATTACTCAACAATCTTAATTTCATGCATACATTTCTTCTTCTAAATTGTAAACATCATATAAAATAAAATTATAACTTCTACACATCATGTATGGCTTTTTGTACCTTTCCCCAAAACTAGTACAAAATTAAATTTAAATTGGGATCATTTTAAATAATTCACCTAAGTCACTTTTACCCACACAAATAATGTCACTTTTACCCACACAAATTCACCACACTAAAAATCATATAAAATAAAATTATAACTTCTGCACACATCATGTAAAATGAAAACATATGGCCTTTTTACCTTTCCCCAAAACTAGTACAAAATTAAATTTGAATTGGGATCCTTTTAAATAATTCACCTAGGTCACTTTTACCCACACAAATAATTCACTCACTTTTACCCACACAAATTCACCCCATTATGTAATTTTATTAATAATTTCGTTACCCACACAAATTCACCCCATTATGTAATTTTATTAATAATTTCGTTGATCTAGTTTCAGGTTACATACCACTCTATAATGGGTTCTCACTACCCAATTTTGGCCTCAACCCGAAATATGACTTGATTTTTGCATCCTTTACTTTTGAAAACAAAATACTATTATTAATTCAAAATTCAAGTTGTACCACAAACTTGTACTATTATTAATTATTAATTCAAAATATCAATTCAAAATACTATTATTAATTCAAAATACTATTATTAATTCAAAATATCAACCCAACATATTTGTATCTAAGATTCCATGTCAATCCACTTTAAAATATATGATAATATTCATTTTTCCAATTGTTTTCGAGTTCCATGCTGAAAACATGTATTTCCCTTCCATCTCTGGTTCCTCAATCACATGTTTACTCAGGTTGGAAACTTACCTTACCATATGAAATGTACTTTTCTTAAAAGGCTAATATTATTTGTGTCTTTTCCGTGTTCATGGCCTCCACGGTTTGAGTCTTTTTCTTTATTTCATGTTCTTTTTCTTTTTTCTAAGTTTTAAGTTATTTTATCTCCTTTGTAGACTTTTTTAATAGGGTGTGAGAGGTTAAGCTCTTCTTTTCTCTTTTGAGAGGTTAGATGTTTTTTCTTTGGTGGACATATTAACATATTGTGTTCTTTTCTCTTTTGAGAGGTTAGATGTTTTTTCTTTGGTTCACAGATTAATATATTGTGGTGTTTGTATTCTCATCTTTAAAGGAAAATGTTAGGATTTTTTTTAATCTCTTTAAATATATAGATTGTTACATATTGAGGTCTTCTATATTAAATGAATCCAACAAAGTAGACGTAGTACTATGAAATCAAGATTAATAAGACTTATTAGAAAGTTCCACCTACTAGAAATTTCCTTCACTAAAAACTATATAAAGGAGTAAAAGAAATGTAATAAGATGTTATGTGAAGTATACTGCAATTGGAGCTCCACTCATTTGGAGGTTTCCCTCTTGAAGAGGCACGGGAACATTGCTTTCAATAATAAATGTACTGCTATTGTGATATTTGGTTATCTACAATTATCTATTGTCGCGGTTATTTTTTCCTTTCATTATGAAATATTTATTTATTTATTTTTATTTCCACTCTAAATATCCAATTGTGCTATTAAGGTACATAACATATTGTATCAAAGAACATTTTCCTAAGATAAAAAAAATTGGGCTTTTTTTTTAAGGCTAGACATGTTTTGACATCCTATAAATAACACAATGATCTATTATTTAGTGTGTAAATATATGGTCGAAGAATAATACACGCATGAAACAAAAGAGGTCTCACCTAGTTAGAAACCCTTGTGTGACCACTGTTGTTACCCCTTCATGTAGTACTACATTAGACATCATGACATGTATCTAGAATTTCACTTCCATGTACCCTTGAGTATATCAAAAGTCCCCTAGATTACCTAAAACCAACTTTAGATAATCCAATTGACTGTATTGATGCTATAGTGGCATTAGCATAACCGTTCAAAAAGATTACTCTCTAGTACCTCGGTAGTTGATTAGTACAACTAAAGGAATGATCGAGCCTCCTTAGTTAGTGCCCTAAGAGATTGGGTCGAATACGACTATTAGACCCTACAAGTATATAAGAGAGTTGTATCACATGAAACTCCTTTAGACTTAAGTCCCTGAAGTCTCGCCCTTTATTACCAATTTATAAAATTCCTACATAAATTGTAGTATTAAGAATTTGGGAATTTTTTCACCACAATGGTATCCAAGCAAGAGTACAACTCTACTAATAGTAAGAAAAAGATTATGGGTCTTTCCTGAAACCTCATTGCATACTTGTCTCACCATAGCTCTCGCATTGTGCTAATTGTTTCGGTACAAATATATATCAACCCTTTTTATGGATCCACATATTTATACCCTTATTTCCAACCCATCTCAACATAATCATTACAATGAGATGATTGCATTGGTACCACTCTTTTGTTCCCATTTTTTGTACCAATTTTCCCTACGGCTAACACTTGAGGTGGTGAGCTCTTCCACAAAGTTTCCTAACTGGAAACACCATATGATGAGTTGCAACACAATACCACTCCTCTACTTAGAAAAACCTTGATGATATCCATGCTAATCTTACCAAATTGGAATCACTTTTTGACCAAATAAACAACTTTACAACACTCTTTCCATCATCATCTTCTGGAAAACCTAAAACAGAACAACCTTCCCCACAATAAAGGGGAAAATCACCCAATCCCAACGGGTCTCATTCCACTCTATTTATTAGTGATATGATGACTCAAATGTGGAACAGACTTCCTAAAGTTGACATCATCAAATTCAATAGGTCAAACCCCATTAGAGGGGTCACTCAAATGGAACATTACTTTTCCATGCATGACATAAGAAATGATATGATGAAACTTAGAGTGGATGTATTATATTTAGATCCTAAAAATTTGCGATAGTGGTAATGGCACAATAAACCCTAAAATGGTTATATTGCTTGGATATGACTTGTTTCAGCTCTCTATAAATATTTTGAAACATACACTCATTATTTGGGGAAACTGAATAAGCTAAAACAATCAGGCATAATTGAAGATTTCATTTGATCTTTTAAAAAGATGGCCATTTTCACCAAAGGCATGTTTGATGCTTTTTAAAAGGAATGCTTCATTAATGGCTTGAAAGAATAGATACATGCATATATATTAATGACTCATCCTACTACTTGGTTGGATGAAACTCAAATAGCTAGATAATCCCAAAAGGTGATGAATGATCGAATAAAAAAGGTCCCATTTATTCCTTGTCCCCATCCACCTTCCCTCCCTTCCACTAATCCCTCGTCCTCTCCAACTCTCAAGATCCAAAATTTAACTGAAGCTAAAATGGTAGAGTTCCAACTCAAAGGTATCTACTACAATTGTGATGGGAAATATTCCCCTAAACATAGATGTAAGAAGAAAAAAATCTTTATGACCATTTAAGAGGACATTTTTATGAGTAGGTTTATGCTAGAACCTATGAAGTCCCTCATCTACCTATAGAAAAAATTCTCCAATCTAATCTAATAGAGGAGGAACGCTAAATCTCTTTGCATGCCTTTATTATCATTTTTTCTCCCCAAACCCTCAAATTGATTGGATACCTCAAACATCACAAGCTCATTGTATGAATTAATAGTAGTAGCATGCATGAATCTATTCATCGTTAGGTAGCTCAACAAACAAACTACACTATCCATGTTGTGAACAACTTACAAATGATGATTGAAGCATTTGTAGGAGCTACAAAATGTGGCGGTCATTATGAAAATTTGTGGTTTCAAATGGGTGATAATTCCCTCGAAACCCACATGTTTTATACTGAGTGGTTGGGATATTGTCTTTGGTATTGAATGATTACAAAAATTAGGCCCTATCACCATGGATTTCAGTTCCTTATGAGTTTCCAACATGTAAGGTAGATATACACTCTCAAAAGAATTACAGTTGAATATCCATAGATTATCAGTTTGCACCATATGGAAAAGGTTCTTGAAAAGAGCCACTCAGTGGCATTGTGGCTCAATTCCATTCTATTCAAGATTCTTTGACCCCTTCTCAAACCATTCCTTTTGATATATAGTTATTCTTGGAAAAATACCAATTCATATTTAACACTTGAAAAGGAGTAACCCCCTTTCCATGTTAAGTATGATAATTCCATTCCACTCATACCTAGCAGCCTTCCATGTAACATATGTATGTATTTCCATCTATTTGTGCAAAAAATGAAAATGAAAATATCATTCAACAATTGCTAGCTACCGGTGTCATTCACCCCAATGCCAACCCTTAATCTTCCCTAGTTGTTACGGTGCTCAAGAAAGAAGGTGGTTGTTGCATGTACCCTAACTTCTTTGCTTTGAATAAGTTGACCATTAAGTATAAGTTTCACATTCTTATCATTGATGACCTCCTATAAAAGTTCAAGGGTGCTCAATTCTTCACCAAAGTTGATATATTATCAAGCTATTATCAAATTCACATGTAGGAGGAGGATATTACAAAAACCACTTTTTACACTTATGAAGGCCATACTGAGTTCTTGGTGATTCCCTATGGCCTTTGCAATGGAACCCTGTTGTAAAGGAAATTATCCTATGGCTAGGGTTTAAGAGGCCATCAACATACTGGGGTTGAAAGAGAGATGTACAATGTTCAGCAAGTATATATAAGCAAGATCAGAGATGAGAAAGGTCCACACCTGAATAACTGAAGGCTGGTCCAAGCTTTCTCTTCAATCCTCTTCTTGCTCCTCTCGCTCCAAGAGACTTGCAAAACAAGTTATACCTTCCTCAAACCATTATGACCACATATAAAGAAATGATAATCAAATAAATCTGAAATAATAATCTGAATAACATCATCACATGATCATAAACAGAGATTCAATCACACATTGAACAATGATTTGGGAAGAAGAAGGACATCACATCTTTATTAATCTTGAAAACAAGTACAAGTATACCTTCTCTTCAAGTTTGGCACCTCACAAAACCTTGATCCGGTTCTGCTGCTTATCTTCTCCAAAGAACTCAGCCTCCAAGCTCTGAAACACAAGGGGAAGACCTCCAGGGCAAAGGTGTGGGCAAAGAGAGCTCCAATTCCTCCAGCATAACAATGCAGAAATTCCAAGCCCTCTTTCATGGACCTCCCTACCTCTATTTATATGATAAAGAAGAGTTAGGGGCGAAGCCAAAGTGGTTACAACTGAAGAAGTCAGTTGGAAAACTACCCAAACTAATCCAAAAGGCGTGTTTTTATGTTTAAATGTCGAGGGACACATTCGCGACTATGAAGGAGGACAACCCGTGAATGATCCACGAGTTTGCACAAGAGAAACCCGCGAATATATGTATTTGCGACTTGTAATACACGAGACTCGCGAATGATTCGCGACTTGCATATAAGGAGAGTCGCGAATACACAAAAAACACATTTTTAAGGTATTTCTGGGCATTTTCAGACTTTGGTGTTTTCTAGAAAGTTTTAGCTAACTGAAATATATTTCCAACAGTGTAGAAATGAGGTCAAATGGAATTAAAAAACTCAAAATATGGGTCCTCCAAGATAGGTGTTTTTTCAATGACTTTCAATGACTTTCATGAAGGACCGTCATGCAACGGAAACATGGAAAAGTGGTCACAGGCAGATATGTGTCATTTTGAGCTATAACAGATGCCCCCTAATGTGTGAGGTTAGAGGGGAAGATGATAGCCGAAATACATTATAAAGGAAACAGTTGAGTATGGAGAGAGCAGAGAATCCAAGATCGAAAGGCTCGAGTGAAGGTACCTGAAAGAGAGATAAATGTCAGAAAAACTAATCTCTGGGACATACATGTCCATATACAAAAAATCGCCATAAAGATAGGTGGATCCAACATATGTATAACTGATGAAACTATAATGGTCGCTCAATATACAAAAAGGCGCCATATCAAATCTTGAAGGAGCCATGGCCACAAATGAACAAGGTGGATCCATGCTCAACAATCGATCATAGCCACAAAAATACAAGGTGGATCTATGTCTCAGCAAAATGTCATATAAAGTATAACAAGGTCTTGCACAACTTGGGAAATAGCAAAAGATGACAATGCTACTGTCGCCCCAAGGTCTTCAATGCAAACTGGCCAAAAAATGTACGAATCCTAACCATGCGAATAAAGGAGTTAAAGTCGAACATGGAGGAAACCGTTTGATTACTGGTCAATGATGAAAACCGTTAACAAACGCGAGGGAAACCACCATTAATGAAAATGGTCCCCAAGGTACCTAGTACATTCTAACAAGTGTGATTGCAGGGACTTGAAGTCGAACACTTGAAGAATCCATCAAGTAGGAGACATTAAGGTATCCCCACTACCCAATAGCGAGGGAAATTGCCATTGAGGACAACAATTCCCAAGGTACTGTCATAAAACTCTAAATCTCATTCCCAGAGCAAGAGGTGTTGCAGTCGATAGGAAGAGATCCGTTGGAAGGAAGACATTAAGGCATCCTTCATCATCCAACACGAGGTAAGTCAAAGACTAATTGGATCTGGAATTGGTACTGAATTTCACGACAAGGAACGCCAAAGACATGATGTAATGAACTGATACCAGGGAATGGCCGACACAAAAGTCAAGGCAACTGCAGAATGGCCGACACAAAAGTCAAGGCAACTGCAGAATGGCCGACAAAGGTTTAATCCTTGAACAGTGAGCACGACACAAAAGTGACTTAGGCAGATTTTGACACAAAATAGGACCAACGAAACAAATCTGCAATGTAGGAGACATTGACAGATTCCCCATATAATTGGAAAAAAACCCAAGTGGAGGAGTAAGAAACTCTGAATCGGGATAAGGTCAAAATACTAGGACCCAACTATTGATAGACTCAAAACTGGTGCTTTGTTCAAGGAAACAAGACTTGCTGCCATGATGTAAAAAGACATGGAAATAAACCTTCCCCTTCCCTTCTTTCTTATAAAGGTTTAACGAGTCCAATAAAGCAAACTCGGGACCATCTTCATTTTTTGACAAGCTTGAAGAAAAGAAAGAAGAATGCTTGATAAGGCACTGATTCGTGGATTTTACGAGCCCGAACTAGTACATGCTCGATGGTGTTTTCATAGTTTAGAGAGTCTGAAAACTCCAAAGAAGACTCCAGGGGGGTCCTTTTTCGTACAATTTAGTCTCCTAAGGCCGAAAAAGTATAAAACAAACCAAAGAAGAACTCTCTTAAATTCCGAAGAAGAAAAGGCGCACCTTTTTCGTACTTAGTCAGGAAGGTCTGAAAAAGGTTAAATTACCACCTACCCAACGCTCCTTCAAAAGTAGCATATAGCCTGAGTTTTACGAGTGTGAAGGAAGGCAAGATCACTCGGAAAGATCCATTTGATTACAAGAAATGGGGCTTACAACAATAAACTCGATGCTTTGTTCTTTAGGGTTTAATGAGCATGACAAAGACATAAAGTACACTCGAAATCTTTTTCATGTTTTGGTCCAGAGCATGAAAAAGAAAAAACTAAGCTCATACCGGGAGTTCCTTTTTCGTAAGTTTAGTCCCTCAGGTCCGGAAAAGAGATAAACCTATGCCTGAGAATACTCTTCTCAATTCAGGAGAAAAGAGAGGGATCCTTTCTCGTATTATTCCACATGGTCCGAGAAAGAGATAACCTACCACCAATGTGGATGCCCATTCACATATTCTTAACGAGTTTGAACGGACAAGTTTACTCGACAGTCAAGTCTATTTTTAGGAGTCAGACTTGGGCCTAAAGAAACTCATAATCTTTCCCGTGAAGTTTTTAATGAGTCTGAAAAAGTCAACTCGCGGCCTCCTTACTGTTTTTAACGAGCTCGAAGGAGAGCAGAAGGAATGCTCTAAATGCGAGGAGATGAGTGTCATAGACAGGCGAAACTAGTTCCAAGCGCAAGGAACAAACCTATGCATAATGCAAGGAAAGCGAACAAGATAAAGACACTCGGGGAACATCTCCTCAATGTAAAGGGAGTCAAGTTGCAAAGGAAAAATGATACAAGGCTTAGCGACGATGAGAACAAAGATGGGGGCTTATACAACGAGCTAAAAGTGTGGAAGCCGGCATCAGGCTCATAAGCGCGAGCAGGGCACATGCAAATGCAATTAAAACTTGAACAACAAGGTGAGACTAGTAAACAGTTGTGAATCCAACTACAAATATCATCTCCAAGAAATAACAACATCAGGATCATAGTTAGAAGAAAAGATCCAATGTGGGTCACTTTAGAAGAAACACATGTGACTTTGCTATCTTCTATAAAAGGTAAAGTCAAGGCAGAATCAACCGAAGAAGATTCTATAGCACCAAGGCTCGAGGGTTTATAATCAGTAAGATCAACCTTATAAGGTGAACAAAAATCAACAAGGGGGATAGAGTCTGTAGGAACAAACTCAATATCCAAGGAGTCAAAAAATTCAGAAGAAAAATCAAACTCAGCAGGATCACTGATTTGTGGTTCAACGAAAAAGTCAAAAGACTCAACAAGACCAACATAAGAATAAAAGTCAGGCTTACTAGGCAAATCAGGGTTAGACTTAGTCACAACTGAACCAACATCCAAAAGAAGGTCAGACTGTATCAAAGACTCTAGAAAGACTTCATCCAAAGGAAGGAAATCATCCGAGATAGGACACATGTCTAAACTTTCAAATGGATCAACAGAGTGGAGATTAGGCCCTACAGTCTGTATAGGATGACTCGCCAGTTCAACTGCTGGGACCAAGTCCCAAGAAGTTAAGCATGAAAACAGAGGCTGCTTCTCAGTAGCTATTGAACATAAAGGACAAGAGGCCACATAGTTCACCTGTGGTGGGGTGGTGTCTACAGAAACACTGGGAACCAATAAAGGAAAGACTTGGTCTCTAGCTGGGTCAGGAGACGGATCAAGAAAATCCAATTGATCAATAGTGACAATTTCTTCGCCATGATTAAAGTACATCACATGAAAGAATGTTGACACCACAGCTTGCATGGCATAGACATAATCACATCCAAGGAGCATATTAAAGTCCAAGGGGTCTTCTATCACCATGAAGTCAACTAAGATGGTCTTCCCACCCAAAGTAATAGGAGTTTGAGCAAGAATTCCCAAGGCTACACAAGTTTTTCTATCAAACGCTAGTAACTGACTAGCAGTCCACACAAGGATGGGAGATCCCATACCTCGCCAAGCACGAGCAGAAAAAATACTAACTGAGCCCCCTTCATCAACAATACAACGAGCAATCGTATAGGGTTCAACTTTGACCTTTATCTGGAAAGGTGCAACAGAAGGAAGGCGCAGCTCAACTAGGCTATCCCAATCAAAGGAAGCAATCCAAGAGCTTGGTGGGAGTTGATCTGAAACAAGTTCAGTGCCCCCTTGTTTAGTAAGAGCTGAACTGTCAGTGAAGATAATGTGACTAGTAGACACTTCACTCTCCAAAGGAAGAGTGGGATTGATCGATACTGGAATCGATTCAACCGCTTCATCAAAGTCACTCTTTGAAGGGAGAGTGGGATTGACCAAATATGGCATTGGTTCAATCACATGAGGAACACTCTCCGCAAGAAGAGTGGGATTGACCAAATCTGAGATTTGTTCGACCACTTAATCAATCAAAGGTTGAATAGGTTGTTGAGAAACTATAGGGTGTTCAGAAGACTGAAATCCATGAGTCTCGGACCACACTCTTCGCACCTCTGGGATAGCAGGGCACAGATGAGTAAGATGATCTCCCTTGCATAGCACACAAGGGAACTTAAGATGATGCTTCGAATGACCAGTTTTCTCAATGGTATCAGCATGACTAGCAGTGGCTGACTGTTTGCACTCAACATGACCTGTAGAGGATGAGAGTTTTCCCCCAGCGTGAACAACAGAGGCTATGTGACTGGGTCCAACCTCACTAAGAGAGGCTGGTTGTTGAGAGACTCCATAATGTTCAAAAATGGGATGACCATGAATCCAAACTCTTCGCACCTCCGCAATAGAGGGGCATTTATAAGTAAGGTGGTCTCCCTCACAAAGCTTACAAGAAAACTTGAGCTTTAGTTTTGAACGGGTAGACTTGTCAACAGTGTCAACATGACTCACAGTGGTTGACGAATTGTATCCAGCGTGAAGTATAGAGGCTAAGAGACTGCCCCCAGCATGACTTATAGAGGCTGCGAGACTGGGTTTGACATGACTTGCAGAGGTAGGACGGGTACCATCAACATGAACAACAGAGGCTGAATGGTAAGGATCAACATGCTTTGCAGCAGTTGAGTGTGTGCCCCTAGCGTGAACAATAGAGGCTGGGTGGATAGGTCCAACTTGAACAACAGAGGTTTAGATGGGGAGGTTCAACTTGAAAACCAGAGGTTGAATGAGTGTCTTCAGCATAAACAACAGAGGCTGAGAGACTGGATCCGACATGACCTGAAAAGGTTGGAAGGATCCTACCATCATGATCAACAGATGCTGGATGGTGAATATCAACTTGACTTGCAGAGCTTGAATGGGTAGGTTCAACTTGAACACCAGAGGTTGAACGGATGCACTTAGCTTGAACAACAGAGGTTGAGTGAGAGGACCCGACATGACCTGGAAAGGTTCGAAGGATCCCACCAGCGTGAACAACAGAGGCTGGATGGATAGATCCAACATGAATTGCATAGGTTGGATGGGTGCCCCCAGCATGAACAACAGAGGCTGGGTGGTGAAATTCAATTTGACTTGTAGAGGTCGAACGGGTGCCCCCTTGCTTATGTGCTTTCTTCCTATTCCTCCTTCTTTTAATCCTTTTAGACTGCCGATTACTAGTATTAGTACTTTCACCGCATGAGGTAGAAGGAGGAGGAGAATTAACTACAGGTGAAGGGGAAGCAGTGTTTTGACGCCCTTGATATAAGGAGCTTACTTGAGAATCATCAGGAGCATTCAGGACAGTTGGAGTGGAAAACAACCACACCGGTAGCCCTAGGGTGAATCCTGGAAGATTCAAGGTGGCCATCAAGGGAACACCAACATTCCCTGTGAGAGGAATAGGAAAAGGAGCTCCCATCATGGGGATCTCTTGGTTGGTGTTCGAAGGGTTGCTAGCCATAGTTTCAAAACAAGAGACAAAGTCTGAGGTTGATGGTCAACCAAAATTACAAAGCAGACACCTAAAGGCCCACTAAGTACAGACAAACCACACAGCACTCACTAAAAAATTCCTAAAGCCCAAACAGACAAACAGGTATAAGATGTACTTTCCAGAAGAAAGCTGATGAACGATTACTTGGCGTCCTTGAGGTGGTTCTCAGGCACAAGCGGAGGAATCACCCACCATCCTCCTGCACTTTCCACAAGGGTTACCTTCCAAGCCCGTCCAAGGTCAACCAGAAATAACCTTTTGGTGTACTTGTGTATGAACCCTAGATGTCAAAGAGACTAGAGGCTACCTTAACTAAATTGACAGTCTGGGGGGACAGTCGTCAGCCGAACTCATACGCATGGGTAGGGTAGCTGAGCCCGAAACTCTGTCTAGGACAGAATCCCCAGATGCGTAAAATTCTTGAGTTACGTTTTGACAAGGATTCGGAGGGTTATCTCCTTTGTCCAAGCCTCCACACGGCCTAGTGCTTAACTCCCGTTTGAGAGGAGCTTCCCAGATACAATCAAAGTAGAAAATGATTTACCTAGTGATAGGCCAACTACGTCTGAAATTTTAACACTTGTGGAGAGTTGAAACTCCCTAATCCACAAGTCTAGCCCGAGCTAGTTGGTGTATGACCCTATAAAATAAAACTTACTAGTAAATTTTAAATTATATCGTTTATTTTAAGGGCTGTTTTTAGTTAGAGGGTAAATGGCATGAAACTTATGTGGTGTTTTGACTCAAAATTGAAACAAAATGACTAAGCAAAGAGATATGAAATGCAAAAAGCAAAAACTATTCTCTTTATATTTTCAAATAGAAAACTTGAAAGCCAAAAAAAGAGCAAATTCTTTTTATATTTTTTCAAAAACAATGATATGCCATGCAATCTAGACTAAAAACCTAATCTACATGCATATAAAGCAAACATATGTTTTTGTATTTTTCTTTTATAAATGCAAAAGAAAAATCAGCCTATTAACTAATGCAAGCAAGTACTGTAAGCAAAGAAAATAGACAACTACTCTACACCCCAAAAACAAACCCTAGGTTTCCCTAAAGTTAGTATATAACCTCTCTTGAAAAGAAGGCTTACAAAGGTAAACAAGCCAACAACTTTGGAATGAAGAAACTGAGCAAAAAGACCGATATAAACAAAGGTCAAGCAGTCCTAAGTATCAATCTAAACCTACAAACAAAGGCTGCTCAGTACCTTATCCAACAAGGTCAATCCAAAGAAGGAGGTGGGTGGAAAGCAGCAAAAACAAGTATAGGTTCTTTTTAATTTTCTTTTATAAATGCAAAAGAAAAACTACCTACAAAGAAAAGTATGCAGATAATAAGAACAAAGCAAAAGGAACTCTGCTATACAACCACCAAACAAACTCTAGAATGCCCTAAAGTCAGTATAAACCCTACTTGGAAGAAAGGCTTGCATAAGAGAGAAGACAACTATTTTGGCACGGTAAAGTTAACCAGCAAAAGAAGAAGGAAACTAGCACCAACAAGATTCTGAAATCAGCCAAAGATCACTAACAGAGGCTAACGAAAAACATAAGCAAAAAATCTAACCAAGTAAAGGAGATGGGGGAAAGAGCAAAGAGAAAAAACTAATGCTATAAAAGGGCTTACCACATAGATAGAGAACAAGCAAAAATGATGACACTAACTCTCTAGAGTCATGCACCTGCAGAGGACCCTAAAAGACCTACCCAAAACACCTTCAAACAGAAGAAAAATCACAAAAGAGGAAAAACACTATTTAAAGGGGCATTCGCGACTGTCTATAAGTGCAACCCGTGAATGACTCGCGACTGTTCATTATAGCAACCCACAAATTCAAGCAAGTATTCACGACTGTTCAGAAGAGAAACTCGCGAATGGGTGGAAAAATTCCCAAAAAGGTCAAAAACCACCTTAAGGAGGCAGGGGAAGTGTGCTATCAGATTTATAAAGTGTTCCTAAGTGGCAAGAAGGACCTGAAACAATGCAAAAGGCTGAAAGAAATCAAGAGAAACCCCAAACAAACAAGGCTATTCCCAGCGGAGTCGCCAGTTCTGTTGTAAAGGAAAGTATCCTATGGCTAGGGTTTAAGAGGCCATCAACATACTGGGGTTGAAAGAGAGATGTACAATGTTCAGCAAGTATATATAAGCAAGATCAGAGATGAGAAAGGTCCACACCTGAATAACTGAAGGCTGGTCCAAGCTTTCTCTTCAATCCTCTTCTTGCTCCTCTCGCTCCAAGAGACCTGCAAAACAAGTTATACCTTCCTCAAACCATTATGACCACATATAAAGAAATGATAATCAAATAAATCTGAAATAATAATCTAAATAACATCATCACATGATCATAAACAGAGATTCAATCACACATTGAACAATGATTTGGGAAGAAGAAGGACATCACATATTTAATAATCTTGAAAACAAGTACAAGTATACCTTCTCTTCAAGTTTGGCACCTCACGAAACCTTGATCCGGTTCTGCTGCTTCTCTTCTCCAAAGAACTTAGCCTCCAAGCTCTGCAACACAAGGGGAAGACCTCTAGGGAAAAGGTGTGGGCAAAGAGAGCTCCAATTCCTCCAGCATAACAATGCAGAAATTCCAAGTCCTATTTCATGGACCTCTCTACCTCTATTTATATGATAAAGAAGAGTTAGGGGCGAAGCCAAAGTGGTTACAACTGAAGAAGTCAGTTGGAAAACTACCCAAACTAATCCAAAAGGCGTGTTTTTATGTTTAAATGTCGAGGGACACATTCACGACTATGAAGGAGGACAACCTGCGAATGATCCGCGAGTTTGCACAAGAGCAACCTGCGAATATATGCATTTGCGACTTGTAATACACGAGACTCGCGAATGATTCGCGACTTGTATATAAGGAGAGTCGTGAATACACAAAAATGCATTTTTAGGGTATTTCTGGGCATTTTCAGACTTTGGTGTCTTCTGGAAAGTTTTAGCTAACTGAAATATCTTTCCAACGGTGTAGAAATGAGGTCAAACGGAGTTATAGAACTCAAAATATGGGTCCTCCAAGATAGGTGTTTTTTCAGTGAATTTCAATGACTTTCATGAAGGACCGTCATGCGACGGAAACATGGGAAAGTGGTCACAGGAAGAGATGTGTCATTTTGAGCTATAACAAACCCCCACCTTACAAAGTCTCATGAACACAGTATTTAAACTCTTTATACATAAAATTTTCCTTATATTTTTTTATGACATCTTGATCAACTATAAAACTTGGAAATCCAATCTAACTCATGTGGATAAAGTCTTACAACTACTTAAGGATCATTAAATTTTTCTTAGAATTTCCAAATGTGTCTTGGGTGTCTCCGAAGTGGAATGTTTGTTCCATATTGTCTGTTAGGAGGGTGTGCATATTGATCCAAAAAAATTGTAACAATGAAGGATTGGCCTTGGCTTAAAACTCTTACAATCCTCAAAGGATTTCTAGGTCTCACTAGGTATTACCAAAGCTTAATCTAAAACTATGGTAAGATTGTAGCTCAACCAACAACTTTATTAAAATAAATTATTTCAATTGGAATAATGCGACAAAAAAGGATTTCAAGGAATTAAAGGAGGCTATGTGTACCACTCTAATACTTGATTTTCCTGAATTCACTAAATTTTTTATCATGGTATTGCTACTACAACTATCCCCCCCAAAAATTAGTTTTTTATATATTTTTAGGACCCCCTTGAAAACCTTAGTTTTATCTCTTAGGCACGTTGAGTTTTTAAATTCAGCCTTTATTATTTCTTTCTTTCACTAAGGCAGAAATGGTCTTCAAGCCACTATGGCGGATGATCTGTCAAATTTTGAGTTGCTACAGCAGGAAGACTTTTTCGTTTCAAGCCGCAACGGTGGGTGACCTTTTGATATTGAACATCGGAAAGACTTCCGATTTTGTTGGCGCCCGCTACGGCTGAGGGTTCTTGAATTTAGAGCCACTACGGCGGAAATATTTTAACTTTGAGCCGCAACAGTGGATTCATTTTAGTTTCGGGTGACCTTCCGTTTTATTTTCCACTACGGTGGATGACATTTGATTCATTATTCACAAAGGATTTCGATCTTTTCAGCCGCAATGACAGATGTTCGTCGGTTTCGAAACCAATGCGATGACTGGATTTTATCTTTTTCTTTTGCTTATTTTTTCATGAGAGCCTGGCCGCAAAGGCGAGCATTTTCTTTTCCTCCTAGCCGCAACGATGGGTGGGATATCATTTTGAAGATCAGAGCTCCTTTTAATTTGTTGTGCCCACTTCACCGGAATATTTTCACCACCTTGCCACAACGACAAGTGTAGTTTTTCCAATTGTCCAATCCTCGCCAAGCCGCTTCAGCGGAAGGATTTTTTATTGTTGAGCCACTACGTAGGCGGCCTTCTTGATTTATTTCCCGATATATTTTGACCATTGAGCCGTAGCATAAGTTGGTTGTGTTTTGAGTTTAAGCCATTGTTGCAGCTGTATTAAGAAGTAGCAAGCCATTGTGTCGGGTGCTCATTGCGTGATGGCTTAAGTTTCATTGACCACTGCGATAGGTTTGGTGCCAACTACGTTTTACCACGCATGTGCGAAGTCAATGGATTACCCACTATGATTAAAGGTTTTCCACCGGCAGTGTCTATTTATACCTGTGAAATGGATTTTTTTACCAATCATTTTTTATGGTGAAGTGTTGAAGTGCTACTACTTTTTGAGCTCGTTCGATTGGTGGCGATTTTAACCCGTTGTAAAGCTCGCGCAATTGCTGGAGTTAACCTATGGATTCAACGTGGCATGTCCTCACTAAGTACACCCGACTGTGCGTTCACTGCCAGGTAGGTTTTTCAACCTTTTTATGTCGGTTTTGACGAGTTATGGGTTTTGGGTTGTCATCGGTTTTTCTTCTGTGAAGGTTTGAGTAGGTGGTTCATGGGTTTTAAAAGGGGGGTTCTTTCCTTTTCATTTCAATATTGTTGTTTCCTTTTAGGGTTAGAACCCGCTCTCGCCGCCATTCTTGCGCTCATAGTCTTACCAGTTCGACTATAGATTTTTTGCCTGTAGTCTGCTAGGTCATGATGATGATTTGTGTAAGCATTTTTCTCATGGGTATGGAGCAGAGTGGTTGCTTTCCTTTGAGAATTTTTAGGGTTTATTGCTTTCTAGGCTCGGGAATACCCCGTAGGTCTCGACGCTATGTTTTTTGGCCGTGGGAGGTTAATCCCAGAGAAGTAAAATTAGGGCATCTCCTCCCTAAGCGTTGGAGAGTGTCTTTGCACCATGAAGATTACCTGATGTTTGGGCCATAGCGTAGAAAATCCTTGCCGTAGTTTAGTCGAGTTTTCTCCTCTGGGGTGCAGAGGTCGAAGTTTCCATAGGTTTGTAAGTATTTTTTCCAAGCTTTAATCCACAAGCTCGCGTCGTTTGTCCTGTGAAAGATAATGGCTGAAGAAATCGAGGTAATACAAATACTGATGATTGTTTGGATATTCTACTTAGCATATCGTAGCCAGTTAGTTCTATTGTTTCATTTAATGCATGGGTTTATTTTATGATGAAACACTAAGACATCTTTGTGTTATTGCAACTAAAGTCCACATCCGACAGTATGACAAAAAAGGGTAAAAAGAAAGTTGAGATTGTTGATTATGAATCAGATGAAGAGGTAGCAGAAGCACCCACACCGAGGATAGAAATTATCTATGAAGACACCAAGGCAGTAACTGGAGTTGAGACCAAGTTCAAATGGGGCTAGGTTGATCACTGGCTGGTAGAAAAGAAAGTTCCAAAAGTAGGGTTGGAGGATCTGGCCCTGTATGATAATGTGCTAAGATCCGGGATAACCAAAGTGACCACTAGACCTGAAATGTTCCCTTATGCAAAAGTCATTGGATGGATTCTACCTAGGGTAGACACAACATAGATGTTGATGAATGATACTGAGAATAAATCTTTTGCATCTTTCTCCCCCGCATTTTTATCAGCAGCTTACAACTTGCCCGAAAAGGAAGTCAGCATGACCACAGAATGGGTGAAAGGTTTGAAGTTCGATTACACTGCCAAGGCTAGGATGATGATCATTGACGGGAAATTTTTTAGAAACAAGCATTTAAGAGAATACGAGACAACTCACCTAAAAACCCCATACAGATTAATAGTGCTGCTGTTGAACAAGATTTATGGCAGAGCCAATGGGAGGTTCTATAAATTTGGATGGATTGCACTAATATACCACATAGCTATAAAAGGAACAATTTTCAATTGGGCCGAAATTTTAGCCAAGAATTTGTCCACCACTATCAAGGTAGCCCAGGAAGGTTTGCACCTTAGCAAATATGAATTTTACATGCCTTCCTTTCTAGTAAACTGCATACTATACCTTCATTGGTTTGAAGGACTAAAGTGTACATGGAATGGAGGGAACACCCCCATATATACAACCTACCAGATGTTGGGGTCTCACAAGTATCATAATCATTATCAGGTGATCTGTGAGGATTTCTTGATGCCTTTGTACAAGTTGATATTTATGGAAGAATGCCTGTGCTTATCTGAAGGAGCTTTAGAGTCTGTTAGAGAATATGGAGATTACTTTTGCACAGAAGAAGGCACATATTTAAGGATGTATGGGGGAACGAAAGATCCGTTATTACTACCTAAATACACAACATATTATATATCCCACAAAGAACATGTTAGACAACTCTTTCTAAATGGATTCAGAAGCCACCTGTTCGATTTGAAGAAGGCTGTTTACCCACCCTTATCCTTCTATGTGGGTAGTTACAAGTTTACCAAGGTGAAGAATGCCCCTGAATTTTTCAAGGAGCTTGAAAATTTCCATTTTGGGGAAAAGAATTTTCATCGAAATGACTCTCAAGGAAAGGTTACTGCCTATAAGGCAACACTCAAAGTAAATTTTGAGTATACTGATTATGTAGACAAAGAAGGAGAGAGGTATAAGAACATTTACAGCTTGACCGCTGTGAACAAGAACCTAAAGCTGAAGTCAGTAGTAGTTGGGGATAAAAGTAGTGGAAGCAGCAATCTAGTATCAAAGAGTCAAGAAGAAGAAGTTGCTAAGAAAGCAAAAGAAGAGACTACCCGAAGAAAGGAAGAAGGGACCGGAAAGCTCTTAGCTGAGGAAAAGTAGCGAGAAGAAGAAGAAGAAGAAGCTGCCAGGAAAGAAAAGAGAAAGAAAGAGGAAGCCATCCAAGGTAAGATTGTTGAGATAGAAAATTCCATAGCTCAAGAAGCTTTGAATCCAGGCCTAGAAGAACAAGAGCTAGAAGACTGCAATGAAGAACAAAGTAAGAAAGATGAATAATAGATAGGTGGTGAAGACCAAGAGCAGATACCTGCCCGAGATAGCCTAGAATACCCCCCATCCAATTCAGGAACCATACTTACAGGAGGCCATCTTCACATGGTTGAAATGGGATTAGTACCATTTACCCCATACAAACAGTATGATGTGGTATGTCTAGAGGATGTACAGTTGGATCCCAAAACAAAGTCAATCATTTGGAGAATAGAAAAGACTCTGAAAATGGGAGACCAACCCCCAGTCACCACAGTCACAGAGAGAAAATTTTTGAAAAATGTTGAAGATAATCCGAAGAAAATGGCTTCCATGGGCATTGCATTTGCATATGCAAATGCTCACAATATTGACAAAATCACAGAGACACTTGATCAGTTCAAGGGAAAAATGGCCGAGATGAAAGCGGTTTTGAAGAAAGAGGAAAGAGTCTACAAAGAATCCAAAAGAAAGTATGAAGATACTCTCTCAGACTTTGAAAAGCTGTAGCAAGATTACCAAATTCTGGGGGAAGAATGGGACACTTTGAAGTATTCCAACATGAACCTGATTAAAGAAAAAGGGGAGCTGGAAAATAAAATTGCAGAGCTGGAAGCACAAAAGTATGTGGCTGATCAGAGAGAAAATAAATATGAAGACTAAGCAGTAGGATTATAAGCTCAAAATGGTTCTTTGGAGGTATCGTTAAAGGAAACAAATGAACAAAAGGTAGATATTGCACCTCTGACCAAGTAGGAACTATTTCTCAGACGTAACTCAAGACATTGTGGAAGTTATTCAAGGAAGATTGACAAGGTTGGAAACAACTTATGAGCAGTCGAAAAACACGCCAATCAAAGCTCCAGAAAGACTGCAGTTTGAATATGAGCTGATAGGTTTTAGCAATAGAGCTACTAAAAAGTTGAGAGAGGCCATCTAGAAGACTGTGGATAAATGCGAGGAGTTTTTTAAGAAAGTAATTACTACCTATAACAAATTTCAAACGTCATCTAAGAAGAGGTTGGCTAATCTTCCACCTCATGAAGAATATTTGCAGCAATTACATACTAGGTTTCAGGAAGATGAGTGCAACATACAGTCAATAAAGAACTTAGATGAAAGGGTGATTAAAAATGTAATTGCTCAAGCTGCAGTGAGTAATTTCCTTCTAGAATATCAGCTTCCACTTCTCCCAACTAGAATGGCAGACATAAGGGCTCAGATTTCAAAACATGAAGTGACAGTCAGATTTTTGGTGCCAGCCGAGTTTGAGATAATTGCATATGATGCTAAGGCATGGAAGCAATTCATTGCTGATTTGAATGGGCCAATATAATTTTTTTTGTATTTTGTACACATGGGAATCTATTTGTAATAAATTTTGTTTTTATCTTGTAATTAGTGAATGCACTAAAAGACAAATTTTATGTAACCGAATGTAAAGGGAGCCCAAAGGGCAGGAAGGTCAAGAGTATTTTTGAGATGTATAAATATTGTTGAGGTCGAAGAGAGAAAGGGACTTTTCTAGATATCTCATTTTGAAATACTTATTATAAGGGGAACTATTTTTTATTATAATAAAGAGGATTGAATTTTCTGCTGGAGAAGGAACTGTTTAGTTTCAAATGCATGTTGTATGGATGGCTAGATAGAACTATCTCTGTGTTAGCTGACTATGTGAATTTGTGAGATCGTTATAACTCTGAACTATTTCTTAGTTGTGAATGATTTCATTTCCTTGTATTGAATCTTATGCAACAAAATGAGTAATGAATGTTTCAATAAACAATGAGCTATCTTTATGTTAATCTTTCTGTTGTGTTCTATGTATTCTAAATTATAACAACTATTCTAAATTATAACAACTATCTGTAAAATTCCATGTGCATGAATACAATACATTACTCATCCTTATAATCATCTTTCTCCCCGGGGATATGTTAGTTAGTATTAGATTAAGTTTAGTTTAGCTATTATTTGCTTTCTTTGATTTGGGAACAAAGGAGATGAGATGGGAGGTAAGAACCTACGCATCCCATTGTGAACCCTTTGCTTCTTGATCAGCTGCATTTAGATTTAGGCACTTGCATATCATTATAAAGCATAAAATAAAATACACATAAATGGTGGACCGAGTTGCAACCGATAAAATAAATTTAAACCGTTACTTAACTCTACGGTAGCCAGACCATTAACCAAACGGATTCCCCCTACCAAACAGTAAACGAGATGATTGGGAATGGTTATTGGGGAGAATCCCTACTGTCGGTACCTAGTATTTTCCAGGCATCAACAATTTTGGTGCTAGAAGGAGGGTCGCGAGTGCATGGATGGTCGAGGAAATCCGTTTTCTCTAGAACATTCTATCGGTGACAGTTTTGAAACTAATTTTCCCAAGAGACCTAGTCCTAAAGGAAAATTTAATCCTGAGTCAGGATACCTTTATCCTATCTCCAAAAAATTATTTGATCATTTAAAGAGAATCACAAGGTCATATGCAAAAAAGCTTGGAGGGTTTCCAAATATCCCTGATCTACCTGGAAGACAAACTCATAGAAAATAGCACCCTTACACGGAAGATTCAGTGTTAGTAGGAGATTTCGAAGAATTGGTAGATTTAACCTTGCAAGAAAATTTTCAACCTCTAAATCAGTTGGGACCAGAATCCCCTAATTGTTCATCTGTTCGAACCCCTGCTGAACCTTTTCCAGCAACACTTTCTGATCCTCCACCATTTATCTCACAAAATGGTATTGTACATCAACATGCTTTGTCTTTGAATGGTATACATGGTTCTTTGCTAAGAATATTTCACTTTTATTGTTATAATTTAACCTAACAACTTGCTATTAAAACCAACATCTAAACACAAACTATGCAACTAAATTGCATCTTTGCTTGCATGAGAAGCTACCATGTATTCATCCTATGTAGTCGACAATGAAACAACCAACTACCTCCTACTCATCCAACTGAATGTCCCATCGAATATTTGAAAACATACCCATTGGTTGACCTTATAAGGTCAAAATATCCAACATAGTTGGAATTGACAAACCATGTACACTTATTTTTTATGAGTTTTAGGTTTTCCTTGGTAGTTGTTTGCATAATCTGTTGTGCCACAAAAATACCTAAGAACTCTTTTAACTACATGGGTAATATCAAGTCGATTACATACCATTGCATACATCAAAATACCTATAGCACTAGAATAAGACACATGTGCCATGTACTCTATCTCTTCCCGTGTCTTATGACACTTTTAATAGATAATTTAACTTCTACAAGGATGGGGACCTTAACCGGTTTACACTCTTGCATGTTTAAGTGTTTCGATACTGTCTCAACATATTTACTCTGACTTAGCTAGATCCTTCTACATGCTTGATCTCTTTTAATTTCCATTCCAATAATTAAATGAGATGCATCGATATATTTCATGTCAAACTTGGAGGACAACTATAGTTTCACCTCCTTAATCAAATCCACATTTTTTCTAACCAAAAACATATTGTCAACATACAAAATTACATATATAAAATGATCACCAACTTTATTTCTATACACACAGTGATCAACTTGACTTCTCACAAATCCTAGTTCCTTGATACACATATCAAAATTTTGGTACCACATCCTACTGGATTGTTTTAAACCAAAGAGGGACTTCTTGATCTTGCATACCAAGACCTTTTCCCCTTTCACTGAGAATCCTTTAGGCTTCTTCATATAAATTTATTTTTCAAGATCACCATGAAAAAAGGTTTCCTTCACATCCATTTGTTCTATCTCAAGATCAAATAATGCAACTAAATTAGTACCCTAGTGGAATCTAACTTTGAAACATAAGAGAATATCTCACCAAACTTGACTACCTATACTTGGGAATATCTCTTCACTACTAGTTGAGATTTGTACTTCTCGACTAGACCTGATACATTAATATTTTTCTTAAATACCCACTTATTGTTGATGATTTTCCTTCCATTTGGTAATGTGATTGGATCCAATGTTCCATTCTTTTTTAAGGATTCCATTTTTTTCTTATATGGCCTTTTTCTAGAGTTCACCCTTTGTCAAGTCGATCGCTTCTTTTATCGACCTGGGATCCTTTTCTATGACAGTTAATGCAACATCACAACATAAATCTAGGGGATTATACCTTTCAAGTTTTTTCTTGCTCGACCAAACATCCTGATGACTAGAGTCTGTTGTTCCACCTCTTCGTTGGATTTATTCAACTCACTTGAATCATGTATTTCATCGTTCCATTTAAACTCTAGTTTTTTTTTACCCTTTTCTCTTATATTCTATTCAATCTTGGAAGTACCTTCAAATTCTCTGATGATCACATCTCTACTATAAAATTCCTTCCTTGTGACTGGATTGCACAACTTAAACCCTTCCACTCCATCCTTGTACCCAATGAATATGCATTTCTTTGACTTGTTGTGGAGTTTGCTTCTTTTCTCCTTTGCAACATGCACAAAGGTAGCACACAAAAAGAATATAGATGTGTGAGAGAAGGAATTTCACAAGACCATGCCTCATATGGAGTCTATTGACCATATCCTTCAACGACGACCTATTCACCAGTTAACATTCCATGTTGACTATTTCTACCTAGAATTCTTGTGCGGTTATTGCACCATTGAGCATGCTCCTTTCTTTCTCCATTAGCATTGTATTCATTCTTTTAGAAATTCCATTCTATTGAGCCGTGTATGGCACTATATTTTGTTGAGATATACCATGCTATCTGCAGAATTGGTTGAATTATTTAATACAAAACTCTCCTCCTTTATCAGTTCTTAACACCTTGATCTTTTTTCCAGTATGATGTTCTAAAAGAGATTTGAACTCTTGGAAATTTTAAAAAACATCAGATTTATTCCTTATAAAATACAACCATGTCATTTTGGAGAAATCATGTATGAAAGAGACGTAATATTGGGATCCTCCTTGTGAAGGGATCGATACTAGTCAAAACACTCACTATGTATTAACTGTAGTATTTCCTTAGCCCTTCTGGTCTCATATGGGAAACATACATGACTTTGTTTACCATAAATAGAATGTTCATAGAAGTCTACTTATAAATAATAATCAATGAGACCTTAAATCATACCTTTACTATGCATAACAAGGAGATCGTCCTCACTAATATGTCCCATCTGTTGATGCCACAACATGGTCGAGTAAAATAGACAAGAAGATATGCTGTCGTATTCAAGAAATATTGTATTTGCACATCTATTGGTATCTTTTAATCCCAATTGCTTGTACAATGTTCCAATCTGAACTCCTCTCAACAATCCATCTCTCATTGTACCATTTTACCTGAATATTTCTCAAAAACAAATTGCACACCCGCATTTCTGAACTTTCTAACATATAAGATTTTGCGTCAAATATGGCCCTATTCAACACCATTGGAAGCATTGCTATCCTTCCATATTTTAGTATTATTCAAACTTTACCTCATCTGATAATATTGATCGATGAATCATATTTTATAATAACATAACCACCATCATATTTGTCATATTCACAAAACCAATCTCTATGTGGTATCATATGATATGATGAGCATGATTCGATCAACCGAGATTCATAATATGATTGTGTGCTTCTTGAGGCCAAATACACATATCCCTTCTCTCTTGTATAAGACTTACTTGCAGTCAGATGTGCTTCCTCAATTCCTTTGTTCTTCTTGACTTCTACTGACTTACAATCTCACTTATAATGTGCAACTTTACCACATTTTTAGCATTTTCTTATCGTGTGACCATAGAATTTAGATCCGGTCTTATATCTACCCCTCAACTTTGATTTTATATGGGAGGTTTTCCCTTTTCCTTTAACTTCCAGTCGAATTCTTACCATCAGGACATCGTGGGTTGATTTTTTGATGTTCTTCCATGTCATCTCTTCATATAGTAGAGATACAACCACATCATTGATATTCAATCATGGTATTATTTCTTCCAATAGCCATGACCGATTTATCCCATGAGTCTGGTAAATAACACAATATATCGATACATTTCTCTTGCTCTATGATTTTTTTATCCACATAAAACAACCAAGTAACAATAGTGTTGAACACACTTAGGTTATCTATGACTGATTCACCCTCATTCATACTTAGAAGATATAACTTCTTCCAAGGAAACAAGTTTTTAACCAAATATTTCGAACAATACAATTTCACCAACTTTTCCCTTAGTTTCTTTGCAGTGTCTTATCGTGAGACATTCAACAATACATAATCTACTAAACAAAGTTGGATAGTACTCCTTGCTTTCCTATCTAGTTTTTGGCAATATTTCGATGACGTACATGCTGGATTTGTTTCGAGGCTTACATTAACCCATTGTTCTTGATCTAAAATGAGATCCTCCATTTTGGGCTTCCAAAGCTCAAAGTTTCGTCCATTAAACTTTTCAATTTCTATCCTTGAATTGTTTTCCATTCTAACTAAGAATCAATGTTCTAGAAATCCCATTGAAACTAGGTTATATTCTCTAGATCCAGGATCAAACTAAAACACCCTTAGCAACAAAGGCAACCTCTTGAAGCCAAATATAGTTTTCATACCATGCAAAGGATATCAATTCCTCTTATAGTTATTATGCATCATGATTATAACAGTTATATATAACATGATTTAACAATGTCACAAAACATAGTTACACAATACACATAAATTTATCTTGGAAAACCCTTTACAGGGAAATTGACGAGCTTTACCGCTCATCTATTAGCAACACTCTTAACCAACATTTAAAACAATTATTTAGTACTAGATCACAATACCTCAAGCATGATCTCACTTACACTCTACTTGTTCACTCAAGTAAAATACAAGTTTATCCTTTGCATCACATCTTATTTATAGATGAAATACTATAATTCATGACAACTGAATTAGTTACAACTAACTACTTCAATAATGGCTATCCATAACTTCTTAACAACTTTCAATTATTCTTTTATAATCAACTTGACTAAGTCAACTTTATTTGACTAGAAGTCAATAATTTCATTGTCCAAGTGTTCGTTGAATTCTTTCCTACTTTAAGCTCATCAACTTCTTGTCAACTAGTCAACTATTCTGTCACTGTTTGTCGACTTCAATTCTAGTCGACTTGTTAAACAATTGACTATCGATTTCGATCATTGTTTTACATGCAAAGAATATAACACCCCCAACACTTGGGTAAGATTTCCAAATCAAATCTAATTATGCTGGATTGAAATACATTCTAGAACAAATAAATTCCTCCCATAAACAACAAAAATGGGTTAACAAAATGTTGGGATATGACTATGAGATAATCCATTGAAAGGGAAAGGAGAATATGTTAGTAGATATTGTCTCTCAATAGTTTGAAGAAGAAGGTTTCCTATTCTCCCTCTCCTTCATCACCACAAACTATTTGAATGATGTCTATAATGAATGGTTGACATATCCCACACTTGCTACCATGGTCCAATGACTTCAACATAAACCCCATGCATATCCATGCTACACTTGGTATAATCATGAACTTAGTGATAAATGATGTCTATATTTTCACAAGAAGTCAATATTTAACTCATGGGTGTTATCTAAGCTATGTTTACCCCCTATAGAAGATCGTTCAAGATTTCATAAAACATATGAAAGGATCAAATAATTATTTTTTCCTAGGAAGACGTGCACAAGGACATCCACACATTTGTTTAAAAAATGTGACACTTACCAAAGACATAAATGTGAGATATTTAAACCTCCTAGTGAAGTTCAATCACTTCCAATTCCAACTCCATTCCAAACTGACATTTCTATGGATTTCATTCTGGGTTTACCAAAATCTAGCAACAAGTATGCAATCATGGTTGTGATTGACCACCTTTCCAAATATTCTCATTTTTTTCCCCTAAAACAGCCTCTCAAGGACTCTATGGTAGCTCAAGTATTCATGGATAATATATTCTAACTTCATGTTATTCCACAGTCTATTGTCAAGGAACATGGCATGTAGTGGGAATTTCTCCCCTACTACGTGCAAAAGCACCTATCCTAGCTTGTCCAGAACATAGGGTAGATTTCAACAATAATAACGGGAAACAAAAATAACAATAACAATATTTTTTAGGTTTTTCATATATATTATACCAACCAATGCAAAACTATAAAAAAATACCCTTTTTTCCCTGAAATGTGGGCCACCATAGTCGTTTGAGGAAATGGTCCCGCAACTCCACGGTTTGGGTCCCCAGTCTTTTCCACGAATGGTTGTCAAATGGGGAATGGATCCAAATGGGTATGGAGTGAACTCAACGTACACCATGGGGATGGTATGGAAAGACATGGGAATAATGGAAGAAGAGTGTATGGTGTGACTGAGAACAAAAGGAAAAAAGTGTTTTGTGGGTGGCCTTCACAATGTATTTATAGGATGGTCCAAGGTTTTTTGACCCATGGTATTTATCTATGGTATTTTGACCCATTCTCATTTTTAGGGGTTTTTGGACCCTTTTTGGAGAGAGTGGGGATAAATCACAATAAATTCTCAATTTCCATTCATTTATGGGGAAGGAATAATAATGTTTTGGACCATATTTAGTGGAAATATAGTTGTGAAGGTCAAAATAGAGGAAACAATGGAGGGAGTATGATGTATGACTATGATTTAGACCATGGAGAACTAGGTGAACATTTTTTGGTGTTAAAATATTTCTCCCTGATGTGTGAGGGTAGGAGATCATCGTATGGTTGATAGACATCATAGGATCAAGGGAAAATAAATGGTGACAACGGTGGAGAGACTGGAGAAGACCGCGAAGGAGTGGAGTCTCCTCATTCAAACTATGATGGATTTTGGTTTGTATTACTTCTAAAAAATGTATGAGGTACATATAATCTTAGACATGTATATGGATGAGGCGGGCATACCCATGATCGTAACAATGTATCAAAAATAAAATGGGGATCAAGACTCAAAATATGGGAGTCAATCAATACATATACAATTGGTGATACATAATGGTGGCCTCAATGGGAGGCTGAATACAAATACATATACAAAGAACTAATACATAGGAACAATGACATTCTCATGGAATGCAATATCATCACAACTGATGCTTTGTTGGATCTAGAGGTGTACATAAATGGATGGACTCAATGACTAAGAGTCAAAATATTTGTGGTACAATATACAACATCAAGTACTGAAGATACATGGAAGCATGAAACTGAGGGGCTTCTGAACACTGTCGCCAAAGCAGCCTAGAAATAATAAGGGACATGAAATTGTATGGGTCCCATTGTAGACTCACCAATGGGTTAGAGTTAGGTGACAACCGGGGTCTTCGACCAAATAATGAAGGAACCAATACCCTGTACGAATCTCAATGGTGCGATGTGTTAGCACTCCATTTGCAATAGTCGATTTATGGGCCTGATAGAGTTCGAGGAGGGTTCTATTCATTTGAACAATATGTGAACCCCCTTTAGGTTATCAGAGGCACATTTTCCATGTTTTAATACTGTCAGATAATGAAGAGAGGCCAATCTATGGTGGTAGACTCTTTCGGAGGTAAAGACTTGCGGCAGCATGGATGATAGAGATAAGTGTCATAGACTAACGATCCGGGATCCCAAGGAAGAAGAGCCATGATAGATCGTGGTTGTGGCCCAAGACACGGGAGAACGGTCAAAGTTTGGGTTTCGCAAAGTCCATTAAAATGGGAAAACAAATGAAAGGCTGAGATCAAGGTGAAGCCCAATCAACGACTCGAAATAGTTTCGCTGAGAAAACATGCTCGATGGAAGGAGCTTTCCCAAATCATGAAATAGTTAAAGGTTGGAAGCATCTGACGGCGGAGATGAGATTAGAAGTAGATCTACGGTCCCAACTCATTTCACAAACCAAACTTGTGCAAATAAAATTCATGATTTCAAATAGAGAAAAGTGGTATCGACTGCAAATATCAACGGTCACGAAAAAGAAGGGAATAGATCTACGATCGAGGTTCTTTTCACGATTTGAACTAGCATGGACAATGTCATGGTCCCGATTCACAAAGAGGTGGTAGGACCCACTTGAATTGATGGTTGCATGAAGATGTCGATCCCGATAGACGGGTAAGACACGCCATGATCTAAAGCTGCCCGTTGTATCAAGAGAGGAGAAATTGGTGACAAAAGTAAAGAAACGTGGACGGTGGATGTGAAAGGTTCCTCCAAATCGAAGGAGTAAGGAGGCCTCAAGCCTGTAAGTTTTGCATCCAGTATGGAGATGACAGTGGAAGGGATGTTCATACATGTAATCCACCTCTCGGTAGGTGGGATTATTTCCCTTATGCTATCTTTGACAAAACTAAGGGAAAGGTGCTGTCCAATGACACTAACTT
Source organism: Pseudotsuga menziesii (assembly GCA_001517045.1). NCBI lineage: Eukaryota > Viridiplantae > Streptophyta > Pinopsida > Pinales > Pinaceae > Pseudotsuga > Pseudotsuga menziesii. The sequence goes on along the minus strand of LPNX010203184.1, from coordinate 401,174 downwards.
CCCCGACTCCACAGGTCCGGCATGTGGCTCATGTAGGAAAAATAGTAGGGAAGCAGCAAGTACAGGTTTTGAAATGATGAATCAAACATCTACATGAAGTAAATAGAAGCTGCGAACTGAGTTCGCTCAGGGCCACCGTCACAATGAATGAAAAGGAAAGAAAGGTCAAATCCACAGTCCTTGAAACCAGCTGGGAAGCCACGTAGGAAGTGCTTAAAATCCTTTCCATATCAGATAATATAATTGAACATTAGAAGAGAATATCCCCCACCCTGGTGTCACACATGCTACTGTCACATCAACCGATATTCAAGAGTGTAGCCATCTCCAGGCCGTTCGCTTGCCCTATATATAGCTCCATATTCTGAAGTTGTTGAGGTATGGAAATGTATAGATGGTGAGAGGTAAAGGTTGAACTACGAGAAGTGTTGAGTTCCTTCGTAGACATCCATGGCTGTGTGGTTTGAGAAGTTAGTTCGATAGGGGGTATTGATGGTTGGTGAACATGAAATTGTGTTTCTTTATCGTCCTGGTTATTTGCACCAGGGAATCACCAACCACCAGGGCATAGACGTTAAACACCTAGGGAGGTTCAACTATTTCCACACATCCCTACCCCCAAATGCGCTATGCATGGGTTTTTACATCCTGAGGACACTTCTCCGACACCTCCAGTTGCAGTCACGACCTCTAAAGTCCCAACGCACAATGGTGGTGGAGTTGTTGGAGAAAATGCTTAGTCTGGGATAGTGGAGATCCAAAGCCTTCATCACATCCCCTATGGTCTCCACTTAACGACCTTAACACGGATGAGGAGGAGGTCAAACACACACCTAGCTATGTGGCATGTAAGAAAACCCTCCTCATAGGAGGAAGAAAGCAATACAAGGATGATAAATATCTTAAGATGTTTATCATCATCAAGTGCATGGCCACCCTTTTCCCAGTTCCCTCCTATAACTGTGTTACCAGATGAAGGAAGGGTTGGGAAAATGTCAGGCACTGGGGCACGGGCCTTCTTGTCAGATTTTGAGCAACGTGGTCTAAAAGAAGCAGGATGGTCAAAGGAGGAAGAAAAGCATGTCCAAAACGTCCCGAGTTGGCAACTGGCCATCAGCAGGCAACATAAGGATCGCTTTCACATAACAGGACAAAGAAAAATCTGTGCTGTCAGTCCACATTACCACATGATATAGTTCCATAATGTTTGCTCATATTTGTAAATCATGGCAATAGTTCCAGCCTTTATACTGTTAACGCATGATTGTGATTGGAAACAGTTTTTAGGTTTGTTTCGGAAATTAATCTCAGCACTGAAGTAGTATAAATGCACTCCCAATAGGGGGAGAAAGGAGTTGGATGGTGGGTTGGGAAAACTTTAAGGGTTGAGGCTCTCTGCTGTAAATAAGATCTGATATTAGTGTTATGAATAAAATTACAGAGGAAGGATTGTTTTTCAAGATAGAGATTCCTGTGTCGTTGCTTCTTTCAATATGTATTTTCTTTACGTGAAATGTTCATCCTATTTTCATTCCAGTTTGTTAATTTCTTTCATGTCTGAACTGAGTGTATAAGAGTTTGAAATTCATACATGCTATGCTCTGCCTGTTGTTTCAGACATTCATTAAGTTTTCTTGTAAAGTTGTGTAGAATTCATCTTGTTGGTGCTTTGCGTGATGGGTTGTTCCCTCTCATCTACTAATCACCCGCTAAATATCTCCTAATTACAAGACCGATGGATATCTTACCTCTATTTGTAAATTCACGCCATTCTTTACCTCCTGCAAATGTTCCTTACCTAGACCTTCGAATCCATTGATAATGGTCCCTTACCCTGATAGTCCCACCTGCATCTCACATTAATGCACTTTGTTCCATTCGGGAGTCTGGCCTCCTGACCGCTCTTGATAGAATATCTTACGTGAAGTAAACCTGAAAACAAGCGAGAGATCCCTCTCTGAATGCGCAGGGCTAGAGGCATAGTCTAAAGCGATTCTGCTATTGCCCGGGAGAGAGCCCTTTTTTCCACCCAACCTATGGGCATGATTGTGGCGCTAACAAACTAGATCGTTGCCGTGGAACAAAGTTGAAGATCATCCCTGGGAAGAATGACATGGTTTTAGATATGGTTATTAATGGTGAACAATGATCAGACATCAAGAAGGTTGAGCACTTTTCACCTGGCGACTCCACTCTTAAAGGGTTCAGACTTCAGCGACTTCACTGGTGGTATGACCCAGAAATGAAATGGTCAGAAAAATGGGTAGGCTTTGTCTGGAAAAATAGACCCCTTGTAAGGCTCGAAAATGCATGGTGAAAGGTTAAGATGCTCGAGTTTACGTTTCTTCTAAGAGGCCTTGTCTTGTCTTGTAAGTTTGTTCTCATCCTTTTCTAGATTGATCAAAATAGCCTTCCATGGTTCAATTCATTCGAAACGGAGCTATGAATATATAACTATTTATCCTTATTTACGAACCAAAAGAATTTCGTTGTCTTGTACATTTTCTTTTGACCCATATTTTTCTCCTGGGGCTCACGACGTTAAAGGTCAGCCCTGTGAACCTCATGAAACCTCAGTCGATAGCATATCTATTGTTCCTAACCTGGTTTCTCCCAGTTTTCCAAGCTGGTACAAACCAATAAAATTTCCTCCTCTCCTCCATGATTTTCCTCCGAAACATTACAAGTATCTCCCCAAATTTGATGGAGAATCCAAATATTTCACTGCTGAGAAACATTTACAAGCCCTTGAACATTTCTTTGACCTTTTTGAGATGGAACATGATGATGTCTGCATGACGGCTTTTGCCTAGTATTTGTAAGGAGATGCTAAAGAATGGTTCAAACACTTGCAGCCTAAGTCCATCAATACTTGGGAAGAGTTTTCTTGCACCTTTTTTAAGTTTTGGAGTAGGATAAGGCCACTGGACCAAATACTTTTAAAATTTTATTCCCTGAAGAGACATGAGGGTGAGGCCATATCTAGTTTTAACAGAAGATTTGCAAGATTTTATTATAAAATGCCTACGGAAGTCCAACCTCTTGAGAACACTGTTAAGATATATTATGCGGCCACCTTTCCTCCTGAGCTGTCCTTGCTTCTTTTGGAAACAAAATCAACCACTCTGCAGCATATGTTTACTAATTGTTTGGAGGTTTAGGAAAACCTTAATATGTCCAAATTTTTTTTGGGTCAAGACATCGGTGGTGAAATAAAAGATACCTTAAAATTGGTTGGGCCCTACAAGTAGAATGAGAAAGCCCCTGTTCAGCTAAAGCTTTCCCTTGGTAGATAGAAAGGTGATCAACCCGATCCAAGCCTATGTTTCTGCAGGCATGTTTTCTGAAGATTGCACTCTGCTCAGCACTGGATCCGTAAAGGATGATTTTAAGAAGGATTTCGGTGTGCCTGTGTATGATGAGTATGAGGAAGAGTACCTGTGGGCTATATTTGAAGAGCCAGTTATAGAGCCAAGGCCCGCTGATGGAGAAAATCAAGGTGCATTGCGAAGTCAGAAGGTTAAAGCAGAAAAAAGGTGATAAAGGCGCGGGAGGTGATAGCCTACCCTTGTGTTATTCCTCTTTTGAATTAATATGACACATGATTAAAACCTCTATTCAAAAACAGAAAGAAGGGGAGTTAGTGCAGTAAAGAAACCTGTACGGAAGAGAAGATGATAAAGAGAAACAGTCATGCAATCCCTCTCTAATTAGTGATACGTCGGGAATTTGTGATGAGGTGTTGAGTCACAAAGAAGGTTGCAGCAACCGTCAAATAAATACATTTTTTAATGTTCTACCTTTAGGAATATGACCCCATAAAGGAGGAATATGTTTGCTTGGTTCCATTGAAGAAAAGGAGGATCTCCCTCCTGAGGCACATGAATAAAGTGATGCTCTCGTTGCAAAAAGTTTGAGCGAAAAGATTAATGTTTCATTGAAGAAAGATTCAGTGGGCCCTCTCCTACAATCTTCCAAGTATCATCCTAGCAAATCACCAGAGGAAGGGAGTTTCGGACAACTTTCCCGTGAGAAGATGACAGAATATGCTGGAGGTTACCGTGTTTTCTATGACCCCATAGCAAAGTACATGGAGGGGTTGGGTAAGGATGATGACTGGTTGCATCTCTACTTTAAAGATCAGTTTGTTTGTCATTGGATTTTCCCATTATCTATGTCATTTTTGTTCATCAAGCATGAAAAGAGAACAAAACTATTAGGCAAGTTTCTTGATTGGCTTCATTGGAAATCTGATTTCACTTAATCGGACTTATGCACTAAATTAGGTAGAGTAGGTAGGAACAAATAAGCTCGGTAATCATCGAGCATTTCCTTCATTTCTAGTTTGGTTTGTTTTCATTTTTAGTTGTAAGCACAGGTTTGTAGTCAAGAGCATGGTTTGCAAGAGTGACATAACTTCGCTAAAGTAGTATCTTAGAGCAAAATGGAGGCTACGAAGATAAGATTGGGAACAACCTAATGGATTTGGCGCTTGGTCTACGGGGGTTCTTTGCTACCTCAATGGGAGGATAACATCCCTCGTGGAGCCAGTTGTTAGCACTCCATTTGCAACAGTCGATTTATGGGCCTGATAGAGTTCGAGGAGGGTTCTATTCATTTGAACATTATGTGAACCTTCAGGTTATCAGAGGCACATTTTCCATGTTTTAAGACTGTCAGATAATGAAGAGAGGTCAATCTATGGTGGTATACTCTTTTAGAGGTGAAGGCTTGCGACAACATGGATGATAGAGAGAAGTGTCTTAGAACAACGATCTGGGATCCCAAGGAAGAAGAGCGACGATAGATCGTGGTTGTGGCCCAAGACATGGGAGAATGGTCAAAGTTTGGCTTTTGCAAAGTCCGTTAAAATGGGTAAAAAAATGAAAGGCTGAGATCAAGGCGAAGTCCAATCAATGGCACAAAATAGTTTCGCTGAGCAAACATGCTCGATGGAAGGAGCTTTCCCAAATCGTGAAACAGTTAAAGGTCGTAAGCATTTGACATCGAAGATGAGATCAGAAGTAGATCTATGGTCCAAGCTGATTTCGCAAACCAAACTTGTGCGGATAAAAGTCAGGATTTCAAATCGCAAAAAGTGGCATCAACCAAAAATATCAATGGTCATGACAAAGAAGGGAATAGATCTACGGTCGAGGTTCTTTTTGCGATTTGAACTAGTGCGGACAACGTCATGGTCCTGATTTACAAAGAGGTGGTAGGACCCACTCGGATCGACGGTTGCATGGAGAGGTTGATCCCAATTGATGGGTAAGAACACGCCACAATCTAAAGATGCCCATTGTATCAGGAGAGGAGAAATTGGCGGTAGAAGTAAAGAAACGTGGATGATGGATGTGAAAGGTTCCCCCAAATCGGAGGACTAAGGAGGCCTCAAGGCTGCAAGTTTCGCATCCAGTGCAGAGATGACAGTGGAAAGGATGTTCATACGCGTAATCTACCTCCTAGCAGGTGGGCTAATTTCCCCGACGCCGTTTTTGACAAACCTAATGCAAAGTTCACGTCCAATGACACTAACTTCCCTGACTCCACAGGTTTGGCACTTAGCTCACGTAGGAATTATAGTAGGGAAGCAGGAAGTGCAGATTTTGAAATGACGAATCAAACATCTACACGAATTAAAGAGAAGCCACGAACTGAGTCCACTCAGCACCACCGTCACAATGAATGAAAAGGCAAGAAAGGTCAAATCCACAGTCCTTGAAACCAGCTGGGCAGCCACGCGGGAAGTGCTTAAAACCCTATCCATATCAGATAATATAATTGAACATTAGAAGAGAAGATCTCCCACCCCGGTGTCACACATGCTACTTTCACGTCATTTGGTATTGAAGAGTATAGCCATCTCCAGGCCGTTTCGGCTTGCCCTATATATAGCTCCATATTCTAAAGTTGTCAAAGTATGGAAATGTACATATGGTGAGAGGTAAAGGTTGAACTATGGGAAGTTTTGAGTTCCTTCGTAGACAGCCATGGCTGTGTGGTTTGAGAAGTTAGTTCGATATGGGGTATTGATGGTTGGCGATGATGAAATTGTGTTTCTTCGTCGTCCTGTTTATCTGCACCAGGAAATTGCCAACCACTGGGGCACAAATGTTAAACACCTAGGGAGGTTCAACTATTTCCACACATCCCTATCCCAAGATGCATTGTGCATGGTTTTTTACATCTCGAGGACACTTCTCCGACACCTCTAGTTGCATTCATGACCTCCAAAGTCCCAACGCACAATGGTGGCGGAGCTGTTGGAGAAAATGCTTAGTCTGGGATAATGGAGATCCGAAGCCTTCATCACAACCCCTATGGTCTCCACTTAACGACCTTTCTACAGACGAGGAGGAGGTCAAAAACACACCCAGCTATGTGGCCTATAAGAAAACCCTCCTCATAGGAGGGAGAAAGCGGTACAAGGATTATAAATCTCTTAAGATGTTTATCATCATCAAATGCATGGCCGCCCTTTTCCTGGTTCCCTCCTATAACCATGTTACTAAACGAAGGAAGGGTTGGGAAAATGTCAGGCACCGGGGCGCGATCCTTCTTGTCAGCTTTTGAGCAACATGGTATGAAAGAAGCAGGATGGTCAAAGGAGGAAGAAAAGCATGTCTGAAATGGCCCGAGTTGGCAACTGACCATCAGCAGGCAGAGTAAGGATCGCTTTCACATACCAAGATAAAGAAAAATCTGCGCTGTCAGTCCACGTTACCACATGCTACAGTTCCATAATGTTTTCTCATATTTGTAAATCGTGGCAATAGTTCGAATCTCTAGACTGTTAACGCATGATTGTGATTGGAAATAGATTTTAGGTTTGTTTCAGAGATTAATCTTAGAAATGAAGTAGTATAAATGCACTCCCAATAGGGGGAGAAAGGAGTTGGTTGGTGGGTTGGGAAACCTTCAAGGGTCGAGGCTCTCCATTTTAAATAAGATTTGATATCCGTGTTATGAATAAAATTGCAGAGGAAGGATTGTTTTTCAAGATAGAGATTCCTGTGTCGTTGCTTCTTTCAATATGTATTTTCTTTACGTGAAATGTTCATCATGTTTTCATTCCATTTTGTTAATTTATTTGATGTTTGAACTGAGTGTATAACAGTTTGGATTTCATACATGCTATGCTCCGCATGTTGTTTCAGACATTCATTAAGTTTTCTTCTAAAGTTACGTAGAATTCATATTTTTGATGCTCTGCATGATGGGCTGTTCCCTCTCATCTACTAATCACCTGCTAAATATCTCATGATTGCAAGATCAACGTTTATCTTTCCTTCGTTTGTAAATTCACACCATTCTTTACCTCCTGCAAATGTTCCTTACCCGGACCTTCGACTCCATTGCCAATGGTCCCTTACCTTGATAGTACCACATGCATCTCACATTGACGCACATCGTTCCATTCGGGAGCCTGGCCTCTTGACCGCTCTTGATAGAATATCTTACGTGAAGTAAACCTGAAAAAAAGCGAGAGATCCCTTTTTAACTGCGAAGGGCTAGAGGCGCAGTATAAATGTTGATGTATATGTAACTTTGGAATGTATTTCACTTTTATTTCTTATATATTGTAACCCAATGTTTATTCCGGGATGTACTTGAGTCATGTCATGCCCTAATGTTCCTATCAGGAAGATCTATAATGTAAACAAGTCATGTCAAGCCATTGTGGGTAACCCTCCTATTGGCTAAGGGTAAAAGTCCCCGCAGTTTTAGGGCACTACGGTTATTAGACTCTCCTAGTGAGGTCGGCCCTAGTAGGGTTTAGTCAAGTAGGGAGTTAGTATAAATAGAGAGCTGGCCTCTCTATTTATCACACATCTCATACACACTCAAGTGTAGTGCATAGTTGAGGAAGGAGAAGACACTGGGGTTAGATAGAAAGAAGGTTACTGCTGTCGGGAGATCACTTACTGATTTGGGTTCTAGTTTTGGTGCTGATTCTATCTCCGAGGAAGTTGCAGGGTTTTCACCATTTATGGTTTCCCCGAGGATAAACAATGTGTTCATTGTCTCTTGTGTTTAAATGCTGTGCTTGTTAGTCTCTCAGTTAAAAATCCTAATGTATTGCTAGCTTAATGATGAAATTATAACATGGTATCAGAGCTAACTTGAGAAGAAGACACTGTGCAGCTATGGGAACTAGGGATTCCTAGTTAGTGGATCTTCCTCCATAGATTTTTGGGAAAAGAAGGTTGAATTAACTCTCCTCCTCAGGGTGCATCTTTCTGTCAAAGCAGAATCCAATTCTGAGGTTTTTTAGTTTTGGACCCGACATTGCTGCTGGAAATTAGGGCTTTTCACAGAAGAGGAATTTTTCAATGAGCCCAGGCCTGGATTGATCTCCTCCCCAAAATCGGAGTTAGGGATCAAATTTAAAGCATTTGGTTGGACAAAACTCCGGAAAAGCAAAACCCTAATTTTCTACTGAACCAGCATTGCAGGATTTCAGCTCCAAATACAGATCTGACAACTTGACCTAGTAAGATCTAAATCTTTTGTATTTCAATTTGAAGTTCTCAGTTTAAGATGTCTCAGCATACGGAGGTTGATGAAAATCTTGAGGGAGCTGATAACTTCTGAGCCTGGAAGTATAGGATCTCCCTAGTCCTGGAAGAAAATGAGTTGGACTCCTATATCAATGAGGAGGGTCCAGTTCCAAAGGGAGATGAGGCTAAGTCCTTACATAAGAAGAAGTTGGTTATGGCAAAGAGAATCATTGCTGATTCTATCAAGGATAACCTCATACCATAGGTGTCCTCCCTCAAGACACCTAAAGCTATGTTTGATTCCCTAACAAAATTGTTTGAATGGAAGAACACAAATAGGAAGATGACTCTAAGAAACCAAGTGAAGATTGTAAAGATCCATAATGCTGACACTATTCAGTCTTACTTTACAAGGGTATCTCAGATCAAGGAACAACTGGAAGCAGTAGATGAAGAAGTGGAAAATGCAGAGATTGTGATGACCACCTTGAATGGTCTCCTTAGATCATGGGACTCTTTCATTCAATGGATATGTTCTAAGAAGAAGTTAGTCAAGTTCAGTAGAATATGGGAAGAATGTTCTCAAGAAGAAGCTCGGATAGCAGCTCGAGAAGAGAAGATGGGAAATGAAGATCAAGCACTTATTGTTCACTCCAATAGAACTAGAAGGAACCATCATCACTCCAAAGGTAAGACCTCACACCCTAAAAGAGATCTATCTACCATTAGATGTTACACATGTGATGAGAAAGGTCACATATCCAGATTTTTCCCTAATAAAGGGAAATTAAAGAAGAAGAAGGAAAACAAGAGAAGACATCATGCTCATGCTACAGAGGATGATGAACCTTCCTCAAAGAGAGTCAGACAAGAAAGTGATTCTTCAAGTGATGAAGAATATGTGTTGATCTCCGCTCTTACGGGAACTGTTTCACATGGAAGTAATGATTGGCTCATAGACAGTGGTGCTTCCAAGCATATGATGGGATTCAAAGAATCATTTGTGAAGCTATCTGAACATGAGTCACCTCACAAGGTGAAACTTGGGGATGACTACCAGTATCAAATAGAAGGTAGTGGTGAATCCTCCTATATACTAGACTTTGGAAAGTCTATGAAGATGAAGAATGTATTATTTGTTCCAGGACTAAAGAAGAACCTCCTCTCCATATCTGCATTGGATGCAAAAGGAATGAGGGTTGCTTTCGTAGATGGCCAAGTTCTTATGTGGCCAAAAGGAAAGACTTTTGACGATGCAATAGTGATTGGGGAACAAGAAGGAGGTCTATACAAGCTGAAGGGCTAACCAGAACAAGCTTTGGTTCATGAATTAGTAGAACCAAATGAACTTTGGCATAGAAGGCTTGCACATGTGCATTACAGAGCACTACCACTTGCAAGAAAAGCTGTTGAAGGTCTTCTAGAAATTCAAGCAAAACATGAAGGGGTCTGCAAAGGATGTGTGAAAGGAAAGAACACAAAGAATACATTTGTAGCGAAAGCAAAGCAAAAGGAATCTTGGAAATCATCCACTCCGATGTATGTGGACCAATGTCATCAAGCTCACTAAGTGGGTATGTGTACTATGTTTCTTTTATTGATGACTTTTCTAGGAAGACATGGATTTACTTCATGAAGAACAAAGATGAAGTGTTCAACAAGTTCAAGGAATTCAAAGCCTTGATCGAGAACCACATTGAAAAGAAGATCAAGAATTTTTGATCAGACAATGGCAAAGAATTCACTTCGAATGAGTTCAAGGAACTATGTAAAGACTTAGGGATTAAGAGGGAGTTGTCCACCCCTTATAATCCACAATAGAATGGGATTGCAGAAATGAAGAATAGAACTATCATGGAATCTGCAAGAGTTATGCTTCATGATCAAGATCTTCCTATGCATATTTGGGCAGAAGCAATTAGAACAACAGTGTATGTACAGAACCATACTCCACACAGAGTACTCAAGAACAAGAATCTTGAAGAAGTCTTCTCCGGCAAGAAACCAAAAGTCAGCCATCTCAGAATATTCAGCTGTCCAGTGTACATACACATTCCAAAAGAGAAGAGGACAAAATTAGATCCTTCAGGAAAGAAGGGTATATTTGTGGGATACTCTGAAAGCTCGAAGTCTTACAGAATATACTTCCCAGGGTTCAAGAATATTGACATCAGAAGGGATGTAACATTTGACGAAGATTCAGCCTACATCAAATCGAGAAAGAAACCTACTGAAGAACCTAAAGAAGCAGAAGCTCCCAGAATTCATGATACAATCATGAATGAAGAAACTCAAGAAGAAGATCAAGAATTTGAAGAACCACAAAGACCTGTACATCCACCACAGGAGAAGAATCCTCACAAGAGGAAACCTGCTTCGGTACGAGAGATTATCCAAGGTGTGGAAAGATATGGGGTTCCAGAAGATAATCTCAGAGAAAGAAAGAGGACCAGATCCTTTTCCAGTTATGTAGCTTTACTATGTGATTTCATTGATAAAGAACCTTCCAAATATGAAGAAGTGGAAGAACGAAAAGAATGGAAGGATGCTATGATCGAAGAGTATCAATTGATCATGAAGAATGATGTTTGGGATGTTGTCCCAAGACCAGAAGGGAAGTCAGTTGCAACTTCCAAATGGATCTACAAGATTAAGCATGCTGCAGATGGTAGCATAGAAAAATATAAAGCAAGATTTGTTGAGCGCGGTTTCTCATAGAAAGAAGGAATAGACTATGAAGAAACCTTTGCACGTGTAGCCAGATACACTTCCATCAGATCGTTACTTGCTTTGGCTGCAGTGATGAAATGGAAGATACACCAAATGGATGTCAAGACTGCTTTATTGAATGGTGTAGTAGAAGAGGAAGTGTATGTGGAGCAGCCACTCAGTTTTGAGACACATGACAGGGAGTCTCATGTGTGCGAATTGAAGAAATCCCCGTACGGTTTGAAACAGGCACCCAGGACATGGTACGATAGAATTGACAGATTTCTATCCAGTTTGGGCTTTACCAAGAGTAAAGTAGACTCCAACCTTTACTACAAGGCTGAACATGGCAATGCAATGATGCTTCTACTATATGTAGATGATCTATTTATGACAGGTATGGATGGGTTGATTGCTGATACGAAGAGAAAGCTTGCTGTCGAGTTCAAAATGAAGGACTTGGGAATGATGCATTATTTACTAGGTATGGAGGTGTGGTAAACTACATATGGAATATTCCTTGGACAAGGGAAGTATGCAGTAGAGATCTTGAAGAGATTTGGGATGGTGGATTGCAAGGCATTAACCACACCTATGGCATTGAATCTAAAGCTATTGAGTGTTTCTTCATCAGAATCAATTGATGCCACGATGTATTGTCAGATGATTGTGTCCTTGATGTACCTGAAAAACACGAGACCATATATTTGCTTTGCTATGAACACCTTGAGCCAATACTTAACAGATCCGAGACATGTTCACTTGACTGCTGCAAAGCATATTTTGAGGTACCTGAAGGGTACGGTTGATTATGGGCTCAAGTATAATACTAATCAAAGGATTAACCTGGAGGGTTATGTTGATTTAGATTGGGCAGGTAGTGCCATCGATAGGAAGATTACTTCAGGGTGTTGCTTCAGTATGGGATTAGGTGTGATCTCGTGGTTTAGCAGGAAGCAATCCTATGTGGCACTGAGTACAACTGAAGCAGAGTATGTCGCAACTTGTTTAGCTAGTTGTGAGGTAGTATGGCTGAGGAAGCTACTGTGTGATTTATCTGATCTCTAGTTAGATGCTGCCTTTATATACCATGACAACCAGAGTTGTGTAAAGTTTTCAGAGAATCCAGTATTCCATGACAAGTCAAAGCATATCGAGATCAAGTATCACTATATCAGGGATATGGTGCAGAGAGGAGCAGTGAAGCTCTCGTATGTTGTGACGGATGAATAGATAGCTGATGTGTTGACTAAGACATTGGATAGGGTAAAGTTTGAGTACTTCAGGGAGAAGCTTGGTGTTCTCTAGATTGAGATTCCTCCCAAGAGGAAGCGATGAGTCTGTGATGAGCCATTCTGACATGGTGAGAGGATTGGTTCCTTCCATGGTCAGATATAAGTTTTGTGCCTTTTCGACATGGTGAGAGGATTGGTTCCTTCCATGGTCGGATGTAAGAGCTATGACATGGTGAGAGGATTGGTTCCTTCCACTGTCAGGTGTATGTGATGATCCCACATCCAACATGAAAAAGGGTTGGCTCTGTGAAGACACATCTAGTATGAAAAAGGACTAGCTCTGTGTGGATGCCACATCCAGCATGAAAAAGGGCTGGCTCTGTGAAGACACATATAGTATGAAAAAGGACTAGCTCTGTGTGGATGCCACATCTAGCATGAAAAAGGTCTGGCTCTATGAAGACACATCTAGTATGAAAAAGGACTAACTCTATATAGATGCCACATCCAGTATGAAAAAGGATTGGCTCTATGAAGACTCATCTAGTATGAAAATGGACTAGCTCTGAGTGTGTGCCACATCTAGTATGAAAAAGGAATAGCTCTGTGAAGACTCATCTAGTATGAAAAAGGACTAGCTCTAAGTGTGTGCCACATCTAGTATGAAAAAGGATTAGCTCTGTAAAGACTCATCCAGTATGAAAAAGGACTGGTTGTGTGTGTGTGTGCCACATCTAGTATGAAAAAGGAATAGCTCTGTGAAGACTCATCCAGTATGAAAAAGGACTGGCTCTGTGTGTGTTCCACTTCTAGTATGAAAAAGGACTAGCTCTATGAAGACTCATCCAGTATGAAAAAGGATTGGGTCTGTGTGTGTGCCGCATCTAGTATGAAAAAGGACTAGCTCTGTGAAGACTCATCCAGTATAAGAAAGGACTGGATCTGTGTGTGTTCCACATCTAGTATGAAAAAGGACTATCTCTGTGATGATACATCTAGTATGAAAAATGATTGGCTCTATAGATGTACATCCAACATGAAAAAGGGATGGCTCTGTATAGATTCCTATGATGAGAAGAATCAAGACATAGCACCCATGATGATGACCCAGTGATGATCTAGATTGAGTGATGATGATCCAGATTGAGTGATGATGATCCAGATTGAGTGATGATGATCCAGATCTAGTGATGATGATCCAGATTGAGTGATGATGATCCAAATCTAGTGATGATGATCTAGCAGTGATGATCCAGATCTAGTGATGATGTCCAGTGATGATCTAGATCGAGTGATGATCTAAATCCAGTGATGATGTCCAGTGATGATCCAGATCTAGTGATGATGTCCAGTGATGATCCGGATTCGATGATGAAGATGACTTGAAGATGAAAGATGAATTGAAGATGAAGATGAATTGAAGATGAAGATGACTTGAAGATGAAGAAGACTTGAATATGACGAGGACTCGATGATGATCCAGAAGATACAGAGAAGAAGACTTGTGTTGAAAATTGTGTCGAAAGAATACCTTCCTAGTTAAGAGGGAGTGTTGATGTATATGCAACTTTGGAATGTATTTCACTTGTATTTCTTATATATTGTAACTCGATGTTTATTCCAAGATGTACTTGAGTCATGTCATGCCACGATGTTCCTATCGGGAATATCTATAATGTAAACAAGTCATGTCAAGTCATTGTGGGTAACCCTCCTATTGGCTAAGGGTTAAAGTCCTCGCAGTTTTAGGGCACTAGGGTTATTAGACTCTCCTAGTGAGGTCGGCCCTAGTAGGCTTTAGTCAAGTCAAGAATTAGTATAAATAGAGAGATGGCCTCTCTATTTATCACACCTCTCATACACACTCAAGTGTAGTGTATAGTTGAGGAAGGAGAAGACACCGAGGCTAGATAGAAAGAAGGTTACTGCTGTCAGGAGATCACTTACTGTTTTGGGTTCTACTTTTGGTGCTGATTCTATCTCTAAGGAATTTGTGGGGTTTTCACCATTTATGGTTTCCCCAAGGATAAACACTGTGTTAATTGTCTCTTATGTTTGATTGCTATGGTTGTTATTCTCTTAGTTAAAGATCCTAATGTATTGCTAGCTTAATGATGAAATTATAACACTAAAGTGGTTCTGCTGTTGCCCGGGAGAGATCCCTTTTTTCCACCCAACCTATGGGCACAATCGTGATGCTAACAAACTAGCACTGTAGCTGGGGAATGAAGTTGAAGATCATCCCTGGGAAGAACGACATGGTTTTAGATCTAGTTATTAATGGTGAACAATGATTAGACATCAAGAAGGTTGAGCACTTTTCACCTGGTAGCTCCACTCTTGAAGGGTTCAGACTTCAGCAACTCCACTGGTGGTATGACCCAGAAATCAAATGGTCAAAAAAAATGGGCAGGCTCCGTCTAGAAAAATGGACCCCTTGTAAGGCCCAAAAATGCATGGTGAAAGGTTAAGATGCTTGAGTTTACATTTCTTCCAAGAGGCCTTGTCTTTTCTTGTAAGTTTGTTCTTATCCTTTCCTAGATTTATCAAAATAGCCTTCTATGGTTCAATTCGTTCAAAACAGAGCTATGAATATATTCCTCTTTATCCTTCTTTACAAACCAAAAGCATTGCGTCGTCTTGTACATTTGGTTTTGACCCATATTTTTCTCCTAGGGCTCACGATGTTAAAGGTCATCCCTGTGAACCTCATGAAACCTCAGTCGATAGCGTATCTATTGCACCTAACCTGGTCTCTCCCAGTTTTCCAAGCTGGTACAAACCACTACAATTGCCTCCTCTCCTCCATGATTTTCTTGTGAAACATTACAAGTATCTCCCCAAATTTGATGGAGAATCCAAAGACTTCACTGCTGAGAAACATTTACAAGCCTTTGAACATTTCTTTGACCTTTTTGAGATAGAACATGATGATGTCTGGATGAGGGATTTTTCCCAGTCTTTGCAAGGAGATTCTAAAGAATGGTTCAAACACTTGCAGCCTAAGTCCATCAATAATTGGGAAGAGTTTTCTTGCACCTTTTTAAACTTTTGGGGTAGGAGAAGGCCACTAGGCCAAATAATTTTAGAATTTTATTCCCTGAAGAGACATGAGGGTGATGCCACATGTAGTTTTAATAGAATATTTGCAAGCTTTTATTATAACATGCCTAAGGAATTCCAACCTCTTGAGAACGCTGATAAGATCTATTATGCGACCACTTTTCCTCCTGAGCTGTCCTTGCTTCTTTTGGAAAGAAAATCAACCACTCTACAGCATATGTTTACTGATTGTTTGGAGGTTGAGGAAAACCTTAAGATGTTCAAAAAATTTTAAGGTCAGGACAATGATGGTGAAATAAAAGATACATTAAAAGTGGTTGGGCCCTACAAGCAGAATGAGAAAGCCCCTGTTCAGCTAAAGCTTTCCCTTGGTAGACAGAAAGGTTATCAGCCCGATATAGAAGCCTATGGTTCTGCAGGTCTGTTTTCTGAAGATTGCACTCTGCTTAGCACCAGATCCGTAAAGGATGATTTTAAGAAGGATTTCGGTGTGCCTGTGTATGATGAGTATGAGGAAGAGTACCTGCGGGCTATACCTGAAGAGCTGGTTATAGAGCCAAGGCTTGCTAATGGATAAAATCAAGCTGCAATGCGAAGTCAGAAGGTTAAACCAGAAAAATGTGATAAAGGTGCTGGAGGTGATAGCCTACCCTTTTGTTATCCCTCTTTTGAATTAATATGACACATGATTAAAACCTGTAAGAAAAAACAAAAAGAAGGGGAGGTAGTGCAATCCATAAACCTGTACGGAAGAGAAGATGATTAAGAGAAACAATCATGTAATCCCTCTTCGATTACTGATACGTCGAAATTTGTGATGAGGTGTTAAATCACAAATAAGGATGCGGCAGCCCTCAAATAAATACAATTTTTAATGTTCTTCCTTTAGGAATATCACCCCATAAAGGAGGAATATGTCTACTTGGTTCCATTGAAGAAAAGGAGGACCTCCCTTCTGAGGCACATGAAGAAAGTGAAGCTCTCGTTGCAGAAAGTTTGAGCGAAAAGATGGATGTTTCATTGAAGAAAGATTCTATGGCCCCCTTCTACAATCTTCCAAGTATCAGCCTGACAAATCACCAGAGGAAGGGAGTTTCAGACAACTTTCCCGTGAGAAGATGACAGAATATGCTGAAGGTTGCCGTGTTTTATATGACCCCATAGCAGAGTACATGGAGGGGATGGGTAAGGATGATGACTGGTCACGTCTCTGCTTTAAATATAAGTTTGTTTGTCATTGCCTTCTCCCGTTATCTATGTCATTTATGTTCATCAAGCACGAAAAGAGAACAAAACTATTAGGCAAGTTGCTTGATTGGCTTCATTGGAAGTCCGATTTCACTTAATCAGATTTATGCACTAAATTAGGTAGAGTAGGTAGGAACAAATAAGATCAATTTTCATCGAGCATTTCCTTCATTGCTAGTTTGGTTTGTTTTCATTTTCAGTTGTAAACATAGGTTTGTAGTCAAGAGTATGGTTTGCAAGAGTGACATAACTTCGCTGAAGTAGTAGCTCAGAGCAGAATGGAGGCTATGAAGATAAGATTGGGGACAACCCAATGAATATCGCACTTGGTCTACAGGGGTTCTTTGCTACCTCGCTCGGAGGATAACATCCCTCGTCGAGCTAGTTGTTAGCACTCCCTTTGCAACAATTGATTTATGGGCCTAACAGAGTTTGAGGAGGGTTCTATTCATTTGAACATTATGTGAACCCGCTTCAGGTTATCAGAGGCACATTTTCCATGTTTTAAGACTGTCAGATAATGAAGAGAGGTCAATCTACAGTGGTAGACTCTTTTAGAGGTGAATACTTACGACAGTATGGATGATAGAGATAAGCATCATAGACCAATGATCCAGGATCCCAAGGAAGAAGAGCGATGATAGATCATGGTTGTGGCCCAAGACACGAGAGAACTGTCAAAGTTTGTCTTTCGAGATCAAGGTGAAGCCCTATCAATGGCCCGAAACAGTTTCGCTAAGCAAACATGCTCGATGGAAAGAGCGTTCCCAAATCGTGAAATAGTTAAAGGTCGGAATCATCTGACAGTGCAGATGCAATCAGAAGTAGATCTACGGCCCCAACTAATTTCACAAACCAAACTTGTGCGGATAAAAGTCATGATTTCAAATCATAAAAGTGGTATCAACCGCAAATATCAACGGTCACGACAAAGAAGGGAATAGATATATGGTCGAGGTTCTTTTCGCGATCTGAACTAGCGCGGACAACGTCATGGTATCGATTCACAAAGAGGTGGTAGGACCCACTCGGATCGACGGTTGCATGGAGAGGTCGATCCCAATCAACGGGTAAGAACATGCCATGATCTAAAGCTGCCTGTTGTATCAAGAGAGGAGAAATTGGCAGAAGAAGTAAAGAAATGTGGACGGTGGATGTGAAAGGTTCCCCCAAATTATAGGACTTACGATGCCTCAAGGCTACAAGTTTTGCATCTAGTGCGGAGATGACAGTGGAAGGGACGTTCATACACGTAATCCACCTCCTGGCAGGTGGGCTGATTTTCTCGATGCCGTCTTTGAAAAACCTAAGGCAAAGGTCTCGTCCAATGACACTAACTTCCCCGACTGCATAGGTCCGACATGTGGCTCACATAGGAAAAACAGGAGGGACGAAGGAAGCGCAGGTTTTGAAATGACGAATCAAACATCTACACGAAGTAAAGAGAAGCCGCGAATTGAGTCCGCTCAACACCACCGTCACAATGAATGAAAAGGCAAGAAAGGTCAAATCCATAGTCCTTGAAACCAGCTGGGCAGCCACGCAGGAAGTGCTTAACATCCTATCCATATAAGATAATATAATTGAACATTAGAACAGAATATCCCCCACCCTGGAATCACACATGCTACTATCACGTCGACCAGTATTCAAGACTATAGCCATCTCTAGGCCATTTCGGCTTGCCCTATATATAGCTCCATCTTTTGAAGTTTTTGAGGTATGGAAATCTAAAGATGGTGAGAGGTAGATGTTGAACTATAGGAAGTGTTGATTTCCTTCATAGATAGCCATGGCTGTGTGGTTTGAGAATTTAGTTCGACAAGGGGTATTGATGGTTGGTGAACATTAAATTTAGTTTCTTTGTCGTCCTAGTTATCTGCACCAGGAAATCGCCAACCATCGGGGCATAGATGTTAAATACCTAGGGAGGTTCAACTATTTCCACACATCCCTACCCTTATATGCGATGTGCATGGGTTTTTACATCCCGAGGACACTTCTCTGACACCTCCAGTTGCAGTCACGACCTCTGAAGTCCCAACGCACAATGGTGGCAGAGCTGTTGGAGCAAATGCTCAGTCTGAGATAGTGGAGATCTGAAGCCTTCATCACCGCTCCTATGGTCTCCATTTAATGACCTTGCCACAGAAGAGGAGGAGGTCAAACACACACCCAGCTACATGGCCTATAAGAAAACCCTCCTCTCAGGAGGGAGAAATTGGTACAAGGATGATAAATATCTTAATACGTTTATCATCATCAAATGCATGGTCACCCTTTTCCCGGTTTCCTCCTATAACTGTGTTACTAGATAGAGGAAGGGTTGGGAAAATGTCAGGAACTGGGGCACGGGCCTTCTTGTTAGCTTTTGAGCAATGTGGTTTGAAAGAAGCAGGTTGGCCAAAGGAGGCAGAAAACATGTCCGAAATGGCCTGAGTTGGCAACTGACCATCGATAGGCAGCGTAAGGATCTCTTTCACATACCAGGATAAATAAAAATCTGCGCTATCAGTCCATGTTACCATGCGCTACAGTTCCATAATGTTTTCTCATATTTGTAAATCGTGGCAATAGTTCCACTCTTGAGATTGTTAACGCATGATTGTGACTGGAAACAGTTTTTAGGTTTGTTTCGGAGATTAATCTCAACATTGAAGTAGTATAAATGCACTTCCGATAGGGGGAGAAAGGAGTTGGATGGTGGGTTGGGAAACCTTCAAGGGCTGAGGCTCTCTGTTGTAAATAAGATTTGATATTCATGTTATGAATAAAATTGCAGAGGAAGGATTGTTTTTCAAGATAGAGATTTCTGTGTCGTTGCTTCTTTCAATATGTATTTTCTTTACGTGAAATGTTCATCCTATTTTCATTCCAGTTTGTTCATTTCTTTCATGTCTGAACTGAGTGTATAACAGTTTGGAATTCATACATGCTATGCTCCGCCTATTTTTTCAGACATTCATTAATTTTTCTTCTAAAGTTACGTAGAATTCATCTTGTTGATGCTCTGCATGATGGGTTGTTCCCTCTCATCTACTAATCACCTGCAAAATATCTCCTGATTACAAGATCAACAACTATCTTGCCTCTGTTTGTAAAGTCATGCCATTCTTTACCTCCTACAAATGTTCGTTACCCAGACCTTCAACTCCATTGGCAATGGTCCCTTACCCTGATAGTCCCACCTGCATCTCACTTTAATGCATTTCGTTCCATTCGGGAGTTTGGCCTCCTGACTGCTCTTGATAGAATATCTTACGTGAAGTAAACTTGAAAACAAGCGAGAGATACCTCTCTGACTGTGTAGGGCCAGAGGTGTAGTCTAAAGCGGTTCTGCTGTTGCTCAAGAGAGAGTCCTTTTTTCCGCCAAACCTATGGGCACGATCCTGGTGCTAACACGATGATGTTGTTGAAGTCGAGCACGTGAGACACAACCAACCCAAAAGGCACTAATGACTCCTTTCAAGTGGTCCAAGGAACTCATCACTGAGGTGTATGAAACCAGGATAGAGGGACCTCTAGGTCTATCCTTTGGAATATATGTGTTGACGTCCATAGAGGGAGACCTGAAACTAAAAAGGAAATGATGTTTCCTTGATAGAAGCATGAGGGGGATAGCCAGAGATGTGAAACATTAAGGAGACTGAGACACTAAATGGGGAACATGGGGCAGGGGAGTACGAGGGACTCAAGCTTCCTTTGTCTAGAGTATGAAGGTAGGGCTGACCCAGAATCAAATGAAACTAGCTCATGGGAAAGGGATCATAGCTGTAAAATCAGGAAGATAACTGCAATGGGAAATATTGAGGGAGTTAAATTGACTAGTGATATCCATGAGATCCAGGGACACTCGTTGCAGAGTACTCTAAACAAAGGAGATCCAATGGGGGAAAGCTTTCATAATGTTAGATCATATGTGGTGGCACCTAGAGACACCATTTGGGCCTTCTTCATAGTTTAAGGATAACGAAGAAGGGATACAAGTAAGCTGGATATGATACTATCTCATGTATTTTTGTTGAGCTCAAGGTGGTAAATGCTCGATGGTGTTTTCATTTTTAAAGAGTATGAAAATAGGAAGGAGACTCCAATGTGGTCTCCTTTTCATATGGTAGTCTCCTAAGCCCGAAAAATTATAAAAGTGTACAAAGGAGATCTCTCCCAACCACAGGGGGTAGAGAGACTTCTTTACCATAGGTATTCCAACCAAGACGAAAAAGTTTAAACCTATATTGATTGGACGGTCATTCATATATTTTTACGAGCATGAACAAAATTAAAATTGCTCGATGATATTTTATTGATGAGAGGGATGGAAAAGAGATTAAAGACAACCCATAATGAGATTTTTCATAAGTTACAGTCTTAATGTTTAACAAAGAATAAAAGGATACAAAGGGAAATGTTCCTAGATTGAAGGTGCCAAGGTTTTCCTTTTCTTTTAATAGTCTACGTAGTCTGAAAAATGAAATAAACGAGGCCACATAGATTCTCTTTCAAATTATTTAACGAGTTCAAAAGGAAGCAAGCATGCTCAACAATATTTTCATTCTTTTAAGAGTCATAAAAGAGCTTAACAAAAACTTTGTAATGGTCATTCAAGCAAGGAGGAAGTGTTCAATGTACCAAAATAGGTTATGTTGTGAACATGGTTGATATAAATAAAAATGGAGCACTGATGGGGCCTCCTTTAGGGACGATGGATGGTAGTAAAATAAGGCCAAGTGTGTAGTATGGATGGAGTGAATGGCTCATGAACATGCCAATACTTACAAGGTGTGATTCGTATGGTGGCACATAAATCGAGGTGACTCAAGGAAATGGACCCAAAAAAATAAAGAGATCACAAGAAGTGGGTCTCCTCAAAAGATGGAGGTCAAAAAACCAAATATGATGGTGCAAATGACATGGAAAATAGACACCAGATGACTCTGTGGTGCATGGAAGAAAAACTAGACAAAATGGAGGCCTATAACTAGGGGGGCCACATGACATGTGTCATTTTCAATGTGCAGTGCTGATTTGGAGTGGAGGGCCCCAAAACACAACTACTGATTTATTTTGACTAGACCAACAGTATGTGACTTGTAGGTAAGATATCTCACCGATCCTGTCATTTTTAGTGGTGCATTTTTTTGTTTTCCTCACTCTGGGGGCCTTGGCCCAGCCCGAAGGGTTTTAGGAGCTGGGTCACACTTTTCGAGGGAAAATGAGTGAACCAGGGTCACACTTATTAGGAATAAAGGAACGACCCAGTTGCACCATCTAGGGAGATAGATGCGACCCAAGTCGCACTTGTTCAGAGGATAAGAGCGACCCATTCACACATGTTTAGCCTTTTTGAGCGACTTGGGTTGCACAAAAAGGGAAAACAGGTGCGACCTAGCCCAAAATGATAATTTTCGTATGACTGGGTCTGACAGAGACTCTGTGTATGTGCAGTATTCCTCAACTTGCATGGAGAGAGTGAGACATAGGGGACCTCCAAGAGGAGGTGGATGATGATAGGGAGGTACATGATGCACTCTCCCGATGTGGGATGTTAAATTTCTTTCAGATCTCGTTGATGAATTCAGAAAAAATATTGCTGGACAATCTTGTGAGCTACTAGGACTGAGACAGTGAGTGTTTCATCATCCAGGGTGATAATTTAGAGATCATCCTCCAGGATGTGTATTTTTTGACTGACCTTCCATTACTAGGTGTGATTGGTGACACAACGCCAAAGCTCCCAAGGTGGTTGCTGATGGATGCCCTTTTCTCTAGTCATTGCTATTCCTTAGTGTTTGTGAATAAATCATACATATTGGTGTGCAATATTGAGAATTTGTAGACACGAGCAGTGGTAGCTATGGTGCTGCGCATACTAGGATCGACCAGGCCACACAAGATCTCAGGCGGTCAACTGTTGATGGTGGAGAGTGTGCTGAGAGGCACGTACTATGGGTGGGCCAGAATGTACTTGACCATGTTTTGGTATGGGATGAATCATGCAAGCTCGAAGGGAGAGGATTTCTGCTTCCCCTCATTCTTGTGCTCATTTTTCTTTCAGTGACTTCCTACACTGCGACCACATCTGATGGTGCGTGAGGGGGGACCTCGCGAGCCTTACATGATGAGGTGGTGTGAGATGATGCTAAGAGAGGGAGGTGGCTTGGTGGGTTTCTTATTAACCCAAGAGAATTTTACATAGTGGGAGAAAATTCCAGTCCTCATAGAGGTCTATCCATATGCTAGGATGGATTATCAGGGAGACCCGAAGAGGCCTAGACCTCCAGGGAAGATCTAGGGACTTGAAGGTACGTATACATGATGCTTTTTTGGTTGCATTCATATATATTTTTCTAGCTTAGTGGTAGCTAGATCATGTGTGTGATAGATACTAGTGACATACTGTGTGCATGTGGAGATGTGGGACAACACCCTCCAGCTAGATACTAGTGACGCAGGGGCATGGTGGAGGGTTTAGATCCACCTGCTCATGGGCATAGACAGTGGTGAAGTGCAAAAATGGACTCACTACGACTAGACATAGAGAGGCTGCTAGAGGGGTCACTAACGATGGGTGGCAGTACCTTGACGACGATTTGATCACCGCGTGATATAGGGCTCCTGTAGAGTGGATCTCTCTCTCATGAAGAGGATCACAATTACTGTTGATTATGTCAAAGAGACGACACAAGGTGATGTGCCTATGGAGGAGGATAGCTACGAGGAGGAGGAGGACTCAGAAAAGGACACAGATTCAGAGGAGGATGACTCAAACTAACAACATGTGATGCTTCTCCCAATGTGTTGGTGCATGGGGATTTTTTTATGATATGTATGATCAGCCGAGAAATCATGTAGAGCTTCTCATTTTGTACTAAACATTATGATATGATATATATGCACATGGATGCACCTTTTTATATGTTTTCATGAGTCTCTTTTATGATGATGATGATGTCGATATGATGTATATGACATATGTATGCATGGCTATATGATGCAGTTTTGTTTCCTATATGCGATGATTGATGCACCACCCTAGAACGCCATTAACCATTTGATATGCTACACTATTGAGACTTCTTGGAAAATGCATAAATGAAATTGATTCTAAATTTCTAACCAAGTGCCTAGTGCACAGGATATTTCTAAAGAGGCAAGGATCACATACCCGGTAGAAGTTATTCAACTGGGAGATAAGTAGCTGGGAGTCTCAGAAGACATCAAGGAGATGAATACCCAAGTGGAAGGCGGCGATCAGGAGATCAACAACACTTTTGTACTCATCTTAGTTGTCGATAGCAACACTAACCCACATTTCATTGATATGGATCAAATCTTGTGATGGGGGATAAATGACCCATGCAGGAAAGGCGAGACTAGGAGACCATCTACTTACTCCATCAATGAAACCAACATAGAAAGGCAAGGCAGGATCCATCTGGAGAGACCAAGGAAACAAACTATGAGACTCGTGGAAAAAACAATGTAAAACCAAAAAGAAAAACTATGACACAAGGGTACTTATGGTGAGTGACTTCATGCATAGAACCTCTTGAGGTAGAGCCCATTGCGGGGATTCTTCAAGAGGTGGCTGTTAGAGTAAAAAAGGATGTATCACCCCTTGTCGAGACATCGATGGATGACATATGGGCCATACCACATGGAATCAAACTTCCCTTTCCCTAGCTTATCATTGGCTTAGTCATAGATGAGGACTAGGTCTCATTCGCTAAAGGTGCGGGGGTGGGAGTCATAGTGCGACTTCGAGCGAGTCTTAGCCACTTCGATCATTTGGAGAGAAACAAGACGGTCCTCATTGGTCTATTTAAGCATAATTAGGCATTGTTATAATAGTGAGGTATCAAGTAGAAGTCTGACGGCAAGGTAGAGCGATGAAATCTGTTATTCAATGGGAAGAATCGATTCCACACTATGGACTAAGTGAAATGGGGTAAAACTAGTGGTCATTTCATGGATCTCTCCATCATCACAAAAGTGGTGTCGGGATAGATTAGGAGAATCTTCCGTAGTCGATGAGGAGGAAGGACTACTTGAAGTAGAGATCGTGTAAATGGTGTTGTTGGTGTCTGAGGAAGAAGTTGGAGGGTGGATCTCCTCAAGGGTAGTAATGTCAGAATCGTGGGAGTGATTGCAAAGGTTGTTGATGAGTGACCAGAACTCAAGAAAGTTTGGGAAATGGTGTGAATAATGACCATATAGGACAAAAAATGCACATAGATGGTTGGTTCGCAATGACTTGTTCTTCATTGTAGGTAAGGTTGGAACATTGACAACTGGAGTGTCATTAGTCTCGACTACAGTGCACATATTGGTGCGAAGGATAGGAAAATCGAGATAATTTTGTGTTGCATGTCCTTGGACATCATATAAAGAACATTTAGGAGGAGGACGTGGTTTTTCTATCACTTTGGTTGTCTTTCCCCCAGTCTTCGTAGAAGTAGGGGTAGCAACAGTAGAGACAGAAGCTGTCATTTTTGTACTAGGAGGTGGGCACAACATTGGCTCAATAGGTTGGATGGGAGTCAACATGATCTTAGGAGTTAGGGGAGGGGTTGGTGGGTCCAGGTGCCATATAGGAATACCCAACATGAAACCAAGTAGGTTGAGAGTATCCATGATGGGATTACTCATGATGTCAAATGGTGGAAAATGGAAGGGAATTATGTGGACAGTGAATGAACCCCAATAATTCTCTGAGGTCTGCAGTTGAGGTTGCAACTGAGATTGCAAGGAGGTTATAATTCTACCAGATGTGATAGTGCACAAATATGATATATTAGTTGGCGAAGGAGGAGGTGGTAAGGACAAAAATGTGTCCGTCATAGGAGCGTTGGAAAATAATCCTGGGCCAACGACAGACATGGAAGGTATGGACATGTTGTCAATGGTAGTGTCGATAGTAGGAAGGGCATGTTCCAGTGTGGCCGATCCCTTTGGATCATAGTACATCAGCTGGTCAATGGTCACGATATTCCCATCATGGAGGAACATCAAGGGTCAAAAGATGATAGATGCAATGACTCCCATTTCATACATATAACTACGTCCTATGAGGAGGTTGTAATAAAGTTGGGATTTGACAAGCTAAATGTCAATCAACACTATTTTTTTGGCTAAATCAATGGGGACATTCGTGAGGATTCCCTGGGGTTGAGCAGCACGACCATCATAGGCACGAAGAGCGATGGAAGAAGTTTGAAGGGTTGGGGATCCAAGTTTTTTCCAAACAAATGTTGAAATAACATAGGTGGATGCCCCCTCATCAATGATGCATCGATGAATAACCAAATTATGAATCGTGAACAAAAATTGGAAGGAAATGGATGATGGAATTCAGGGTTCTATGTGATCTAGGTCGAAGGCGATCAACCTAGAGTCATAAGGATCGATGACACCTAACGCGGATAACAATGTTTTAATTTTCAAAGGACAAGGTTTGAGAACTTCCAGAGCGGACATGGCCATGGGAGACTAGGCCAAGTCGTCAAAAATATTGTACTTAAGCTCAGCTCTGGTAGTGGCATTGTTCGCGACGTGATGCAAAGGGAACCGCGAGACTTTGAAAGTCCCGTCTGTGGGGGGTCTCAGAAAATGCAAAGACATATCATGAGGGGTGGAGGTAGATGCCGAAGATGGGTCAACAGTTTCCATGGTGGAACCATATTGGATTCATTGAGTCTGGAGTTTGAAATTAGATGATAATGTCATAATGTGATGGACACCATGATCAATGGGTTGAGTCACAGAAGTGGTTGCGAGAGTTTGTGGGAACACGGGTTAAGATGCAACCATTCCTTAGTGTGGTAGGGTGTTTTGGAGCACCATAGGTGTAGGACATGATGGTGCTGGGTTTATCTAATCTAGAGCATCCCCATTGGGGTCACATTGGTTATCCATTTGGATTAAATGGTAGACAGAGTTTATATGAGGACACTGATGTGTGTAAGGTCCGTGAGTATTACAAATGGCGCACGGATGGTTAGTCTACAACCGTGGGTTATTCCCAGGTCTAACATGACACTATGGATTTTGTGCAAGGGGTTCGACTTTGTTATTATTTGAAGGGTTGGGTTGTTGGACACATCCTTGAGGCTGGTTGTTACCCCGATTCCTACCTCGCTTATTCCTTCCTTTCCCTTGTTGGTTATTAGGGGCAGGTTGGTTAGGGAGGTTTTGCTGTGCATAGACCTGTACAAAAGGAGCAGGAGGATTTGGGGCCGAAGATAGAGTAGGTTGCATAGGTGGTGGTTAATAGGTAGGAGTAGCTGGTGGGGTTGCAAAGCTAGTTTTTTGGCCACTACATGAGTATGCCAAACAGTTAGGTCTGTGAACGTGAGGGGTTTGTGCGGGAGGAACATAGGAAGGTGTGGCTCTAGACTGAGCTGTTACGGGTGAAAAATCAAGGGTATAACCTAGTTGGGCAACCCTTGTGGTGTTACCAGAATGGGGTGGCATCGAAGGAGAGGCTAGGTAAAAGTGAGGATGTTGGGTAATACAGCTGATGACTCCATCAGCACCATAGGATTACCCCAGTGTATCTTGACATGAGGAGCCAGCACGGGGAGCATCAGGTATAATGTTATATAGGTATTTTGATTGGGCGTAGATGAGATCAAACTGTTGTCCCTTCAGGATGGCTTCCTCCTTAGTTTGTGGGTGCTCAAATGCAATGTCCTTGGCGATGGGGGGTAGTAAGGTTTTGAGAAACCAATGTAGGAATATTCTATCATCTAACTGGATCTTACAAAAACTAAGATGATGTTGCAATTCATGGATATGATCCTTGATATGGGTGGTTGTGTTTTGCCTATACGATAATATAATTTCCACACCCTCATCATATCAAACTAGTAACTAGAAATACTGCAGAAACATCGAGGCTAACGAGGAAAAGTATGGGTAGGTGTCATGAGGCAGTTCGATGTACCATTTAGCCACAACACTTGTGAGTGTGCATTGGAATAACCACAATAAGACATAATCATCCACTATGATGTTAGATGAACACCATAAGTGGAATGACATAATATGGTTTTGGGGGTCTTCTCCCTCCTTACCCTCAAACATAGGGATGTCTAATGGGAGTTTGGTAGGCATGGGAGGCCATAGGAGGTTATGATGAATGGGGTCATTCGTCAACCATGAAAAATCAAGATGGTTGAGACTAGCCATAAAAGGTAGACTAGAATTGATAGTGGATCAGGAAAGGCCAACAATGTTACCGACACCAGCCGGAATGTAGTTCCCATGTGTAGTTGGGGGTGGGTAAGGTTGAATTTTGACAACACGATTAGTCACTACTATGGGATGAATAACTGAAATGGATGTGGAAGGGACATGATCCCCATGCATGAATGATGATATGGTAGGAACCATGATGGCTGGAGTAGGGCCACCACTAGTAGGTAGCGGACCAGCAGCACTGTATGTGGTGGCAAAGGGCCCACTAGGACCAGAAACTATTGGTCCAGTGGAAGGGTTACCCGTAATGATGGGAGGGTCAGTCCAGGGATTAGGATGTGTACCAACCATGGGGATAGATGGGGTAGTGAACAAGGTAGGTACGAATTGATAGGAATATGAATCAGACTTAGAGGTAATATGTGGCTCTGAAGGTGGTGAACGATGTTGAATATGGATCCGATGGTGACGATTCAAGGAACTGAACTGAGGGGTGTGCCCCCTAAGACTATGCGAGTAACGGGGTGGATCTATGATGGCATGGTGGTGTGATGTGTAATGAGTGGAAACTCGAGGGTATCAAACGCAGGCTAAAAAACCCAACTACAACCAAGTGTGCAGAAGGTGAGCGTACAAATGGTGGTGTTGGGTGCTATAATGTCTTAATTAATTCACCTAATATTTAATTATCGACCGAGGTTGGTAAAATCCGAGTTGACATAGATTATATGCGAAGGTATAGGGGTTCCTAGGTTCTCGTAGAAATATTTTAACAAATAAAAGATCGAAATATCTTTCAAAATGAAAAACTAAGTCAAACTCCTTTAAATTCAACTAGAAAGGTAATTAAACCAAACAGAGTGCTAGACTAGAGCAGTATCAAGCTATACTACTCTATTCTATAGAAAAATACTAAAAGATAAAAATATAAACAAGTAAACTTTAAGAAAATAAACTTCCTTGTTACTTAACTATTCCTCGTCTTAATTTAAGAAAGCTTTATAAACAACTTCAGAGATTAACTATAAAATGCATTATAAAAAAATTACAACAAATGGAGACACTTTTACAAATTCAACAACTTAAGATATTCATATAATTGACAAATGTACATAATAATAAAACTAAATTATCTAATTCCACTCTTGTTGGTTGTTTTGTGGATATGCATTTACTGTGATTGGAACTTGAGGAGGAGTAGTATCAAAATGGATTTCAAATGAAGTAAAGAAACTGAATGAAATCAATCAAACTTAACTTCTACAAATACATGCAAACTAAGGAAAGTCCAATTATAGGTAATGGTAAACATGATGATCTATTCCATAAGAAAATAATTCTTAATTAAAAATATATTATGAACAACTAATCGAATAAGAGACAAGATACTTTTAAAGATTACCTTAATAAATAACCAATTCAAAATGTAAAGAAAATCTTGCTTATAGACAAGTAACAGACCTTAATAAAAGAAGCAAGTAGAAAACTTAATAAAGAAGATTTGACTGTGAAGCAAGTAGAAAACTTAATAAAGAAGATTGAATCATGAAGCAAGTAGAAAACTTAATAAAGATAACTCTTTTAAGTCCTACTCTCTAAGTCTATTTAGTCACCACACTGTGAAAGAAATAGGTCCTACTACTATAACCAATCTACAAGGTGCTAATGTACTTTCCTAACATTGACATATCTAACCCTAAGCTTTATGTACAAAAAGGATAAATCAAATCAAACTAAATATATGATTATCACAAATTATGAAAGAAGGAAATCAGAAACCAAAAGAAATAGAATCACAAAGCAGAACTCAAAACATAGGGTGAAAGGAGAGAAAAATAAGAATAAAACTTTAATAAGTACTTTAAATAGTCTAACCTAAGGCTTTAATAATAAATATAACTACTATATAACTACCACAGTCAAAATATAATAAAAAAACTAAAGAAACATGCTTAAGATAGATTAAAAACACTAAAGGCTGAATGAAGGGCTGGATAACAGACTGGAAGGTAGGTCTGAACAACAGGCGGAACAGGCTGTCTTAATGACAGTCTGCATACATAAAACACTATAATTTTTAAGAAATGGTTACTCTAAATGGTTTCGAGATGAGCGGATTCATGCACATGATAAATAAATGCATAAGGAATGATAAGAAACCCTAATTAATGATCAAATTCAATAGTAAAGTAATTTAATTTAATTTATAATTATAAAGACATCATTATCTATTGCATTTTTCAACAAATTGAAATATACTAAATGAATTTACAGAAGTAAATAAAATTGAATCTACCGTAAAAAGATAACCTATACTAATCTATAGTTATAAAAAGAAACTGCTTCCTATCATAAAAATAAAACAAACTGAAATGTCATTGAACTAAATGTAAAACTTAGATAAAAGCTGACAGAATCAAACCTAATTACAACAAAACTAAACCTACAGAATTAAACTAACTACATTCTATTTAATTGTAACAATGAAACCAAACATAAGGCTGAAAGGAAAGCTGGAAAGTAAAATGGAAACAAAGCTATGCATGCAACCGGTTAATCAAATCTAGAAATGAAGCTACATTAACAACACAACATTATAATGTGATCTATGCTACCAGAAACAACGACATGAACTATTACAATAATTAAGTTGGAAATTAAACTATACTAGTTACAAGAAGGAGATAAAGAAAATACACACAAGACAGAAACCACTGGTTGATGAGGGGCCCTCTCAACAATTAGGGTGGCAACTTGATAAATGCTTACTTGAACATGATCATATACAGCATGAACATAACTTCTATTAAAGTACAAAACAATATTACATAGTTTCTCAAATTGACTGATTACATATGAAAATTCGCTAACGAAGCTCTCGCGTGGAGGATGATATATATATTGTTTATAGAGGTGAGTAGGTCGACCCTTTAGTGTTCGAATGCTCTCTAAATTTAGTCAACCATTACTGCAATCAACTGTTCACATGGAAACACATAGCGTTCCTCCTTCTCCTTCACGCGTCGATTCTCCATCGTGTGTGATGTGGCATGAAGGTTCTCTTTGGCATGGACTAATGGCGTAGTGTCAAGCAGAGGAGCACACTGGCGAGTCTTCTAGAATGAGGATCGTGCTACCACCTAGAAATTTGGACAATAGGCAGTTTGCAGTTTGTTCCATGCTTTAACGTTTTGTAATCTATCATCGACAATGCGCAGTTGGCTCGGCGGGCTGAACGGTGAGCTAGACAGTGAGCTGGATATCTAGGGTGGATGCATTGTCTGTTCGTTGGCTCGTTGAAGAATATGGTCTGCAATAACGATTTCATACATTAACATATCTTCAAATATCATCAAATCAACTAATAAAATCATGAAATAATAGAAACAAACCATAATTTGCATAAATCCAAAATATAGTCGTACCTGGGTCTGAAAAGTGAGCTGCATGACAAAAAACATGCCAAAAGGTAAAAAAACATATGTCAAACATATAAATTAACAGCTGAAAATGATGACAAAAATAGGATCAACATTCCCCCAAACTGGAGAAATGTCAGGTCCCACTGAGCAAAACAATGATGCAGTAAGAAGAAGGTTGAGCTGCGTTAGCAACTGCCTTCAACTTGGTTGACGAAACAAGGGTTTTAAACTTCAATTTTTGATCTTGTGATTTCAAAATAGCATGCCTCTCTTGTTGAGACCTATGTGATGAATTGACAGCCTTTTTAAGATCTTCAATGGTCTTGATATTCAAGCGCAAATCTTTATTCTCTTACCGAAGACTTGCGATTATGTTGACATACTCTTCATTTTGGCTTACTGATTGAGCCAAATCCTGAGTTAATTGATCTACTTTTGGCTGATGCGTAGTATATGTCTCTGCAGGTTGCTTAGACTCTCATGGGGGACTCATCTCCCTTGATGGCGAATCGATATCAACATAAGAAATGTGCCTATCATGACTCATGTCCTGTGTAGGTGCAGGGACATTTTCATGATCAACATCCTTCAGCAATTCTTCCAAGACATAGGAAAACACAAACAAAGGTGAGTCTAGATCAGGTTTATATGCTTTGGCCATACCATCTAGATGACTAGTCTGAATATCGAGCTGTACCGTGGTCTGGATGCTAGGATGAACCATGGACTGGACAAATTTTTCCTTCTGGTCTCTGGTGCGAGGTCGTGATAAGGGTACAAACTTAGCAGATATGGGGATACCAGGGGTGGAATGAGTGAACAGACTCACCTTCGATGTGTCTTCATCGAGATGAATGACATTTGGGCTTTTCTTCTCTACAGATGGGGGATTGACTGGACTCACGATTATGGAGATGTCGAGGGAGTTTTTGGATATTTAGATGGGGGTTAAGAACTTTAAACACAAAGGTATCCAAACATTGGTTCCACTCTTTAAGCTGATCTAAGATCAAGATTTTAATCAAATTATAGTGATACAGGTTGCCCTTAAGGTTAATGATATTTTTCTTGACCTGACTCGACATCTTCTCTAGACTTCTAAAAAAATAGAAAGGGAAATTAAGAAACTTCTGATCAACAAAATGCACTAGCAAATGGATATGGTGGGCTTTAAATACACTGAACTTACCTTCACAAGTGATCAGATGGATGATGACAGTCAAAGGATTAATGTACTCTAGCTTAATCTAGTTGTGATGGAAACCTTTGATTCCCGTGACATGCCGGTATCTGGTTTAAGGGCGAAGTTGTGAGATGCCTGTGGAAGGAACCAATGCTTATGCCATCGAATGACCTCTCTAGGAAGCTTGGTTGTGAGTGTGATAGAATCCTCAGTTACTGGGAATACGAGATGGCCAACCCTCGCCTTCTTTCCATTGAAACCCATCGTGAAAAGTAGTGGAATTTATTCATTATACCCTTGTAGCAGGTGAAGGAATGGGTTCCAAAAAGTACGGAAAAATATCTCTTGGCACTCCTGGAACTCTGCCATTTGAAATAAATCTTGGTATCTCTCATGCTCAAAATGATTTGGCATAGTTCAAGCAGAGACTAGGATACAAAGTTTGTAGGGAGTATAGGAAGAAGGTGGCTAACACAACTCTACTGGGATAACGATAAGTGAGAGCGATAGAGTAGAAGTTTGCACAACACTGATTTAAAATGTTCCTCATTCAATCGACCAAATGATCACGCAAAAGGCTCGACACGTTTAGGAGATCATGTCATTATGGCTGATCTTGAGACGTGTGCCGTCAAGAACGTTTATTTTAATGAGTTCATAAGGTTGCAATCAGTTCAACCATGTCCAAAGTAAAACTTTGGGCAGGTTGAACGTATGACTTAATACAATGCATAAACCACATTCATAACCATAATAATATTGATTTAACAAGAGGATTGACTATTTGATATTTTACGCATGCGAGTGGGTAAGAGAATAGGGATGATAACAGAGTCATGATGACTGAAAAGGTCATAAGGTCATATCTAATCCATATGGGGGTAAAACTAGATCACAAATGTACAACATCATAGGTCGAGATTATTCATAATTCCCTTGTAGATGTGACTTAATAATCATGGTATGACTCAACAAATTTTAACTTTTTTCCCAAACAAAATTAAGCTAACACCTCGACATAATCACTATTGCTATAATATCACAATTTTTATTCAGATTGTCATTTGGAATTTCATTCATACCAGCATTCAACCCTTCATATGGTCCTGCATATGATCCTTCATATAGATTTTTTTATAAAAACATGCTTTATGCTGGATCGGATTGTTGGTAATTATCCTGAAAACATTTTTCATTTGTCAGAGATAAATAAGCCTTTATATAAATAGTCAAAAAAATAAAAACAGTATAATATTCACAGCATACTTTTCCTCCCCCAAACCAAAGATATGGTGTGTCCTCAAGACATACAAGAAAAGCTAAGTAATTTCAAATTAATTTAATACAGAGTCTTATCATGTTGTGATCATTTTTGCATGAAAAAGAAAACAAACTAGTAAAATGGAAATGATTCAGATATGTACATTTATCAGAAATAACAGTGGTTAGAAAGATCAAGTGAATAATGATAGTATAATTGGAAAGTGCCATAGGAAAAACTAGTCATCCATGCCTCATTGTAAGGATGTCTTGTCATCTTAAGAATATTTTGAGTTTAGCCTAGAGTTTGTGAGATTTTACAGCTATGGGTTCCATTTCTAGGATAATCACATCCGAGGTATTGATTGAATTAGATGGCCAGATCCAAGTCCATATTACAACCATTCTGTAATGACATCATAAAAAAATTGGCCTAACATGTATTTTTATATTCTAATATTATCATTTTCAATGAACCATGTGCATAGTAGTGCATTAACCAGATCTCTTTTACCCGATATTTCCCCGCTTCCAGCAGGCATGTTCATTACCCCGACGGGTTTATCTTGGTACCATGCAAGCATAGCCCTGTTGTCAGCGAGCTTGTTCAGTACCCCGATGGGTTTACTTGCATTTACTGAGCTTCCTTGTTTTCAAATATTACTTAGCATTGATGCACTTCCAGTAGGCCTATTCAGTACCCCGATGGGTTTGCTTTGTATAATGATTTTGAGTATATGGAAGTCGGTTGGTACTAGAGCGTGCTAAGCCTACTAAACACATAATTCAAATTTAGAACAAAGCTTATAAGTAATTTTTATAATGGCATTAATTATGGATCTTGTCAAAAGAGAATAACTTAAAGTTGTTCTTTGACCTTTCAGTCTATCTTCTTCATGAAATGTCAATAATGTTCTCCACAAGCAGAAATTTCACTTAGTTTTGAGTTACCACAAAAATGCTTAAGAGGAAAGTTTTGATAATAAGTATAAGATGAACTATTAATCCATAGGTATAGGATAATAATTCGAAGAATATGATAATTAGAGCAGGTCTTTCAAGCAACTATTCTTATTAAATCAGAAATGTACATGTATGAATCAAAATACCATATATAAAAGCATAACAAATCATAAAATAAGTGGTTAATAATGATATACTGAGAAATTCTTCAATTATACTATAAACTTCAATTTTGAGAGTAACCAAAATGAAAGAGTTAAGATATATCATGGATCTTTTAAAGCACTACCCTTTTTCAAATAATACTTCATAAGATTCTTATAAAGATAAAATATTTGTAATCAAACTGCAACACCACTTGTTAGATGATTCGTATTTATTCTTAACAAAGCATCTACAAAATTCATAAGAAAAAGTAAAAAGAGTCTTTCCAGTTTAATTTGACAAAACTGCAAATCATCATAGGAATGAAACTTCTATATAAATGACTCGTATTCAAGCGAACAAAACCATATTTACATATATACAAGTAATGACAAACCAAAATAACTTTTAAGGATTAGGAGGAGGAGGAATGAATTCCTCTTCAACCAATTCCATTTGCTTTTGCTGTAAGACATTCTGTACAAAATCCTGTTGAGATGTTGGTTGGTGGTAAAGTCTAAGTCTATGTCCATTTACTAGAAAGGAAACTTGTGAATCATGAATTGTATTAATTTCTACTGACCCATTATTGAAAGCTATAACTACTTCATATGGACCCATCCAACGAGTAATTAATTTTCCTTTAAAATTTTTGTATCTTGAGTCAAATAGAAAATTATTCCCAATCCCCAGTATTAAATTGTTTTTTCTTTATAATTTTATCATGCCATTTCTTCCGTTGGTTCTGTATTAAAATTGTTCTTTGGAGTGCATCCTGTCTAATTTCATCTAATTCATTAATATGTAACATTTGTTGTTTCTGTGCTTCATCCAAATTCATGCCTAATTGTGATGCCATACGAAATGTTTTAACTTGATAGGTAAAATAACTTGTTTTCCATACACCAAATCATAGGGGGTATGTCCAGTAGTGTTTCCCAATGTTATCCTATATGCCCACAAAGCCTCCGGGAGTCTATCAGCCCAATCCTTATGATGTAAGTGAATGCTTTTGGTTAATATTGCTTCCAATATTTTATTGGTTGATTCTACCTATCCATTGGCTTGGGGATGATAAGGTTAGCATTTACAGTGTCGAATTCCATACTTCGTGGTGAGTTCGTTCATTAACTTAGAAGTGAATTGAGAGTCTTGATCTGTAACAATTTCTCTAGGTACACCAAATCGAGTGAATATTTCTTGATATATGAATTCTACTACCGATTTTTCTGTGGCCCTAAAAAAAGCTTTAGCTTATACCCACTTAGTAACATAGTCTATGCAAACTAGGATATACTTCTTTTTACGAGACATGGGAGAAATAGGTCCTACAAAATCTAGATCCCATTTCTCAAATGGCTCTATCATGACCTAAGGATGTAAGGGCATCTGATCAAAAGACGTAGGTCTACCCATTATTTGGCAACTATCACATCCTTTAACATATTTGGCAACATCCTTAAAAACTCGGCCAGTAATAATCAGAGTGCAGCACTTTGTATGCTGTCTGCATATCAGAAAAATGTCCTCCACATGGCCCATCATGGCATGCATGGAGGGTATTTGTCATTTCATCTTCCCATACGCATCGTCTAATAATAATATCTGGCCAGTACGAAAGATATCATTATCAACCCAATAATAGTTAGAACTCTATACTATAATATGACGCTTCTCGGGTGGGGAAAAGTGATTTGGTAATTTCCTAGTTGCTAAATAATTCACAATATCTGCGAACCAAGGGGTTTGAACGGATACATCAAATAAATGTTCATCAAGAAAAGTGTCGTCAACGGGTTTAGTATCATCCTCATGTTGAATACAAGAAAAAGGAAACCTGCTACTAAATTCTCTTTACCAGCTCGGTCAATGATAGTAATGTTAAATTCTTGTAATAAAATAAGCCATCGAGTCACCCTACCATTAGTAACTAGTTTATTCATTAAAAATATGATGGCAGAGTGATCCGTATGCACAAAAAATTTGTACCCTATAATGTAATGGCGGAATTTATTAATAGAATAGACTGCTGCCAAAAATTATTTTTCAGTAACGGTATAATTTAGCTTGGCAAGGGTCATATTCTTATTGATAAAATAAATGGCATAAGGTGATAGGCCTTCGTTTTGGCCTAGGAATCCTCCTATGGCCGTATCAGAAGCATCAATGGATATATGAAAAGGAAGGCACCAATCGAGACCCCTAAGTATTGGTGCCACTGATAGTTTAGCTTTTAAGATTTCAAAGTCATTTTGACAAGAGTTTGTCCATTGGAATTATACATCCTTTGTAAGCAATTTAAACATTGGTGCAACTATTTTTAGTAAATTTCTCAATAAAATGACAAAAATATCCTGCATGACCCAAAAAGCTTCTTACCTCTCTCTGAGTTTTTGGAGAGGGGAGGCCAATAATCACTTCTATCTTAGCAAGGTCTACCTTGATTCCTTGGGAAGAAACATGATTTCCTAAGACTATACCTTCTATTAACAACATTTTGCACTTTTCATGACTAAGGGCTAGGTTTGTTTCTTGACATCGAATCAGAACCTTCTCGAGGTTGTTAAGAGATTCCTGAAAGTTATTACCTTAGGATGTAAAGTCATCCATGTACACCTCTACACAGTAGTGTATAAGATCAACAAAAAATCCTAAAACTGCATGCTGAAAAGTGGCAGGTGCATTACATAAGCCAAATGGAAAAACTATATAGGCGTATGTTGCCCAAGGGCATGTAAAAGTGGTCTTATATTGATCCTCTGGTGCTATTAAAATCTGATTATATCCACTATACCCATCAAGAAAGGAAAAGTATTGTTTTCCTGACAGAGTATCTAACACTTGATCAATAAAGGGAAAAGGAAAATAGTCTTTAAGGGTGGCCTTATTTAACTCTTTGAAATCAACAAAAATACACCAATTCCCTGTGACTTTCTTCGGGACTACCACTAGAGGGGACACACATTTACTATCGGAGATAGGTTGGATGAAATGCACATTGAGAAGTTTTTGCAACTCCTCTTTTACTATATCTTTTAGAGAAGGATTCATTCTCCTCTGAGGCTGTCTCATAGGTGGAATGGTTGGATCCATGCATATATGGTGAATACAAGTGTTAGGATGTATACCTTTAATGTCAGTGTATTCCCGTGCAAATGCTCCAGATTGGTCTTTAAGGACCTTAAGCAATTGTTCTTGTTGACTCTCGGTTAACCCTACATTTATGTGTAAAACCTTGCTAAGTCTAACTTCACAAGGTATAGTATAAGACCCTACATTATCTTCAATTGCAAAGACACAGGATGTTTCTACAAATGTTGAGAGAGCCATATTTTCTTGAAACTCATCTCCAAATATCTGATCGAGTTGGGAAAAATACTGTGGAAAATCCATACAAGTTGTAGAATAGACAAACTGGTTTAATACATTCTCAGTAGTTTGCTCCTGAAGTGCCAAGGAATAGTCACTAGGAAAGAAGATATCTTCAATATTTTCATCCCCAAAGGGGAAATCTAACCACCACAATATTTCAGTTATAGGTTGTGCTTGGGGATATAAAATAAGTCTCTGTGTAGACAACCCATTTGAAATGGTCATTTCCCCATCCCTACATCCTATAAAGGCATTAGCAGTGGCTAACCATGGTCTCCCTAAGATGATAGGATGTCCTTTAGAAGGATCCTTTGATTCTACGACCATAAAATTGACAGGGTATTCCCATGAAGCTACTAAAACAATAATGTCATCCAAGATTCCAATAGGTCTTACCATGGTATGGTCTGCTAGTTCTAGGATTGAAGGGGTAGGTCGAAGAAACTGTTCTAATTGTAAAACTTCTAAAACTGCGGTGGTCATCATATTGATAGAAGATCCTAAATCTATAAGTGTATTATCTATAGTGGTATTATTTACAATCATAGTCATTACTGGAGCCCCTGGATTTGTATATTTCACAATCTGAGATTGGTCTGTCATACATTCAGACATCTCTCCTATAACATGAATTGTGAGGGGGTCTTTTTGCTTCTTTCTTGGGAGCTTAATGCATAATTCCTTTATTACCTTGCTGTAAATTGGTATGTCCTTAATAGCTTGCAATAGAGGATTTTGATTTTGACACATATATTCTTTAATTCGTTCATAATGTCATACTCGGGACGAACTATGGGTTTTTCTATTGCCAGTCACTCTGGAAATGGAGGAATCCTTTGTTCCTGAATGGGTTCTTGTTGAGGATGGGTATGCACTAGGATATTTGGAATATCCACATCCTACAGAATAATATCATTCATGACTTCATTTGAATCTTCCTTATCATTTTCTTCATGAATGATGACTGATGATTTGGGTTTGTCATTTACAACTCTTCCAGATCTTAATTGTATCTCATGTATAGGTACAATCAAAATAACATAGGATGGAAGATTTGCAACTCAATGCTGTTAAGAGCTTGAGTTGGCTTATTATTTGGATTAGGTATCGGTTGTGCAGGTAACAATGTAGGTCTTGGAGGGTTTGTATTTTGAAAGTGATGAGGTTTTTATGTAATAAATAGAACTTGAGGCACAAACCCTGGTAAAAATTGTTGGGTATTGGATGAGTGCTGAGGATACGGATAATTAGATGCAGAGATAGGTAGTGGTTGGGGGTATGATTGTCCCCTCCACCCCTGTGGCCAATACTATTGCTGAGTAAAATGAGGAGGGGGAGGATACTGGGGTGGCCAATGCTGCCAACTTGTAGTGTTCCACTGTTGAGGTGTTTGGTAAGGTTGGTAATAAGGTGGAGGTTGTGGTGACAAATTCAAATATGGTGGCGAATCCCTTGGTTTCCAAGGAGGTCTCCTGGATGTTTCACCAACATCCCCACTTTTGTATATGGCTTGTAACCCTTGTAACGATGGGAAATCATGCGTTGGATGCTATTCCATTCAAATGTGACATATGGATATGTTGTTTAATGGGAATTACCATTGGGGATGTTTAGTTCTACACCTTGGACAGAAAATTCTCATCACCGCTCATTCCTCCTCTTATATTTTATTTGCTTGTAATGCATCTAGTTGGGGACCCATTGCTCCTAAAATATCAATTTTAAAATTTTCCAATAGGTTTCCTAATTCTATCCTCATGGCTCCTCCTAAACTAGGAGTATTCCCATTTAGATTCCTACTATAAGGCTCCCAAAGATTCCTCTCACCTTTCCCCCTACTTCTAGAGTAATTTCTACATATCTCCCAGTTTGTGCAAAAGGTTTATGAGAGATATCATCGGATGCCATGAAATTAAGGCTTACTACCAGGTCTTCTGAAATCCCCTTAAGGAAGAGTGTTCGTACTGTTTCTTCTTGAAGGTCATTATGTTTAGATTTATTTAAAGTATAGATAAATCTCTCGAGCTAATATTCCAAGCACTTGTCTTCAAGTTGTTGTATCTTAAAGATATCGTTTCGAGAGTCTCTTGGTTTGCAATACTCTTGATACTTCCATAAGAATGTAGTTTTCATATCTTCCCAAGTCCTGATTCTACATTCTGCTAATCCCATGAACCATATTAAGGCAGAGTCTTTTAATGTAGCTGGAAAAAGTTTTAATTTATGGGCATCTTGTAGATAGTTATAACTTCTACAAAGGATGTCAAACTTGAACAAAAATGTGTTCGTATCTTCATTACTTTTCCCATAAAAATTAGGTAAGGAGGAAAGAGGGATATTCTTCATATTTATATCTTGTGCAGTGTCTAAAATAGGGAACCCAAAGGTAGTCTCAGTTTGGTTTTCTCCTTCTCCTTCATCATTTATAACCTCGTCATTATCTTCATTCTCTCCCTGTCGCTCCATGTAGGCTTGATTCCTAAAGAGTGTGTACCTAGGAGGTTCCTTTCAAGGTGATAGTGGGTCGTCCCAACGTTCTTTATTGAGGGAGATATTCCTACGATCAACTATGTTTTTATTAGGTTCTATAGGAATGGTAGGTTCTACTGTGGAGGTTTCTATCTATGAAATAACTGTATTTTTTGAGCCACCAAAGAGGGCTTGTACCTGGGCAGGATCAATGAAATCAACAAATTTAGGATCCCCTACTAATGAGAAGGTTGTATTGTTAGGTTTCTGCACTAGTGAAGGGTTGAGGGTTTCCAAAGGTTGAACCTCTTGAATTTCTTCAGCAATAGGGTCCTTAGGAATTTCTGTTAGGATTTCCTCCCCATCTATGGTTTCTCCTTTAAAATATTTAGGTCTCCAAGAAGAACTAATTCCTATGTGGGTTCTCTGATACCTTTTTGCTGAGTTAGTAGTTGGGGTATTTTTTCCCCTATAAAGGTTAGTATGGATTTTAATAAGGTTTTGATAATTAGCTCTAACGTATCTACCCCTAGAATCTCTAGGTCTGTTCATGAAAAACTAAACTAAAGGGAAACCTATACTACTACTGGATTTGGGGGCACTTGTTATAATATATGTGCAGGTTCTTACCTCTCGTCTTATTGTTCCCCTGCCACCAACTTATTACTAAACTTCATAAAGGAATTCTACTTATTCTACCTTACTGAAAAACTCCCCGGCAATGACGCCAAAAATGTTGGGTTCTATAATGTATTAATTAATTCACTTAATATTTAATTATTGACCGAGGTTGGTAAACTTTGAGTTGACTCAAAGTATATGCAAAGGTAGAGGGGTTCCTAGGGTGTCGTAGAAATATTTTAACAAAGAAAATATTGAAAGATCTTTCAAAATGAAAAACCAAGTCAAACCCTTATAAATTCAACTAGAAAGGTAATTAAACCAAACAGAGTGCTAGACTGGAGTAGTATCAAGCTATACTACTCTATTCTATAGACAAATACTGAAAGATACAAATATAAACATAGTAAAATTTAAGAAACTAAACTTCCTTTTTACTTAACTATTCCTCCTCTTAATTTAAGAAATCTTTATAGACAACTTCAGAGATTAACTATACAATGCATTATAACAAAATGATGACAACTGGAGACACTTTTACAAATTCAACAACTTAAGCTATTCATATAATTAACAAATGTACATAATGGAAAAACTAAATTATCTAATTCCACTCTCCTTTGTTGTTTTGTGGATATGCATTTACTGTGATTAGAACCTGAGGAGGAGTAGTTTCAAAATGGATTTCAAATGAAGTAAAGAAATGAATGGAATCAAATCAAACTTAACTTCTACAAATATGTGCAAACTAAGGAAATTCCAATTACAGGTAATGGTAAACATGATGATATATTCCATAAGCAAATAATTCTTAATTAAACATATAGTATGAGCAACTAATCTAATAAGAGACAAGATCCTTTTTAAAGATTACCTTCATAAATAACCAATTCAAATGTAAAGAAAATATAGCTTATAGACAAGTAACAAACCTTAATAAAAGAAGCAAGTAGAAAAATTAATAAAGAAGATTTAATTGTGAAGCAAGTAGAAAACTTAATAAATAATATTGAATCATGAAGCAAGTAGAAAACTTAAAAAAGATAACTCTTTTAAGTCCTATTCTCTAAGTCTATTCAGTCACCACACCGTGAAGAAATAGGTCCTACTACTATAACCAATCTACAAAGTGCTAGTGTACTTTCCTAACATTGACATATCTAACCCTAAACTCTATATACAAAATGTATAAATCAAATCAAACTAAAGATATGATTATCACAAATTATGACAGAAGGAAATCAAAAACCAAAAGAAATAGAATCACAAAGCGAAACTCAAAACATAGGGTGAAAGGAGAGAAACATAAGAATAAAACTTTAATAAGTACTTTAAACAGTCTAACCTAAGGATTTAAAAATAAATATAACTATTATATAACTACCACAGTCAAAATATAATTAAAAACTAGAGAAACAGGCTGAAACCAGATTAAAAACACTAAAGGCTGAATGAAGGGCTGGATAACAGACTGGAAGGTAGGTCTGAACAATAGGTGGAACAGGCTGTTTGAATGATAGTCTGCTTACAGAAAACACTAGAATTTTTAAGAAATGGTTACTTTAAATGATTTCGAGATCAACTGATTCATGCACATGATAACAAAATGCATAAGGAATGATAAGCAACCCTACTTAATGATCAAATTCAATAGTAAAGTAATTTAAAGCAATTCATAATTATAAAGACATCATTATTTATTGAATTTTTCAACAAATTGAAATATACCAAATGAATTTACAGAAGTAAATAAAACCGAATCTACTATAAAAAGATAATTATACTAATCTATAGTTATTAAAGAAACTGCTTCCTATCATAAAAATAAAACAAACTGAAATGTGATTGAACTAAATGTAAAACTTAGATAAAAGCTGACATAATCAAACCTAACTACAACAAAACTAAACCTACAGAATTAAACTAACTACATTCTATTTAATTATAACAATGAAACCAAACATAAGGCTGAAAGGAAAGCTGGAAAGTAAACTGGAAACAAAGCTATGCGTGCAACTAGTTAATCAACTATGGAAATGAAGCTACATTAATAACAAAGCATTATAATGTGATCTATGCTACCAGAAACAATGACATGAATGATTACAGTAATTAAGCTCGAAATGAAACTATACTAGTTACATGAAGGAGATAAAGAAAATACACACAAGACAGAAACCGCTGGTTGATGATGGGGCCTCTCAACAATGAGGGTGGAAACTTTCTAAATGCTTACTCGAACACGATCATATACAACATGAACATAAATTCTATTAAAGTGCAGAACAATATTACAGAGTTTCTCAAATTGACTGATTAGGTATGAAAATTCGCTAACTAAGCTCTCACGTGGAGGCTGATATATATAGTGTTTACTGAGGTGAGTAGGTCAACCCTTTAGTGTTTGACTGCTCTCTAAATTTATTCAACCATTACTGCAATCAACTGTTCACATGCCAACACATAGCATTCCTCCTTCTCCTTCGCGCGCTGATTCTCCATTCTGCGTGATGTGGCATGAAGGTTCTCTTTGGCCTGGACGGGTGGCATAGTGTCGAGCAGAGGACCATGCTAGCGAGTCTTCTAGAATGAGGATCATGCTACCACCCATATTCATGGACAATAGGTAGTTTGCATACCGTTCCATGCTTTAACGTTTGGGAATCTATCATCAACATCGTGCGGTTGGCTCGACGGGCTGAACGGTGACTTGGATAGTGAGATGGATATGATCTACGCATATCTAGGGTGGATGTGTTGTCTTTTCATTGGATTTTTGAAGACTATGGTCTGAAATAACGATTTCATACATTAACATATCTTCAAATATCATCAATTTAACTAATAAAATCGTGAAATAATAGAAAAACCATAATTTGCATAAATATGAAATATAGTCGTACTTGGGTCTGA
The DNA here is from genome assembly GCA_001517045.1 of Pseudotsuga menziesii. Classification (NCBI taxonomy): domain Eukaryota; kingdom Viridiplantae; phylum Streptophyta; class Pinopsida; order Pinales; family Pinaceae; genus Pseudotsuga; species Pseudotsuga menziesii. Next base: position 356,869 of record LPNX010203184.1, on the reverse strand, counting down.
ATAGTGAGCTGCATGACAGAAAACATGCCAAAAGGTAACAAAACATATGTCAAACATGTAAATGAACAGTCAGAAATGATGAAAAAACTAGGATCAACATGTGGCTCATAGGCCAACAACAATCTCTAAAACCAAACTGCAACAACGAGTTACAACAAGGCGAGTCTACAATAAGGTGGCTAGAAAGCTAACAAACAACACTACCTAGAAATAAATATGACTCGCTAACCTATGGGGTATGAGTGCAATAAAAATCCTAGATACAAGCTAGAATCCCCTCACAAATCATATCCTCAATAGGGTGATGAAATCCCAGTCAAACAATACAAAATGAAAGAACAATAGGCTAATAGAATCCCACTACCAAGAGGTACCTCCAAGTGAAAAATCCCTAGATAGAATGGCAATTAGGCTACCTCATTCATGACACGTTCAAAGTGGTTTAGTGACACTTCAACCCTTTGGCCCTTGACACCCAGTATTCTCTATAATGAACGAGGAGGACTATGAAGGGTAAGCCTTTGATGCAAAGTGGAGTGCGGTATTCCACCCTGACTTCCGGAACCCCTTCGTTGTGGCTTAATCCCATAGAGCGAGGGGCCCTATGACATAACAGTCGTGACCACGTCAGCAAGTAAAAAAGGATTTTGGTCCCTTAATGGACAACAACTATGTCTCAAGATGTGAGTGACAAAGTTGTTTGGATGAATATCCCCAATGTCCTAACTTAGCTACAAGTTTGTTTTGGTCCTCAAATGAGATTACAATGTTGGTTTTATTAAGTTATTTTTTAGGCTAGCTTGGGGTCATGAAACAAGCGTTTTGTCTTTAGGGTGTGAGAATTGTGCAAATGATGTGTATAATTCCCAACAATCCTATGATGAAGAAGCAACAATCTCATTGCCGAGATGCGAATAAAATGCAGATAAATAACAGTAAATGACAATAAATATCATGCAAAATTACAACTAATTCTTCTAGAACATAAAATAAACACAAGTAAATGAATGTCTAAGGAACTGACCAAGGTGTAGGAAATACACAGGGGGTCTCAACTACAAAGATTGACTCAAGAGACTCGCATACAAGGAAACTAGGACCTCAAAACAAACCAAGAGGCTGTAATGGATTAGATATGGACAGAAACAGGCTGGGAATGGGTAAAACAAAGAAAGGGGGTATGGAACAAGGATCTCAAACACTGAAAAGGACTGAAAAATTGCAGGTCGCACCCTTTGGTGGAATATGCACGATTGGGGTCACACATAACTGGAAATCAGTCACGATAAAGGCATAAAAATGGTCAGAAGACTAAGTTCACACAAAACAAAGGATTAAGTGTGACAAGTCACAAAAAATTGAGCCACGGTAGCGAGCAGGGTCGCTCTAAAAATTAGGACAAGCGCAATCTGGCTTTCTAGTCCAGGTCACACTTATTGAGGCAAAAGGCATGACCTAGGTCACGCTTATCTGGAAAAAAGGTGCGATTGGGTCGCAAGTTTAGACCGAATAAGTGCGACTCACAAAGAAGTCGAACTAATGGTCCAACTAAATCTATCAATAATTTCTTGGAAGCATATTTATGTTGCTTTAATTGAGAGCAACAATTCCAATGGGATGAATCGTTACCTTTGGTAGAATAGTGGTATAATACAACTTATCATATCACCACTTGAACGAATCCTTTTGAAGTTGTCTATGGAACACCCCCCCCGTTTGGTACTATTGTAATTACTACAAATAACTAATGTACAAGAGGTCAAGAAAACACTCGCAACTCAAGATGACATTCTCCGCACTCTCAAGGATAATCTAGTAATGGATTAAAATAGAATGAAGCAACAAGCTAATCATCATCATTCAAAACAATATTTTGCAAAAGGGGAACATGTATTTCTCCACCTACAACCCAATAAGAAAAAATCACTTATTTCCAACCACCATTAGAAGTTTCTCCCAAATTTTATGGGCCCTATAAGATCCTCAAATGTGTGGGTCCTATGTATTACAAATTGGAGCTAGCTATCCACTCAAAGATTCATCCCATCTTTCATGTCTTATACTTTAAGAAAATGGTTATCCCTTATTGTCATATTCAAACTATCCTTCCAGAATTGGAAGAATATGGTTCCATTTGGTTGTAGATGGAGGCCTTCCTTGATAAATGAGAATGATTTCTTTTCCATTGCACCATCCAGGAGGTCTTGATCCAATGGAAAGATACCCAACCTAAAGATGATACATGGGAACCAACATAGACAATTCATCAAATTTCACATCTCCAACCTTGAGGAGAAAGCTATTTTTTAAGTTCTAGGAGAACAACCGATCACACAATCACATGAGTATGATAGGTTTCCTTTCCATAGAAGTTAGATGTTCTTCTATTAATAAGCTAGAATAATATAATTTCTAAAAGCATTTAATCTAGGAAAATACATAAACTATAGATTGTGAGGCTAAAATTCTCCAATTTAATCCCAAAGTTCATATTTACAAATCCCAATTTCATTTATGAACTTAGTAAACTTTATTCTTCCAAGAGGATTGGTAAAATTTCTTAAGTTTGATATTCATATGGGCATAATTAAGGCTTGATGATGTCTTTGATTATGAGAAATGTGATGAAGTGGTTATTGGTTCCAACATGCTTTGTATTTGAGTGAAATACCATATTATTAGCCATCTTTATTGTTTATTGATTGTCAATCAATAAAGTAGTTGGTTTATTTTTAGTTTCACTAAGATCCTATAAAATTTTGCATAACCATAAAATCTCACATGTTGCTTCCCAAGCTAATATGTACATTGCTTCTGCTAAAGAATTGACAATAATTGTATGTTTTCTACAATTCCAAGATGTTGTTATTGAACCCATATTCATTAAATAACTTGAAGTGGATGTTCTATCATTAATATCACCTGCAAATTTGACACCTAGATATCCAACTAGTGTAAAAATTTGTTCTTCTCATAGACAATACCAAAATATTTTGTACCCTGAATATATATAAATACCCTTTTTGTTGAATTCCAATGACTTTACCTTTGTTATAAAATAAACCTTGAAAGTATGATAATTGAATATGACAAATACAATTGAGTATTTGTGAAATAAATGAGACTTCCAATCAATTGTTTTTATCTTCTACTATATACTGCTTCCCCCTTCAAATTTTGAATGTTTCATTTTTTTCCATGGGGTAAGCAAAAGTTTACAATATTCCATGCCAAAATTATTTAAAACTCAACCACATAGTTAGTTTGACTAAGGAATATTTTATTAGGATGTTGAGTTACTTCAACTCTAAGATAAGAATGAAGTGTTCTGAAATGTATCATTTTGAATCCTACTTGAAGTTCTGCCTTAATGTGTTTGATGTGAACTTCATTTTTCCTTGTTGTGATTAAGTCCCCAACATAGAGTACATGTATAACCAAGTTCTTGTGTTTCTCTCAGGATTAAAAAGTATCATCAAATTCACTTTGTTAAAAACCCACCTTTCATAGGTAATAATTCATTTTTGCATACCAAACTCGATGAGCTTTTTTCAATCCATATAAAGCCTTCATAAGTTTGTAGACTTTATGTTCCTATCCTTCAATTTTGAATCCTTGTGGTTGAGACATGGGGATATATTCTTTTAGATCACCATTCCAGAAGGAGTTATTGACATCCATTTGATGTAATTTACAACCATTTTGTGTATCCAAATTGATAAACATTCTGATAGTTTTCCATTTAATTGTTGGTGCAAAAGTTTCTTCATAATCCATTCCTTCCTATTGAGAATTTTGTTTAGCAATGAGTTGTGCTTTCTACTTGTCAAGTTTATCATTGGTCTTGTAATTTATTTAATGAACCCATTTGCACCCTATGGGTTTAGCATCATGTGGACAATAAACTAAGTTCCAAGTCCCATTTTCAAGTACTAAATCATATTCATTAATCATTGATTTTTTCCATTATTTATGTCCAACTACTTCGACAAAAATAATAGGTTCAAATAAAGCATGAGTAAATAATGCAAATTGATCTTGTGATCTTAGGGAACCCTTGTTGATGTATTTGTAACTTTGTAAGATATTTTGATGTATATTATCATCGTATGTTGTTGTACCCCCATTGGTGATGTGTTTTCCTCCTTGTGGGATGTCTTTATTGTGTCTAGACCTTCAGGTACAACCTCTGTTGTAATTCGAGGCAATAGTCCCCAGTGTAACATCATGTAATGTATATTTGGAGTCTCTATAGGAGAATTACTCCCTATTAGGGTAACCGGTCGGCCCTATTCATGTAAAAGGTCAGTCACTTGATTAGTATAAATAGGGAGGTGCCCTCCCTCATTTATACACACCTCACACTCACTCAAGTTTGCATGAGAGAGAGAGAGAGAGACAAGGGAGGAGAGATAGATAGTTGTTGAATACTTCTTATTATTGGGTTGTTTCATCTTATGAAACAGTCTTTGTGATTGTACTATTCTGAGGAAGTTTGAAGGGTTTTCTCCTTTATGGTTTCCCCGGTGAAAAATATTTTTTTCTTATGTATCTGTTATATCTTATGCATCTCGCTGTACTTGTTATTATTTCAGACAAAGATCCTAATTAAGATAATAATATCTAGAAAAACTAACATGGTATCAGAGCCTCTCTAAAAGAAGGCACTGTGCAACAACAGAAACTAGGGATTCCTAGTTCAAGGTGTTCTCTCCATAGATCACCAAGAAAAGAGGTCTAGCATAAATCGCCTTAGTAAGGTGCATATTTTGGTGGAAGTAATTTCATATTTGGGGAAGTTTCAATTTTGACCCTGTTAGTAGTGCTAGGAGAAACTAGGGAATCAAGTTTTGTAGGCTTCCCACCTCATCTTTCAGAAAGTGACCCTGCTGAGCAACTCGCCTCAAGGAGGTCCATATTTCTGTCCAAATAAAATTCCCAAAATCCAGGTTTGGAAAATTAGGGTTTCTATGGAAAACTCTAGGTAAGCCAACTTTGGAACCAGGATGGACACCTCAAATCGGTAAGGTATAAATCTTTGATATTTCCATTTGAGGTTGTCATTTGAAAATATGACTCACCATACTTAGCTTGAGGACAAGTTTGGAGGGGTTGATAACTTCTAAGCATGGAAGTACAAAATCTCCCAAATACTTTAAGAAAATGATTTGGACCAGTACATCACTTGAGAGGTTCTAGAACCAAAGAGAGATGATGCTAAGGATTCGCATACGAGGAGCTTTTCTAAGGAAAATAAAATTATTGTATATTATATTAGGGATCACCTTATCCCCCATGTGTTTTCATTCAAGACACTGAAGGAAGTATATGATGATTTGACAAATATATTTGAAGGTAAGAAAATCAAATGGAATATGACTTTGAGGAACCAACTAAAGAATGTGAAGATACTGAACTCCGAGACTATATAGTCTTAATTTACAAGGGTTTCTCAAATCAAAGAACAAATTGAATCAGTTGAAGAGAATTTCGAAGAAAGATAAACTGTTATGACTAGATTGAATGGTATTCCTAGATCATGGGACTCATTCATTCAAGGAATCTGTGCAAGAAGGAGGCTGATCTCTTTCAGCGAACTCCAAGAAGAATGTGCAAAAGAAGAAGATTGAATTGTGACAAGAGAAGAGAATATGGGAGCAACTGAAGATCAAGCTCTTATAGTTCACACCAGGAAGAACTACAAGAAGAAGGCGATCTTTCATCACAAGAAGAAGAAGGACAAGAAACAAAAAAAGACCAAGAGAGATCCTTCCAATGTTTGATGCTATATTTGTGATGAAAAGGGACATTTTTCAAGAGACTGTCCCTCAGGAAAAAGAGACACCATGCTCATATTTTCGAAGATGATGAACCAACAAACAAAAGATTCAAAGAGAGAAGGATGATTCAGATGAAGAGTATGTGCTAATATCAGCACTTACTGGCACTATCTCACATGGAAGAAATGATTAGCTTGTGGATAGTGGAAATTGTAAACACATGATGAGATACAAGGAATCATTTTTCAATATGTATGAACATGAGTCACCTCATAAGGTGAAACTTGGGGATGATTACCAATACCCCATAAAAAGGGAGTGGAGAATATTCATACAACCTAGACTCTAGGAAATATTTAAATATGAAGGATGTGCTATATGTTCCAGGTTTGAAGAAGAATATTCTCTCCATCTCTACACTAGATGAAAAGGGTATGAGAATTTCATTTGTTGATGGCCAAGTTTTGATGTGGCATAAAGGGAAGACAATAGATGATGCAACAATGATTATAGAAGAAGGAAAAGTCTCGTACAAGCTAAATGGACAACCTGAGCAAGCACTGGTTCATGAGTCAATTGATCCAAGTGAACTATGGCACAAGAGGCTTGCACATGTGCACTACACAACACTATCGATGGCAAGCAAAGCAGTCTCTGGACTGCTAGAGATCTAGGAAAATCATGAAGGAATTTGCAAAGGATGTGCACAAGGAAAGAATGTGAAGAAGAAATTTTCTAGTAGCGAGGGCAAGGCTAAAGGAATACTGGAGATAGTACACTCGGATGTATGCGAACCCATGTATTATAGCTCATTAAGAGGGTATGTATACTATGTTTATTTTATAGATTATTTCTCACGTAAGACTTGGATATATTTATTGAAAGGGAAAAATGAAGTTTTCGGTAAGTTCAAGGAATATAAATCCTTGGTTGAGAACCAAATGGATAGGAAGATCAAGACTCTACGGTCAGATAATGGTGAAGAATTCACATCGAAAGAATTCAAGGAACTCTGCAGAGAATATGGGATTAAGAGGGAGTTGAGCACTCCATACAATCCTCAACAGAATGGGGTTGCAGAATGAAAGAACCTAACCATCATGGAATCAACAAAAGCAATAGTACATGACTAAGATATTCCTATGCACCTTCGGGCGGATGCAATAAGGACAACTGTGTATATACATAAGTATATTCCTCATTGATTACTTGAAAACAAGATTCCAGAAGTGGCTTTCTCAGGAGAGAAACTAGAAGTCAACCATCTGAGAATATTTGGTTTCTCGGTTTACATACATATCCCAAAGGAGAAAAGGGCCAAGCTCAATTTTTCTAAAAGGAAGGGTATATTTGTAGGATACAATGACACATGAAAGGCATATCAAATATACTTCCCGAGATTCAAAAAGATTGACATCGGTAGAGATGTAACCTTTGATCAAGACTTGACATACTTCAAATCTAGGAGGACACATATTCAAGAGGACAAGGAACCCAAAGAAATGAGAAATCAAGGTATGGAAATTGGAGAAGCAATTCCAGAATACCATCAACATCATGACATGGCAAAACCGCAAGATCTGATAGAGACAATCCTTGAGAAGGAAACCCACAAGAGGAAACCAACATGGGAACGAGAGCTCACACAAGATGCATAAAGGTATGGTGCTCCAAAGGGAATACATAGAGAAAGAAAAAGGGAAAATCCCTACAATAGCTATGTGGCCTTTCTATGTGACATCATTGATAGAGAACGTTACACCTATGAAGAGGTTGCAAAAAATAAATAATGAAAGGATGTTATGATCGAGGAATATCAATCAATCAAGAATAATGATGTCTGGGGGATATTTTCGAGACCGGAAAAGAATTCTGTTGTGGCTTTGAAGTGGATATACAAGATCAAGCATGTTGTGGATGGCATCATCGAGAAATACAAGGGAAGGTTCATAGCACAAGGAGTGTTGATGTATTTGTAACTTTAGAAGATATTCTGATGTATATTATCATTTTATGTTGTTGAACCCCCATTGGAGATGTGTTTTCCTCCTTGCGGGATGTCTTTATTGTGTCTATACCTTGAGGTACAACCTCCATTGTAAGTTGGGGAAATAGTCCCGAGTGTAACATCATGTAATGTGTATTTGGAGTCTCTCTAGGAGAAGTCCACCCTGTTAGGGTAACAAGTCGGCCCCATTCATGTAAAAGGTCAGTCACTTGATTAGTATAAATAGGGAGGCACCCTCCCTCATTTATGCACATCTCACACTCACTCAAGTTCACATGAGAGAGAGAGAGAGACAAGGGAGGAGATATATATAGTTGTTGAATACTTCTTAATACTGGGTTTGATAATCTTATGAAACAGTCTTTGTGACTGTACTATTCTGAGGAATTTTGTGGGGTTTTCTCCTTTATGGTTTCCCGGGTGAAAATATTTGTGTCTTGTGTATCTGTTATATCTTATGCATCTTGTTGTACTTGTTATTATTTCAGAAAAATATCCTAATTAAGCTAATAAGATCTAGAAAAAATAACAACCCCTAGTTTCTATTTTGTTCTTTTCATTAGGATGCACTTCTTTAAGAAGTTGTGAGGCCAACTTTGGCCTTTGATACTGATATTTTTCCATTGAAGTTTATACTCGTGATCTGTCCTATATTGTATCTTAAACCGATGAAGAACCTTGTATTGGATAAATTTCATTATCTAAAGAACCACATAATGAACAACTAATTTTTTAATAGACAATCTTTTTCAAACTAATATGGTTTCCTTATTTCTTGTTGGACTTGCCTTTACCCTTAGTGTTTTTATTTTGTAAATGATTAAGTATATTATTAATCTCTTCAGATTTTTACTTTTATTTTCATAAAAAAATACATCTCTATTGACAATGAATTTACCATCCGAAAGAAACAAATGCCCTTTCTTTTCTTGAGAATATCTAGTGAAAATACACTTCATACTTCAATTTTCCAACTTAGTCCCTTTTTTTCTTTAGGTACTAAGGAATAACATGTTGAGCCAAAATACTTAGATTATTTCCCTTAGGCTTAAAACCATAGCAAGATTCATAAGGATATTTTCTATCTAAACTTGAAGTAGGTGATTAATTTCTTAGATAAATTGCAGTATGGACTACTTCAAACCAATATTTTTTTATCAACCCTTTGAACTGCAACATAGACCATGGGCGGCTTATCTCATGCACTCTCACCGTGATCTTGACCATGGGAACACGTGCAATGTAACATGGTTAGGGGAGCCACAATGGGAGGGGTATATAGTAGTAATAAAATCTAGTTCGTATGAATAGATGGAGACGAAACTCATAGGGAAATCCCGCAATTAGGAGCTAAACTCACAAGAAAAACTTGCAATGGGTGTGTAACTCATAAAAGGAGGTCACAAAGGGGTGGTGTGAGAGCCGCTATAGGTGTTAAGCATGGGGAAGATGGCACAGGCCACAAGGGACAGTGAAGCTCACACTATAGGATTGAAAAGAGCATCTTAATTCACAATAAAATACCGCAAAGGTGGAAATTAAGATCACATGACTTAAAAGGATCGATCATATGGGAAAATAAGAGGACACCTGATCGGGCAGGTACCATGGAACCCCATGCCCCTTTCAATCTTGGGATCAATGTATTTGTTCGAAGGAAACCTAGGTTTTTCTTTTGTCTTTCTTGTGAAGAGGGAAAACCCCTTAGATTCTCTAAATAATAATTTTTAACTTCCTATGTAGTGTAGCCTTATGACTACTAGTTGTATGCCCCATTTTTTTTGGATAGGGGAATCATTACCCCCCCCTCCCTTCCTATTGTAAAAGACCTTGGAGATGACGACCTAAAACAACCCCCCCCCCCGTTTTAATCACGTCAAGTGAATGAGAAACCTAAGTTTAGTTTCAACCTAAAACTTTGGGCCTCTTTGAGTTTTATAAGCATGTGGAGTACTATCCATACTCCCTTTCATGGATCAAAACAATACTACAGGTTCAAATCCTGAACTCAAATATGGTGTTCACAATATTTTGGTTGGGAATTTTAGTTCAATCATAGGACCCCTCATTATGGTTTGATGCTTGGACTTCGAGAACATATGGGCCATTTATTCCTTTTCATCAACCCAGTCAAGATAGCACTATGGAATCCCCCTTCTCCTCTATACATTGAAACATCGTTCCATGAAAATGTTTTGAGTTCAAGATGGTGTTGTTGTTCTTGCATAGTGGCTCTAGTTTTTGTTTAGGCCATAGGGTTTAAAATCCATTCTTGATATACATGAATTTTTAATATTGTTATAGATTAAATTGATCATTTTGTGCATTAACACCTATTTCAGTGTAATAGTTTAAAATCTTATATTTCATGGATAGTGATTATGCTTCCAATGAATTCCGGGATAAAATCATGTCTAAGCAAAGGACCTGGGTGCAATCAAACACCATCAAAGAAGTATCATTTGGTTATGAAATGACATAAGAAGCACATGCACCCACACTCTTATTGTAGTTCGGGGATACAAAGAGCACCACAAGAGCGATTCCTGATTACTGATGGAGCAACATGTATCAGTTATTTCAAGCAGAGGAATACCAATTTTCGAGTATAGATAATATTCCATTGTTCCATAACATCAGAGGGTTCAGTCTTGATAAGGTGGCAGTGAGATCAAACTTTTCCCCATACATGGAAATAGTGGAGTGGCTCCTCCCTTTCATTAATGCGAAGAGGAGTGTTATAAATAATGATGAAGGGGTTCCCATTGGTTCTTTCGAGCCAACTCCTATGGGAAGGTACTATACATTCCCAGATCTAGAGATCAATCTAATAGATGAATCATGATACAATTAATTCAACTCAATTACATAACCTTCATCAAGAAAAAATGGCTCCCAGGAAATCACTTCCGACAAAATGAAAATGGCATGTACAACACTAAATCACTAAGGAAACCCTAGAAGATGATTGCAACCCTTTTGTGTTAGCTATATGGAGAGGGAGATAAAGAGTGCTTCATGATTTAATGGCCCCCCTTATTTTATTATGTTTCTATTCATGGTGAATGATTCAACTGGTCTAACATCCTCTTAGAGAACACGGTAGTTTCAGTGTTGAAAGAGAAAGACACACAATAATTATACTTTTATATGTTCTCCTATCTCGTAGATGTAATTTGTATGTCAAATAAGTTTCTAGGCATGGGATGTCATTGGGTTCCCAGGGATACCCCCATTCATGTATGCTACCAAGTTATTTGGGCCTTGAGGCTCGTCAATGATTATGAGTAAATCTACGAGGAGTTCATCAAGATTCTATATATGATCATACATGGGACCCTAAAAAATGTATGTCATAGAACACCATTTCCATAGTGAGACAAATAGGTGACTGGTACTTGAATAAATATTGTACCTCTTTGTGCATATACAGGGAATCAAAAGCACCTAACATCATGCCAAAATACGTTAAGGATTTCATGATCCTAAAATAAATTACCTTCCAAACATTTATAGATGGGATTGTATCATACCCTTAACAATACTAAGAAGGAATCATGTCCACCTTTTCTTTTCATAGTTGGGGCTTACATATTTTCAAAGATAAAAGAATCCATTGAACTAAATTAGGACTTCGATAAGTATCATTTTGGACAAGGATGATTTACAAAAAAGATTACAAGGGGAATATCATAAATCACTACATGACCGTGAAGTACCGTTTCCCCTATCAGCATGACCAATGTGTGGAGGAGGAAATATACAAGTGAGGTCAAAATTTGGAGGACCTATTCAAGAATATGGATAAGGGGAAAATCATCGAAGGAGCCTTCTTCGACAAAGAATACACCTAGGAACCTGTCTGAGAAGAAGCCACCTAGGAAACTGTCTAGGAGGAAACACCGGAAAAGAAATAACAGAGCCCAAAAGGGAAGGCCACTGAAATTATGCACCAAAATAAATATGGGACCAATATCTAGAGGCTAAAAGATCAAAATAAAGTTGAGGAAGTGGCTCCTTCAGAATCCCTATCTAGAAAAGAGAAATAAGAGAAGGGAAAACAAGAAGAGCTATAGAAAAAGGACAAAGAGAAAAGGGAGCACGAGGAGATATAGAAAAGGGTTAAGGAAGGACAAGAATAGACATAGGGAATACAAGAATGTGGGATGCAAGGTATGGACACTGATGCACCCACTACTAGCTTTAAAATCCCACTCACCAAGAGACATTTCCCTTTGAAGGAGCTTGGAATTGTGATGTACACCCGCTCCAAAGAAATCTTGGTAGCCAAACTAAATTCTTATGCCTTAAACACAAGGAAGAATAAAATTGTACGAAATACCAAGAAGAGTATGAAATTTGAGGGGCATCTGAAATGGTTGTTTTCCAAGAGGTGCATGTAATCGAAGATACTAATAAAGAACCTACATCCATGGATTTGGTCAATGTGGTCAATGATATGGCCATGAAAGATAACATAAAGGAATAGTTGAAGGAGGTGGATCAGGCCAATAAAAATATCTACTTATTAGAATATCATCTTAAACAGGATAGGAGTGCAGTTGTATACCAAAGCCATGATAATGATGCCTTGCAAGTGGAGAAGAGGACGTTACAGATTCTAGTTCAATACTTGTAAATGGATAAATATGCATTGGAAACTAAGGTAGATGAGCTTGAGGAAGTAAGGGAAATCATGATAACCTAGATAGAAAGTCTGCAGCATCCAAAGATGCATTGACCATAAAGGCAGAAACCTCTAGGGACAAAAAAAAAAATCCTACTAGGATTTCATGAATACACCATTGCATTATAGGAGTAGTATTTGTGAAAATAGGAATGAGTCATAGAGAAATAATTTTACATTCAAAAGGGAGCATCAAAGTCCAATATAAAGGGGAAAAAAATCAATAAAGTAATCAAAAGGTGGTAGAGGTTAAGGTAAGGTTGTTATACATTGCAACCGAACATTAAGAGAATGTGGTTGCCCCCCCTGGTATGTCCAAGAAATATGTGAAATAAATTTAGGTGGATTATGATACCTTGGATAGTAGCCAAAAGATAGGGACAACCCTGGATAAGGACATTGCTTCCTCACTAAAGAAATGCCAAAACTTGTACACTATGATGAAGAAGGTTTTTGTAAGATGCACACTACCTCCAGCTGGGACTCTTAAACATCCCATTCCCAATGAGCAATGTTTGGTTGATCTCAAAACCATCAGAGATAAGGATTTTGAGATATTTAAAGGTGTATCTCAAGTGATTGCACATGCATTGTGTGATCATATTGAAACACCCATCAAGAAAGTGTAGCTCATGACAACCTACCACAAGATAGTTACCAAAGGATTGAATACACTTTCAAGTGAGGAATCAATCATAAAGTTGGTTTATGGATAATTGAACCAAAGAAATTAAATGTTATTATTTACGAGTTGTTGGATTTTCTTTGGTTGTCCTAGGTACATACATCCAATCCGACCAACAAAACCCAAAGGTACTGACCCGACAGGGTTTTATCCTGTTGGCAACACCTACGATGCAAGTGAAGTATCACCTAATATAGGAGCTGTAGGAATCGAGTTTTTGCAGTGGTAAAGGGGATGTTCTCATGTTAAGCATCGAAAGATAGGTCATCACATAAACTATCAATAGAGTGTTATGAACCATGCACGAACTCACGACACATCCATAAGATCTATTAATCCCCGTCAATTTAATTACTTAATGATAAGCTAACATGTTATCATAAGTCACATCAATACACAAAATAGAACATTTACACAATTAGCATGCACCATTCGACACATGAAGTAACATGGAAACCCACTACGGGAAAAACAACAAAAGAATTCATTCATTAGCAAGAGTCCAATCTTAAACACTATGGTCTATGCAAACAACCTACCGACACCTCTCCATAATATCCATTACATTTAGTCAACTTACACAACCTACGAATCAATAATACATCCTTGAAGGCTTATTCATCTCTTTAATACAATGCATACAATATTCTAACATTACAGACTCTTCCTCACATCAACATCTATTTTTCTCCATACAACCTCGACCAAATAGAATCGAACTTCAACTTACTGAACTAAAGGGAACTAAACTGACAAAACAAAACTGAAATAGAATAGAACATAACATAATATAACTTTAACCAGACAAAACCTAATGCGACTTCCAAATAACCTAACCCCTTACATTTTATAGGATCTATTGGTTGCATTTACATCCCCCAGGCCCACTAGGTGAAGGTGGATGTTATCACTCAGAATTTACCATTTGGTAGTAGAAGGATAGTTCTAAGGTAACCTTATGGAACAAACTTTAGGACGAAAGATGGCTTCTATCCTACTAGAGAGGGATATCTCCACAAATAAATACAATGGATAGAGATATTATTAAAGAAACAAGTTTTAATTATGGTTGAAACAAGAGGGTATCATTGGGAATGGAGTCAAAATCATGAGTTATTATAAAATGATAGTGCTTTGCAACAAGATTTCCTCATGGAGGCGGGATAGCCACTCTTTTATAGTCAAGTTCTTGATTGTCTAGTGGTAAGGAGGAAATTTGAACAATCCATTAATACGAGCATCAAAAGGTGAATCGATTATTGACTTTAGAGGAATCTTGTTTGTGAATACTTGAAATCAATGAACCGTAGCACATGATTATGAATTTTGATTCAATATAAAATTATTCAAGAATGAAATACAACACAATGAAAAGGATAACAGGAAAATACATTCACATGAGAAAAATGAAGCACATACTGTAAAATAACAACAAAGGAATATCTGATACAGAAAAATCCTTGCTTATCTCTACAAATTTTATTAACTTCAAATGCTCAATTACAAAATAAGTTTAACTCTCACGGGTTCCAACTCAAATTAAGTTACAAAACATGATTTTATACAACAAAATGCTCCTTGAGCTAATACCTAACTACCTACACTCTAAAAATAGGCTTCTTGTAATTGCCTTATTACATATGCCATATAACTTAATAAACTAAATCTTCCTAAATACTAGAAAAAACTTTAACTTTAAATCCTTTAACTCCACTTTGAAGTGGATCTTGATATGTCTTCAACTTTGAGCTTTGAAATGAAAATCTTCATTGATGTAGTTTGTATTTCATTTTTCTAAAAATTTCAATGGTCTTCCATTGGTCTCCAGATGGAATTTCAAGATTTTCCATATCTTTAGCTAGTACCCTTAGCTCCACATGATCAACATAGGAAATAGGTGGCACCTTGGCACCAATTACCTTGAACGAATCCACTATTTCAAATTCCACAACTAATTTGTCAACTATAATTTTTCCTGAAAAAGATTAGGTCATATATTTAAACTTTTTGTGATCCAATCTAGCTTTAACCAACAAATACTAATATTCATATTAAGATATCAAATTTCCATCCTCATCCTAAAAAGAATCTATACGTTTCTAAAACAATTCTATGAATAAACCCTTGAAGGACTTCACTCATTGCAACATCTTGTATGCCTTTGCCTGAACACTTTCAATGTGATGATGTTTCCAAGTTACCTTCGTCGCCCAAGTTATGACTGCAATTTTTTCCTTAATACCCATTGTTTTTAACTCTTCTTCAGAAAGAGTATTAAGAAAATTTATAGTGTTCTGAAATGTATTTGCTAGTTTCCTATCCAATGTTTCTTTCACTGTTGTAAAACATTATCTTGCCATAGTGACTACCACCTCTTTGTCTTTGATATAATTCAAATAAGGTCTCATTTTTGTAGCTCATGTGATAATCATATCCCTAATAAGATGCCTTGCACCTTGTCCTATTAACTACCTTGAAAAAATATCTGCTAACTTCTCATTCTTATCAAGCAGTTATTTACTCTTATTCTCAAAAATAATTTTTTCTTCTTCCTTTTTCTTTATTATTTCATCCAGTCTTTGGTTTTATATTTTCAAACCCTTTATTTCTTCATCCCTCAACCTTACTTGTGAAATAGCTTGAACAATGGATTCAGTTTTTGTCTCTGTACTTGGATGAATCGTTTCTACATGTTTATCCCTTTCTTTCTCCTCTCTTTATTTTTCTAGAACTAATTGATTTTCATTTAAAACATCAATTTTAGCAATAAGGAAATCTCTTTCCTTCTCCCATTGGATTTGTTATTCAGTAAGTTTTAATAATTTATCTTTACTATCATTCATTTCTTGGGACAACAATTATTTTTTGTTGGGTATATGTTATATTCCTTGCATGTGCATATGGAGGGGAGGTGCGCATGTTAGTGCTGCAGCTCGTTGATCCTATAGATTTTATGGCTATTTATAGCTGTTTGTGTCTATTTTTAGAAGTTGTCTAAAAATATGTAACTTAATCCCAGTTAAGGGATTGGAGTCTTTTTCTAATCCGGGTTAACAGATTAGGGTATTTGGATGTTGTGGAATACCTATATTTTGTATTGTGAGGATCTCATAATGTAATGAAGAGAAAATAGGAGGTGTGGCTCCAAGGTTTTCTGGTTTTCTCGGTTAAGGGTTTCCAGGGTAAATCTCTGTGTTTATGTGTGAATGATTTGTTGTGATCTCTATTTTTATTAAAAGAATCTGTATGCTTTGCTTCTATGCACAGGTTTAAAACTTACATGTGGTATCAGAGCTCGATTTTGGCATCAAGGGGACGCCTTTGCTGCTAAGGGTTCGACACAGTTGATAGATATCGGGTCTGTGATAAACCTGGGTTTAGTGGGAGCTTTGCAACATTGATTTGTGTATTGAAAGAGAATTGTGAGCACTTAATGAATCAAGATCGAGAAATTTAACAGCCATAATTTTGAGCTATGGAAGCTCAAAATGGAGGATCTTTTGGTAGATCGGGAACAGTGGATCCGGGTACAAAACCCACTACAACGTCACAAGAATATTGGGATAAATTAGAAAGAAGGGCGAGGAGTACAATACGATTGTGCTTATCAGACTCTGTGTTGTTGAACGTATCTGGTGAAGATAGTGCAGTAAATCTATGGGCAAAACTAGGGAGTTTGTATCAATCAAAATCCCTTGTGAACAAGTTGTTTTTGCAAAAGAAGTTGTTTCACCTCAGAATGGATGAGAATGACACTGTAACAGAGCATTTGAATGTCCACAATACTCTGGTAAGTCAGATAATCTCTGTTGGCATTAAAATGGCTGAAGAAGATAAATGTATTAAATTATTGTGTTCTTTGCCAGATTCCTGGGACAACCTAATTGTTGCAATAGGCAGTTCTAGATAGGTGACCTTAAAATTTGATGAAATTGTATCATCCCTACTATTAGAAGAGATGAGGTGGAAAACCATGGATAATCATAGCATGGATGCCTTTTCTGTGAGAGGTCACCCCCAGGAGAGAAACAAAAATAAAGGATATGGGGGGAGATCTAAATCTAAGGGCAAATCTAAATCCCTAGGAAAATGAATAAGGAAGTGTTGGAAATGCGGTAAAGCTGGGCACTATAAAAAGGATTGTAGATCTAAGAATGTTGAGAAAGCAAAGGGATATGAGGATACCCCTTCCACAGAGGTGAATAACTCCTCAGAAGAAGGAGGGGATGTTTACCTAGCTTCCACGGGTAATCCTTTAGAACGTGATACATGGCTGATTGACTCAGGTGCGTCATGTCATATGACCCCTCATAGGGAGTGGTTCTGTGAATATGAAAAGTACAATGGAGGAGATGTGTACTTGGGAGATGATTCACCAACTAGTATCATTGGATGTGGTAGAGTCAAGCTAAAACTGAAGGATGGAAGGATTAGAACTCTGCCTAGAGTGCTACACATTCCAAATCTAGCAAGAAACTTGATATCTGTCAGAAATATGCATGTTGCAGGTGTAAAGACTGTGTGTGGAGATGGTGGTTGTGAAATGGTTTGAGGATCAATGGTATTGATGAGGGGAGTTTGGTATGGAATTTTGTACAAACTATTGGGAAAAACCATCATTGATGAATGTAACAATTCTGTTGTGCTGGAGGAAGGAGGTAAAGATGAAAAAACCCTGACTGCATCATGAGGAAAGACAATGCTGTGGCATCAAAGAATGGGGCATATCAGAGAAAAGGGACTTCGAGCATTACAAGGTAAAGGTATGGTTGAAGGTATGACTGATTGCACTCTGGATTTTGATTTCTGTGAACATTGCATATATGGAAAACAAAATTGAGTAAGATTTGCATCTGGTGCTACAAAAGCAAAAGGAATTCTAGAATTAATACATAGTGATGTGTTTGGACCTGTTCATGTTCCATCATTAGGAAAATCTGTGTATTATGTTTCATTTATAGATGATTTCTCAAGGAACATATGGATTTATTTCCTTTGAAAGAAATTTGAAGTATTTTCCAAGTTTAAAGAATTTAAGGCTCTTGTAGAAAATCAGTCAGAAAAGAAAATAAAGGTGTTGAGGACAGATAATGGTGGAGAGGTCTGTGGGAATGAATTTGAAGACTTTTGTAAGAAGTGTGGAATAGCAAGGCAAAAGACCACTCCATACACACCTCAACAGAATGGAGTTGCTGAGAGGATGAATAGGACGTTGATGGAAAAGGCAAGGAGCATGCTAAGCAGTGCTGGGATAGGACAAGAATTCTGGGCAGAAGCAGTGGATACAACATGTTACTTGGTAAACTAATCACCCACATCAGCATTGATTGATAAAAATCCACAAGAGGTATGTACTGGTAAGAAACCCTCTATTAAGCATATGAAAGTTTTTGGTTGTGATGCTTATGTACATTTTCCAAAGGAGAAAAGGAGCAAGTTGGCTAACAAAGTTGAGAAGTGTATCTTTATTGGCTATAAAGATGGTATGAAAGGGTATAAGCTTTGGAATCCTATAACTAAGAATATTGTTTACCATCGAGATGTTGTGTTTCGAGAGGTCAAAGAAGTCCCTAGACAGGAAGTGAATCCAATGGAAAAGGAACCAGAGAAAATAGAGTTTAAGTTAGAAAGTGAAGAATCCGACTCAATAGAAGAAGCAGAATCAGAAGAAGAAGAACCTCATACTCCAGTTTTGAGGAGATCATCTTGAGAAATAAGGAAACTAGAAAGGTATTCCCCTCCTGATTTTCACTCTCATTTTGCTATGTCTATTACTGATGATGATCCTAGAAATGTGAAGGAAGCTGTTAATTCAGAAGATAGTGATCTCTGGGAAAAGGCCATGGATGAAGAAATGGATTCCTTGGACAAAAATGAAGCTTGGAAGCTAGTCCAGTTACTAGCTGGGAGAAAAGCCGTTGGGAGAAAATGGCTATTTAAAAAGAAGTTGAATGCAGAAGGTAAAGTGGATAAGTATAAAGCCCGCTTGGTAGCAAAGGGATATTCTCAGGTAGAGGGGATTGATTTTGGTGAAATATTTTCTCCAGTTGCAAAATTAACTTCTATTAGATTTCTTCTTTCTATTGCTGCTGCTTTTGATCTTGAAGTAGAGCAGATGGATGTGAAGACATCGTTCTTACATGGGGATCTTGAAGAAGAAATATACATGAAACAACCAGAAGGGTTCATAGTAAAGGGAAAGAATGAGTTGGTATGTAAACTAGAGAAGTCCCTTTATGGTCTAAAGCAATCTCCAAGGATTTGGTACCAAAAGTTTGACACATACATACTTGGATTGGGGTTTGTGAGAAGCAAAGCTGATTGCTGTGTATATTCCAAACAGGTTGGTGATCAATTCATTAACATAGTTCTGTATGTTAATGACATGTTGTTGATTGGAAACAACAAAGATGTTATAAAGGAGGTGAAGTCTCAACTGTCCTCCAAGTTTGATATGAAAGATCTTGGTGCTGCAAACTTCATTCTGGGAATGGAGATAAGAAGATATCGTGCAAACAAAATGATCAGTTTAAATCAAAGAAAATATGTTGAGACAGTACTACAAAGATCTAACATGCAGGAAAGTAATCCGGTCAAGGTTCCTATTCCTGTAGGTGTAAATTTATTTGTAGAGCAGTGTCCCAAGACACAGGAAGAAGAAGAAGACATGTCATGGGTTCCATATGCCAGTGCAGTTGGTAGTTTGATGTATGCAATGGTCTGTACAAGACCAGAAATTGCTCATGCAGTGGGATTTTTGAGCAGATATATGTCAAAACTAGGAAAGGAGCATTGGACAGCTGTGAATAGGGTCTTCAGATATTTGCGTGGCATCATAGATTATGAAATCTACTACCAAGGAAGGCTTGGACCAGACAGAGTAATAAATGTACATGTATTTGTTGATGCAGACTGGGCTGGAGACCTTGATCATAGAATATCTACAAGTGGGTATGTGTTTAACCTATTTGGAGGAGCTATCAGTTGGATGAACAAGAGACAAGCTGTAGTTGCACTCTCAACTACAGAAGTTGAATACATGGTAGCCACTCATGCAAGCAAAGAAGCTATATGGTTGCAAAGATTGTGTTCAGGTATTGGGTTTGTACAGAAAGGTGTAAGGTTAGAATGTGATAGCCAAAGTGCAATCTTCCTGGCAAAGAACCCTGCTTATCATGCTAAGAAAAAGCATATTGATGTGCAATATCACTTTGTGAGAGATATGGTTTAAGAAAAGAAGGTTTTGCTAGAGAAGGTTGACACCGTGAAAAATGTTGCAGAATCATTAACAAAGTCTGTTAGTACAGAGAAGTTCTCTTGGTGTAGAGAATCTATGGGCATTGATGCCCTGAACCTATGACTTTATGAGTAAATGACTCATTGCTATGCAAAGGAAACAACAAGTGGGAGAATGTTGGGTATATGTTATATTCTTTGCATGCGTGTATGGAGGGGAGGTGCGCATGTCAGCGCTGTAGCTCGGCGATCCCGGTTATGGCTATTTATAGTTGTTTGTGGATATTTTTAGAAGTTGTCTAAAAATATGTAACTTAATCCCAGTTAAGGGATTGGAGTCTTTTTCTAATACGGGTTAACAGATTAGGGTATTTGGATGTTGCAGAATACCTATATTTTGTATTGTGAGGATCTCATAATGTAATGAAGAGAAAATAGGAGATGTGGCTCCAAGGTTTTCTGATTTTCGTGGTTAAGGGTTTCCAGGGTAAATCTCTGTGTTTATGTGTAAATGATGTGTTGTGATATCTATTTTTCTTAAAAGAATCTGTATGCTTTGCTTCTCTGTATAGGTTTAAAACTTACATTTTTCCCTCTCTAACACTGCCAACTTAGAAGCTTGGATCAACTAAGTGGCTGGAACATTCAACTTATTTTTTAGTAGTTGGATAGTGTTTTATTTCTTAGCTAAGATATTATTTATAGCTGGTCCTCTATCTGGATCACTATCCATAATCAATAGATCACCCTAAAGCTTCTTGATTTGCTGTTGATATTTCTTATTCTCCACTTTTTCTTGTTTCAATTGAATCTCCAACCTTGAAGCTGTAGATTGGAACTTTAAAACCTTTAATGTTGATTTCATCAAATCAATATAGACTGCTTCCTCGGTTTTCTTATGCAATTGAATCTTATTAGGTACTGGTATTTTCTACAAATCGAGTCTCAATTTTGAAACTTTGTTCTAGGTTACCACTATCAAATTCAATGTGTTTTTTCACATGGCCCTTCACAGTGATCACTGAAATCTCCTTATCTAATATGTCCCTTACTTTAGAATAAATATTAAAAGCTTTTTTCTGAAGATTTATTTTATCATGTCCATATATAGCATATAAGTCACTTCTTGACTTTTATTTATCACTCGACCCACTATCTTGAACTTTTCCAATGTTATATTCCTGATTTCAGAAGTGAGTAGTATCTCTGGAAATTGCAAATTCTCTTCATTAAAGAAAAAAAAACATTTGGACTAGGTAGGATTGACATCTGAAATGTATTTTCATGTGGAAATTCACTAACTGAGAATAATATTCTAAGCTAGGAATTGTTACACTCAAATTATGTCACCAGCATGTGATAGGATCCCTAACACAAATATTTTCCCTCAAATCCCAAACTTTAAGTGAAACATGTTCTAGGTGTTGGTTTTAACATACAAAACTTCAGCGCCGCTCTTACCCTCAAGCAGATAAGCGGTACCTTATGAGGCACCACCCAAGTTATCTGGAAACCAAGTGGTGCCACTGCCTTTAACCTTTGTTGTTGGCACGGTTCTCACCCTTCACCGCTCTGTCATAAAGGAGTATAAGTGGTGCCCTTGGTAAAAATTGAAAAAAGGAGGTTTCACGAAGCTTCTAGAACAAAACCCTTGTGTCTATCCTTATCCCTACTCACCTGGGTCAGTTAAGCTTGAGATCCCTCGTTTGAGGATCTCATGGCCACCTCACCCACCAATTTCTCAACCATTCCTACCCCTTTGAGCCCTATAAATACAATCTCATGCTCCATGGTTGAGGGGGAGAAGAAAGAAGTAAAGTTATGCTACTGAATTAACATCTTGGCCTAATCCATTATAGAGCATAGAGGAGAAAGTTGGAGCTATCGGGGATGAGGTTCTAGTCTTGTGAAGGAGTGCATCGACACTAAGGAAAAATGGTTTTAAGCTCTTTCATTCATCTATTAATGAAAAGTTGATTTCCTTCCCATATATCTGTTGTGTTTTAATGTCACATATATATTATTGGATTCCTTAGTCACTGATATGGATCTATGGATAGTTTTATGGTAGCTTTGATGTTGTTTTCTATTTGATGTGCTTCTGCAGGTCTACAGGTCTTTCATTAGAGTTTTATTCCAGGCTACTATAGCTTTCAGGGAAAGTATTAAACCTAGTTGTTACTCATTTGTTATGGATCTGAACCATTCAGACCAAAGGAACAACTTCTGTCCGCAGAAGGTGCTATATTCCTGATAACAAATTTGGTGACTCCGCTAGGGAGCATTACATCTGATCTCATCTTCATCTGTTCTGATCTTCCTTAGTTTCTGAACTACTCTTGTCCAAATCCAAGCTCCAGCCTCCCATCTTTGTAGTTAGATCTACATCTGACCTAGTGATGTTTTGGTTTGAAATATTCAGATCTCTTCGAATTTGAGCCACCTTGAATTTATATGCTCTATTTTGTTGTTGATTCATCATTTTTTGTAGAGTTTTTTCAATGTATAACTTGATTTTTTCACTCTCCATGTGTTTTGGATTGTTACAGGGAACTGATCATGTGCCTTAGGAAACAAGCAGTGCCACTACCTGAGTCTAGTTAGCAATAGGTAGTGCCACCACTTGAGTTCAGTGAACAAGAAGTGGTTATGCTTCAAAACCGCTCTGTCAGTAACTGCTTCGATGCGGTGCTAGGTAGGCTTGTCCCAAACCTTGATTTTTTCAAATTTTTGCACGAGATTTGTGATTTTTGGATTTTTGTGTGTTCAGTTAGTTTTGTCCAGACTTGTTTGAAGTTGCCTGAGTGATTGAAATCTAAATTTTTTATGTGGAAATTGCTTGTTTGTCAAAATCAAAAAACAAAAAGATAGGTTAGATTCATCATTCATTATTGCTTGTAAGTTTGTTCTGAAAGGAGTTTTTGGAGGCTCTAGGTCAGATTAGATCTCTGCTTGTTATAGACTAGTACTGAAAAGAAAGACTCCGTTAGATCAGTTTGCTTGTTTCTATTTTTTGTTAAGTGTGAGAAAGACTTCTTTTCACTCTAAAAAAAGAAAAATTGTTGAGATTAGGTTATTGTTTCATTGGGCTTAAGTAACTGGGTCTTTGATTAGCCTCACAATATTTTAGGATTCCTTTGTTCCTTTGTCTCTTTTGCATCATTATCTCATCAAAAGAAAAAATATCAATAGTTTAAGTTAGATCTTTGCATGTTTTAGAAAAATCGAAAAAATAGCTTGCATATGCATATTTATGTGTCGTTTGTCTTTCTTCTTCGTTGAAAAGAGATCTTACCCTAACTATTTGCTTTAAAAAAAGACTTGATTTGAAGAAGTGTTGTTTGATTGTATGCTTAGAAAAAAGAAAAAAAAATTTAGTATAGTTGTTTGGGAATTTTTTTTGGTTTTAGAGTAAGATTGAAAAAGAAGACACTCTCTCTCCTTCCCGTAATTAGGCATACTGAATGGTAAAGTGAATGAACTTGCATTTCATATTTTCATGGTTTTACTTTTTTGTCAAAACCTCATGCATTCACCTAACCATCCACTTTAAAATTAACTGTAGTTATAGGCTTAAAGTTTGTATAGAAATTTGAGTGATAGGCTAGAGACGTGTTCGGGCATCGTTAAACGTAGGAGTTGTCATTATTTGTCCGCACTACAACCCGGGACTGGCGTGGTTCTTCCACGTACCATCGGTATATTGAACATCCTTTCACATACCCTTGAGGTATATAGAAAGGTACTTCATGTACTCGATTTTATATCGGAAGGCCCCTTGTGAACGGTTGTGCATTAGACAACACTACTACCGATTTGAGCTCCCACGTACCTTGAGTATATTAGGAGACCCCACTAGCATACCTTATCTGTCTGAGAAAATCCCTTTGGCCATCTTGTGTTGAACAATACATCAAAAAAACATTCAGGGAGATTACTATGCACGTACCCTTGTGGTATATCATGAGTTGCACCTACTTGACAATCCTGGTGAGAGATCGACCATTTGAGCTCATCCTGTCATTTGAATTTGCTTGTTGGTGTATAGCTTGAGTAGGAGAAAGTTTTTTGGCGTGTTTTTTCTTAGCTCTGAACCCCTAGGTTAGATTAGTGACTGTGCAATATGGCTGAGTTTCATTTGAGATGGTCCAGAAGAACACAGGGCTTACCACCCGACTTTCCTCCCGTTACAGGGGAAGGTCCAATGGAAGCTACTGAAGAAGGAGCTACAACTACTTCCCATGTGGAAGAGAACCTAGTTGTATAAAGCGGATACCAATTCACTTCTGATGTAACTCCCCTGGTCCAACAACCTTCTGTGGGTGACACTTCTTTCCATGGTCTTGTGGAAGGTCATGTTGATAGTCCCGTTTGTCCAGATTATGGTCCAGACGCTCCGTTTTGGGGAAATTCTATGGGATAGGCCATTACTTCATTTGGAGTACATAGGCCCTCTCCTAAAAATTATTCACCAAGTGAAGAAGAATATAGAAAAATTCAATTAGCTATTCACCATGCACAAGATTTTTAGGAGAGAATGCAAAGACTAGATACTATCTTAGCAACCCCAATCCCTCATAAAGAACCTATGTCGGCTCTTCTTCCCCGTAATACGGATCCTTGGCTAGTCGGATATTGTTCACTGACTGATTCTATGAAATCTATCAATCATGTTGAGACTTCACACCACCCAGGTCAAACTTCTGACCCTACTGTTGCAAATGTTAGGTCTGTTTCTAGTCCTCCTAGGTATTTTAAGGTTAGGGGGAAACCTTCAAATCCAGTCATATCAGTACCTTATAGTGCCAAGGGGAAACCCCTGGCATGATCTACATTACCTTCTGGTGGAGTTGTTACTCATAATAGACATGCCTCTAATGTCGGCACATCCACAATTTACGTTTCTCCTATGAATATAGTTAACCCTCCATTGAGTTCAGGTCAACCCTTAGGGGCACAACCTATAGTTAATCAAGCTTCTTGGTTGTATGGTCACCTAGCTAATGAAGTACCTATAGGAAATGTGAATTACCAACCTACCCCTACAGGCATTCCATACACTGGAATTCCATATCATGGAAATACTTTCACTCCATCTGGGAAACCCAATTGGTCCTGCATGCCAGCATTGGGAGGAATACCTATTCATATGACTGGAGGTGCCCGAGGGCCACCTTACAGAGGTCCTCTGCCTGTGGATCCTGGTGGTACTGGAGGTCCTCGAGGTCCACCTTATGGAGGCCCTTGCCCCGAGGGGCCTGGCGTTCCTACTCCGGGAGGTCCCAAAGGTCCTCCTTCTAGTGATCCTCCACCTAGTGATCCTGGAGGTCCTGGTGGTTCTCCCCCTGGTGGTCCTGATGGTCTTGGTGGTTCTAGAGGTCCCAGAGGTCCTGGTGGCCCCAAAGGTCCTCCTCTTAATCCTCCTAACGGCCCTAGTGGTTCTAGAGGCGCTCCCCTAGGAGGTCCATCTTCAAGAGGTTCATCATCTCATCAGCCTTTTCAACAACCAGTTTATTAGTCCACTTATGACCCTACTGGTGGTTACATGCCTTATAAATATTACGAGTATGTTGAACTGAATTGTCAGTTACCTTTCCTAGTAACTTTGGACTTTCCTGATTTGTCCAAGTTGATCAATGACCCCATCCAACACAATCCTTCGTGGCCCCCCATTCTAGTCAAGTTACCATCAGATATCCCTAAATTCGATGGAAAGCATGGAGATGATCCCAAAAATCATGTTATGACTTTCCATTTATGGTGTTTCTCAAATTCCTTGATGGATGATTGTATTCGATTGAGACTCTTCTAGTGCACTTTGACTAGTATGGCTGCGAAATGGTATATCGAACTTTCACGACACTCGTTTGTAGATTTTAGTGCTTTGGAAATTGTCATCCTCACACACTTTCAGCTACCCATTCGCTACGAAATGGGTACAGACCTTTTGACCTCTTTACGTCAAGATACCTCCACACACATTTCAGATCATATTCACGAGTGGAGAAGGTGGAGAAGGCTCATCAAAGCTCCTATCCCGGACCAACTCTTAGCTGATTGGTTTATGAAGTCTTTGTTTCCACCCATTGCCCAAGATGTGGTTATGGGGGGTGTTGTTACTGAAAAGCAAGCCATTAGTCGCGATCAGTACCTAGACTTGGTATATTCCTAGTCTGGAACTTTGTATGACCTTATTCCTCAAGCTCCTCGTCCTAGCACAGACCCAGCTAAGCCACCTGCAGAAACTCATGTTGATGGGGTTATCGGTTCAATCCAGCTTCCATCAGCAGTAAAAGATACCAAAAAACCCAGTCCTTTGACTATTGCTCCTTCCAATCCTACGGTTTATGTTGAGGTAAATGCTATTCAAAGTACACAATAATCTGGTAGTAAGAATAAGGGAAACGGTAAAAACAAGAAACCCAGAAACCAACAGGAAAATGCCAAACCTACGGCCCTGGAGAATGACAATAAAGGAAAAAGGAAAGATAAATATCCCTGCATTTTGTTTGTTGGTGATCATTTCACGAAGGAGTGTCCTCGATGTGATGAAATTAATAAGTTTTTAAAGAGAAACCCCGCACCGGCAGTTCTTATAGATCCTTTTCCTTCTCAGCAACAACCGGTAGACCACATGTCTAACCAGGGAAATTCTAGTTCTACAGAAAAAATTCGAATGATGTCGTCGAAAACTATTAATATAGCAACTCGAAGTTAGTCATATGACAAACCTGAGGAGAAGAAAATCGAGCAACCTTCTCCATATAAAGCTCCTTCTACTGGTTCTCCGGCATTCTCGTCTAATGGTCCCCTAACAATTGAGAAGCCTACTCTTGACATGATTTTGTGTCCACCCAAGAGTACTATTAGGAAGAATGTTTTTAACCCTAATGCCCTATCTGTACAATTCTATAATGTTGTAGAATACCTAGCTCAGGAACCCTGCGCAATGTCTACGTTAGAAGTGCTCCAAAGCTGTCCCACACATCGCAAAAACTTATTGACCGCCTTAGGAGCCATGGACTGGGTGACACAAATCTGATTCATTTCAATCCAGAGAACCTCAAACCTATATTACCTCACCAACTAGATTTTCAAATTGTAATAAGAGTAGTTGGGAAAAAGGTCTTTAGGACTATTTTAGATGAAGGTGCTTCAACCTCAGTTCTATCTCTGTCCCATTGGAAAGCCATTGCCTCTCCCGAGCTTGTGAAATCATCGACGATCCTAAAAGTCGTTGATGGAAGAGGTTTCCATCCCCATGGCCTCATGCTGACCCTTTCAGTAGAGCTAGGGGAAAAAATGTTTCCATTCAGGTGGAAGTAGTGGATGCCCCGTTAGACTACAATCTTCTCTTAGGAAGAAATTGGTTTTACACTATGGCTGCTGTCACTTCGACGGTGTTTAGAACCCTCCGGTTTCCACATTTGGGAAGAATTGTGGCGATTGATCAACTTGATTTCTTTACTCCAGATGTTTCTACCCCTACAGTGAACAATGTCCCTTTGCTAGGTCAATCCCCTCCTCCTTACCAGTTAATTGGGGTAGGGATGTTGAAGGACTCTGCCCTCATGGGCGTGTTTCCATCAACCCCTTCTAGCATAGAAACGGAAACAAATAATATGATCTCTTCACTTATCTATGATCCTAAGGGTAAACAAGTTGTTGAGACATCCTCCCTCGGCCCGCATGAAGCAGTTTATGATGCGATCCAATCTATTTTCGATGTTCCTATAGATGATATTCATCTTGTGGCTTCGGATCCTTACCACCTACCATACTGGTTAGAACCGTCACTTCCTATTCTTGATTATCTCTTCCATAAATTTCCCTCAGACGAGTCTATTATAGAGATTATGAATACAAATGAATCAGTATGGGAGGATTACCATCACAGATCCTTGTTCCTCCCCAATACCAGTTTGACAGATAATGATTTTGTATCTCTCTTGGGTACTGATATTATCTATGATCTGTAAACACCTATCTTGTTGCAAGATTTTGAGTCTGAAGGAAATTTATGCAACATTACCAAAACAGCTCCAATAGACATATCAGTCAAGCCTGGAACTATTGAACATGTTCACATAGGGAAAAACTATTCAATAGACAAAACTGAAGAGTATAGAGCACTTTTTAAAGAGTTCTGAAATAGTTTTTCCTGGTCTTATAATGAAATGCCCGAGATAGATCCATCTATTGTGGTCCATGAGATCAAAACCTATCCTACAGCTAGACCGGTTAGGCATAAATTGAGGCTGCAAGTCCATCCGTGGAAGGCCGCAGATATTAAAGGCGAGGTTGAAAAAATTATAAAGGTAGGATTCATTTATCAAGTACCCCTGGCAGAATGGGTATCGAATATCATTCCTATGAACAAAAAGCAGGGAACTATTCAAGTCTATATCGATTTCTAAGTCTTGAATAAAGCTTGTCCTAAGGACAACTTTTCAACTCCACACATCGATCAAATTATCAATAACTGTGCTGGGAGTGTCATCTTCTCATTTATGGATGGATTTTATGGCTACAATCAGTTTGAGATATTGCCCGCCTATCAGCATAAGATGACACTTATATTCCCATGGGGGAACTTTGCCTATAGGAAGTTACCCTTTCATCTTAAGAATGCTAGGGCCACATTCCAGCGTGTTATGTCCTATGCGTTTCATGACATTAAGAATATCGTGGAGTTGTAACTTGATGATCTCCCTACGCATTCACAACAATGGGAAGACCATCCTCAAAATCGTAGAGAGTTTTTTCTGAGATGTTGCCATTAAAAAATACGACTGAACCCACACAAATGTGTTTTTTGCATTTAGACGGGATGTCTCTTAGCCTTTGTGGTTTCCAAGGATGGTATTCGGATTGACCCATTAAATATTGTTGCAATACTCGCTCTACTTGCCCCAACCAAATTACTTGAACTCCAAAGTTTGCAAGGGAAGGAAAAATTTCTTCGTCATTTTGTTTGTAACTTTGCTGAGAAAACACATGGTTATATGCGTCTCCTTAAGAAGGAAGGCTCCATTCTTCTGGGATGAATAGGCCCAACGAGCCTTTGAGAATCTTAAGCATGCTTTGAGTCATTCACCCGTGAAACACCCCCCGGATTACTCGAAGGATTTTCTCTTGTATGTTTCTGCCTCTACTACTACTATTGGAATGGTTTTAGGTCAAGAGGACCAGAACAACCTAGAACACATGATTTACTATGCCAGTAAGAATCTTCTTGATTCTGAAACTTGATACTCACATGTGGAGAATATAGCATTGGCTACAGTCATTGATCTCCAAAAGTTTCGTCACTACATATTGCTTCGCACCACTACTGTACTTGCAGACCAAAAACCTATGTACTACATCTTGACTCGTCAGGTTTTAGGGGGGAAATACTCGCGATGGATTGTCATCTTACAAGAGTTTGACCTTGAGTTTGCCAAAGCTACTTTAAAGAAATCATTAGTCTTTGCAGAGTTGATGTGTGACCTTCCCTGTTCTTTAACGGATTCTGAACCCAGTGATTCATTCCTGGATGAATTTCTGTTCCTAATAAGCACAACTAATCTGTGGTATGGAGATTTAATCATTTATCTCTAGATATAGCATTTTCAACCTACTATATCTCATGATGATCATCACCGCATTCGTCACCATGCGAAGTACTATCTTATCTCAATGATACATTGTATAGACGTGGTATAGATACCATTCTCTGACGATGCCTCACCCATGACGAGGCTGAATAGATTCTAAATGACTGCCATTCTGGAGCATGTGGCAGTCATCTCTCTAGGATGGCTACAGCTCATAAAATCCTTCACGCTGGCTATTTATGGCCTTCTATTTTTAAATATTGTCACGAGGCTATTAAGAAATGCCCACCCTGTCAACACTTTTATCCGAAAAATTGCACCCACCCTGCTACGTTACACACTGTCATTTCTATTGGCCCTTTCGCCAAATGGGGGATAGATTTCATGCATTGTAATCCTACCTCAGCCAGGGGGCATGGTTACATCATAGTAGCCATGGATTATTTCACAAAGTGGGCTGAGGCTATGCCTACATATGTCAAGGATGGTAAGAATTCCTCCCTCTTCCTTTCTAACCATGTAATAGGTAGGTTTGGAGTTCCTTAGTCTATTGTCACTGATCATGGATCACATTTCCGGAATCAGATGATGGCAGAGTTAAGTGATAAGCTAGGTTTCACCATGAAAACTCAACTCCCTACTATCTGCAAGCTAATGGTCAAGTTGAGGCCATTAAAAAAGTTTTAAAAACTATGCTACATCGGATGGTTGGAGATCACAAATCCAACTGGCACCAGACTCTCTTCTCCGCTCTTTGGGCTTATAGAACTTCAGTAAAAACATCGACTGGTTTTACACCATTTGAGTTAGTATATGGACTAGAAGCTGTCTTACCTATTCAATGTCATATTTCATCTTTGAAACTTGCTGTTTAAATTCTCCCTAATACTTATACCAAGGAAGAAAGTTTTTTATACTTGACTAACCTTGACGAATCTAGACGAGACGTTGCCTTAGTTAATGAGGCACATAAGAAACACATCAAGTCGTGGTACGATAAATATGTCGAACCTCATGTGTTTAACAAAGGTGACCTAGTCCTGACTTATGATCAGAGACATGATAAGCTAAGAAAAGGGAAGTTTGAATCAATGTGGTACGGTCCTTTTATTGTTTCCAAGGTTTTAGAGAAAGGGGCCTATGAGCTCGTGGACTATGATGGAGTCCCCTTCGAGAAACCTCGCAATGGGTTGTACCTGAAGAGGTACTATGCCTAAATTATTTATGAATGGTACCTTGTATATATGTACATTGTTTTAATTTTTAGTGTGTTTTAGTATTTTCAATATGGTTTTGAGTTTAATGTCTAGACTATTTATACCATGTTTTGGTTATGCAGATCAGATGGATTTTTATGGCTTCGCTGATGGTTCTTGATGCCATACCCTGAACCTTGATTCAGCTGCTTGGGTTCTGTATTCCCCTGCAGACAATCTAGTTAGTTTGGGAGCAGTTTGTGTTGGTCCTTCTACCAACAATATCGTCGAGTATAAAACAGTCATAGGTATTTTAACTGAGGCTGCATCCCCGGACATTCATGACTTGGTATTTTTCATGGACTCACAGTTAGTGGTTTGTCATTTGAACCAGGTCTATACCATTAGAAACCCTATACTTCTCTGTCTCTATCGGAGGGTACGTCTATTGGAAAGGTCATTTGAGGTTATCACTTATAGGCATATCCCTAGGGCAGACAATGTAGTTGCTGATTCAATGGAAAATTATATCCTAGACTGGTATATTGCCCATTCGTAACATGAAAATCAAACATGGTTCATCATATTGTAAATAAGCAGTAAAAACATATAAAACTCATGTAAATACATTTTCCATTTGAAGCACATAAACATCGGAAGTAAAAGTTTGTATATATATATATGTTAGATTTTTATCATTCAAGCTAGCATTATGATCTTAGGATCTTTAATTAGGAGAATAACATGCACAACGATAAGACACAAGAGGCAAGAGACACAAAGAATTTTTCTCGGGGAAACCATAAAGGAGAAAACCCCACAACTTCCTCAGAGATAGAATGAGCACCAATGGCAGCAGTAAAACCTGAAAACATAAAGATGATCTCCACAACTTTTGTCTCTCTCTCTCACTTGAGAAAACTTCTCTTCTCTCACTCATGCGCCCCAATGAGTGAGTGTGTGTGTGATAAATAGAGAGGCTCACTCTCTATTTATATTCTTTCATTCACTTGAAACCCACTCTAGCATGTCGGCCTCACTTAACAATTACTTACTAGAGCTGACATCTCTAGGAGTGTCTAATAACCCTAGTGCCCCACAACTTGTGGGGAATTTGCCTTCTCCGACCAACAAGGAGGGTTATCCTTAAAAAAATGGTGGGGAATATTGCCCCAACTTACAATGACTCACCTAGGTTTGACTTCTATAGGATAGTCTAATAACCCTAGGGCCCCACAACTGCGGGGGCTTTAACCCTTGACAAATAGGAGGGTTACCCATAATGACTTGACATGACTTGTTCACATTATAGAAACTCTCGATTGGAATATAGGGGCATGACATGACTTAGTTACATTACAAACACATCCCAGAATAAACATCCGGGTATAATACATAAGATATACAAGTGAATACATTTCAAAGTTACAATCACATCAACAATATATAAAAAGTGTTTTACAAAAAGTAGGTCACGAGATCAAATCTAAAGCACTCTAGCTTTCAGGCAGCACAAAATCATACAAAATCCTAAAGCTATATCAGCTTTCAGTAATACATCATGTAGAACTGTCTAGTGATGCTCATGGTAACATATGATAGCCTGCACTACCCTACGTAGAAAATGGCTAAAACGTCCTGGCACTCCTGCTGTGTTCCTCTGATATCACATCGGGAGATCATCGATGGATGCATCAGGTATGTCCAGAGTCAACCTATCCAGGTTCTCCTCCATCTCTCCCATCATGTGTTCACCTTGTTGAAAAACCCAAGCTCCCGCTCGTCTATCCAGTGGGGAATATCCCCCAGGTCGTGCCACTCCAACATCTGCATGGAAATTTTGAGGTCTTATTACTATACATAAAAAATAAAAAAACATTAAAATACAAAAACACAAATGGCCATCTTAGGGTTTTTTTTCTTACCCATGTCTCCCCACTGTTCGTTAGGTGGAAGTGGTAGGTCAGGGTCACCTCTAAAATATGTATCTACATACGCATAATCCTCGACCATGAGGATTTGATCGTTTAGCCAATAGAAAAATGGAGCCCCAAAATTCACTTTCCCTCTGCCTTCTCCTGTACAGGCCATGATCCTGACCCACCTCAACATACAAGGGTCTCTCGCCCTCAGCTCAGTAAAAACCACTTGGGGCCTCAGATGAGGGACCTGCTCAAAGAAGAAATAGTCTAATATGGAACCATATCCAAACTGTTTATCTCTCCCTACCAACACTTGGTCAACTGGTCCTTGAAGACTGGTAGTAATTCCTCTGCCCAGTTAAAGAAAGTAGGTGCCATAGCCTCTATCGCATATAACATGTGTGCCCTAGAATCCCGATGAGGCCCTTGGTACCCAACCAACCTCTGGATGGTGAAAAGAATAGTACGAAGAGGATCATCCTAAACTGCTTTGATGGGAATTTTCTTCCCTGAAGTTTTAGTACTAGGAAGGTAGTAATGGTCGATCAACTCCTGGGTAGTGAAATCTCCTCCGTGGGAACCAGTCAATGAAATCAGAGCATCCCGTCTCGATAATCTAGTCAAGAAGTAGATATCCTCTACCTCAACTGTCAACACATGGGCTCCTACCTCGAAGTATTGCTGCTTCGGGTTCCACATATGGAGGATATACTCCAGCAATCACTCATGAGACACCATGCTAGGTGTGCAGAAGAATTTGAGGAGGCCACAATTCCTCAATGCGGTTATGCATCCCGCATTTCTCTCGGCAAAAGCATCATCATCATCGTGTTGCCCTTCTTTCCATATGACCATTTTTTTATCACTTGGGACCTACCAAAACCAATTAATGGACCAATTAGAAACACAATCAATATTTAAAACCAATTAAAAACTTGTGCTTTGTCTTATCCATTCATTTTTTCCCACTCACGGCTAGCACCGCCCGAGTGTAGTGCAGGATGCACGGTTCCCACGGTAAACCACCTATCCCATAAGGGGCAGGAGCCGTGCCCGCATTTGAGGTTTAGGGCTTGCCTAAACATCCCAATACCCTCATAAAATTAAAAAAATGGATTTTTTAAAAAGAAAGGTTGGGGTTTTTTCATTTACCTAACTCTGACGGCGCTCGAATCGGACAGTAGAATCACTGATTGAAGATCTGGCTCAAATTTGCTCCAAAATGCTCTCACCAAGTGGTAAATAGTGAAATGGATTGATTTTTACTATTTAAAATGACTTTTATATCTATTTTAGGGTTTTTTAATGCTATGATTGATATTTTAAAATCATTATTGTTATAAAATCCATTTATATAGTTCACTAAAGTCATTCTTCGAGAGGTTAATATCATTTTTTAGTCTTGCAGGGGTAGAAATGGAAATAGGAAAGTGTATGGGGATTTTGTTTTTTACTTTTTTGTACTTCCATAAAATGGAAAAATTCCATGAGTGTTTGTTTTGACACTTTGGTCACGCTCTGAGAACTCAGTATCAAAGTTCGGAGACCTTTTCTGATTCTTTTTAGGCTCATAAAACTTCTCATCATAAAAAGAGACCTAATGGAGTCTCCTTTAAGCTCTTTTCAGACTCCCTAAATATGAAAAGATTGCCGAGTACTTGTCTTCTTCATACTCATAAAAGTATTTGAAGAGTCATCTCTCCGATGGTAGGTTATCTCTTTTTCAGTTCAGATAGAATATTTACAAAAAATGACTTTTTGGAGTTTTATTTCGTCTTCATTCAGAGTCTCTAAACATGAACAATACCAATTTTGCTTTCATTGGACTCGTTAAACTACACACAAAGAGATCCTTTTTTGGGAACGAACCTCTCCTTTATCAGGTTTGTGAAATATATGGGAATGTACTTACCTTCAGATGAGCTAAAACGAGTGTTTGTTACCCTCTTTGGACTCGTAAAAATGAAAAGAGGCACTCATCAATCATGATGGGGAAATTAAGGGAAGGGAATCATTTTGCAAATCAAATGGCAGTTGTTTGTCACCTTTGAACATGGAACTTGTCTTGTCTACATATCATTTAGTCAATTGGGTATTCAGCTGACTTACAAGTTGATCCACTTTCATGAGTCATGTCACTCCTTTGAGTCTTTCAAAAGAATGCATTGTCCATAGTCGTATTGTGTGTCTGTCTGATCTAGTCATGCTACCAATTTTTTTGTCGTGCCTCCCAATGTTTGAAGGAAAGAAAGAAGTTTACCCCTGCAGTTGAAACAACCTTTGTGCCAGTACTTTGATTCAGTCCTATGGTTACATTATCTACAACATTCCAGAACTTTGTTCCAAGTTTCTTGTCATCGATGTGGGATTCATCATGGCCCTCATTCGATGAGACTTTTCCTATCGACATCACCTCATCATCCGGGAAATGGCCTTAGAAACAAATTTAGTACCTTGATATCTGTTTTCCTCAATGATAGATTCTCTCACTCTTGACATAAGTTTACATCATTGACCTTTGATCAAAAGATTCCACTGGGTGTTCGACATCAAAACATCTATTCACACTTGGAAGATTGTACTAGGGTACCTTGGGAATCATTAACATCAATGGTGATCTCCCTCGCACTTGTTAACAGTTCACATCATTGTCCAGCAATCAAGTGGTTATTCACCGTGTTCGACTTCAAAACATTGTAATCACATGGATAGAATTGTAATTGGTTAAGCGCTCATAGCTTTCTCCCTAGGTTGCGATGGAGTATATTGTATGAAGTACCAGCATGGATCCACATTTGTATGGTCATGGATATGCTCAAATTTGCATTTGTATGACAAAGATCTACATTGTATATCTGGTAGCTATGTCCAAGTTGGAGTGCTCTATCACATGGATCTATGTTGCATTCTAGTAGCCATGGTTGTTCATTCCTCTCATGGATCTTCCTTGTATTGGTCTGCAGCCATGATGAGGTTACATTTATTCACGAGTCAAAGTATTGATGTATTGCAGATGTCGACTCGATGACACTCTCCCATCAATATGGCTCTTACCTTGAAGTGATAACTTTCTCTATCAAATCTCTCACCTATTGTATCCCTATAGCCTCATGCTTTGGGGGGCATTCTATTACACTCAAATTATATCACCAGCATGTGATAGGATCCCTAACACAGATATTTGCCCTCAAATCCAAAACTTGAAGTGAAACATGTTCTAGGTGTTGGTTTTAACATACAAAACTTCAACACTGCTCTTACCCTCAATCAGATAAGCAGTACCTTATACAGCAGTGCCCAAGTTATGTGGAAATGAGGCGGTGCCACCACCTTTAACCTTTTTTTTTGGTGCGGTTCTCACCCTTCACCGCTCTTTCATAAAGGAGTATAAGTGGTGCCCTTGGTAAAAAGTGAAAAAAAGGAGATTTCACGAAGATTCTAGAACAAAATCCTCATGTATAGCCTTATCCCTACTCACCTGGGTCAGTTAAGCTCGAGATCCCTCCTTTGAGGATCTCATGGCCACCTCACCCACCAATTTCTCAACCATTCCTATCCCTTTGAGCCCTATAAATACAAGCTCATGCTCCATGGTTTAGGGGGAGAAGAAAGAAGTAAAGTTATGTTGTTGAATTAACATCTTGGCCTAATCCATTAGAGAGAATAAAGGAGCAAGTTGGAGCTATCGGGGATGAGGTGTTAGTATTGTGAAGGAGTGCATCGACACTAAGGAAAAATGGTTGTAAGCTCTTTCATTCATCTATTCATGCAAAGTTGATTTCCTTCCCATATATCTGTTGTGTTTTAATATCACATATATATTATTGGATTCCTTAGTCACTAATATGGATCTATGGATAGTTTTCTAGTAGCTTTGATGTTGTTGTATGTTTGATGTGCTTCTGCAGGTCTACAGGTTTTTCATCAGAGTTTTATTCTAGGCATCTATAGCTTTCAGGGAAAGTCTTCAACCTAGTTGTTACTCATTTGTTCTGGATCTGAACCATTCAGACCAAAGGAATAGCTTCTGTCCGTAGAAGGTGCTATATTCCTGATAACAGGAATCCATCAAAATTAAGGAAAGGCAACTGACTAGACTTAGACTTAGGTTGATGGATACTTAACCTAAATAACAGACCTAACAGAACTTCTGGGACAAACTTATCAAAGTCCAACCCTAAAAAATGACTCAATAAGGATATGAACCACTGGGATTCTTCATTGAACATGTTAATGAAGGGGAAAAGGTTCAATTTCAATAGAAATATAAGGATTAATACTTTTGGAATAAAATATTTGCTTCTATTCAACTATGGAATGTCTGAACTGCTCAATTAAACTTTCTTCAGCAAAATATTCCAAGTTTTGGGTGAACGACTGGGGTGTTTCTTATGAATCTCTGACAGCCAAGGCATTGATATGGAAAAGGACTTTGCACCTATTTAAGTCCATTATGACATGTTCAAACTGAGAATAATTAGATGCACACCATGATACACAATCTGGGAAGTTAAGGGTTTGGTATGGAAAAAAATACTGAAAATAAGACCTCTAGACACTGTGCAAGTCAGTTCCCCATTCCTCTAAGTTTTTTATTATATTATTTAGTTCATTTATCGAAACAAAGGAGAGTACTGTGTCTCAGCTTTAACTTTCCCCTCAATTTTTAAAATAACTTGATGGGTTAGCTATGTGGCCTACCTGGAAAGCGAAGACTGGGAAAAAGTGTATATGAATCGTCTTCCATAGGTGCAGCCACGTTATTCCTTATGTGCAAAATACAAATGACATGACTTCACATGAATTTTTCCTTTATAATATTCACAATAAGAAGTTTCAGGATTACGAGAGGTAGTTTCTCCCTACCACCTTTTATCCAACAGAATGATTCTCTTCCCAACACATGGAAGGAGGTAAAAGATCCATTGGCCCCCAATTGTTTGTCTCTTCATGGATTTTTTCAGTGCAGAGAAAACCTCCATTGTTGATCTCTTTCCCATTTTATCCTATGTGATTGATCAAATACGATGTTTAATTTCCTCCAACGTTCATTTCTCCAATACCCTACCCTCTTTTCCATTGAGCAATTTCCTCCTACAGATTCCCTTTTCGTCGTCTATCTTTTCATTTCCCAAATATGAACTGCCAATATTTTCATAAAATACCATAAGCAATTTATTCATTCATTTTAGTCACTTCCTACCTCTAGTGTGCGGTCCTATGGGGAAAATCAAGAGTTTATCCTTCCCTTAAGCACCCAACTT
This sequence comes from Pseudotsuga menziesii, assembly GCA_001517045.1. Classification (NCBI taxonomy): domain Eukaryota; kingdom Viridiplantae; phylum Streptophyta; class Pinopsida; order Pinales; family Pinaceae; genus Pseudotsuga; species Pseudotsuga menziesii. The sequence goes on along the minus strand of LPNX010203184.1, from coordinate 318,492 downwards.
CTCAGCTCCACAGTCATATTTCCAAAATTCCAAATATATAATATTTTTATCTCACCTTAAGCCCTTTCTCATCTATTGTAAACTAAAACTGTGCTAACAGTGGACAAGCCTTCTATCTAAATCATCGACTTTAATTACTTCTTTCCCAAAAAACTGCCAAAATTGTGAGAGCCAACCCTTCCAACCCGCACGTCGTCGCAACCCTGTTGACACTACGATCGGTTTTCCATCTTAGAACCAACACTTTTTTATCTTTTACCTAGGGCCATTAGGCCCCCAACACTCACATGTGGCTCATCACAAGCCACCTCAGACGTAAACTTATGTCATGTTCAGGTTGGCCTGAAAATCTTGCAGCATCCAACCACATGGTTTCCTCTAGGGAATCCTTCACCACTCTTTGTTGATCCCAGATTTGTTATTATTTTTGGAAGGTAAGTTACTCATTTGAACATATGTTTTGTTATCTTTTTGCATTTTTTGTCACGTAGCTCACTATTCAGCCCCAGGTATGAATGTATTTAAGGTTTATGTAAAATATGTTTATTATTATTATTTTATGATTTTATTGACTAGAATTGACATTGTTTGAAGCACATTTGATATATTAATTTATGTGCATATTTGTTTATAGGTTATATAGCCTTTTGGACAAACTAACAAATAGACACACATTCAGTTGAATATGCATGTAGCATGTACAACTTGCCATCCAACTCGCTGATTAGACTGCGTGTTATTCGTTGGCAGGTTTCTAGGCATTGAAATGTTGGCACGGGATTGATTTTGTAGACCTTAGTGGGTCAACAAACAAACAATGTGTTTAACTAGATATGTGTAGAGAATATCCAGGTATCTGTCTAGCTTACCATCCAGATCGCTAACCAGGCTATGCGTTGTTGAAGATAGATCCCAAGTGTTAAAGAATGAAATGGTTTTGCAAACTGTTTACTATCCACGCGTTTGGGTGAAAGCGCGTTCCTCAGTTTAGAAGGGTCACCTGCAGCCTCCTTCATTTGACACCACACCGCCAGTCCATGTGTTTGGTTGAAGCAATAGCCCGAGTTCTAGAAGAATCACCAGTGTGCTCTCCTCTGTTTGACACCACTCCACCAGCCACCCTAAAGAAGGAGTTGTATGCCACATCACGCATGCTGAAGAGATCCATTCATGCTGAAGAGATCCGTTCACGTTGAAGAAGGAATGGTGTTGTGCGTTGGTGTTTGATTAGTTGATTGCAGTAATGTTTGACTAAATTTAGAGAGAAATCCACCTCTAAAGGGTCGACTTGCTCATCTCTGTAAACATTGTATATAAATGCCACCATGCACAGAGCTAAATATTTGATCATTTCATTAGTTAGAAAGTCATTTTTTGAAGAGAAGAACTCTGTACTTTTGTTCCATATTTTTAATAGAAGCTGTATATTCTATTGTTTATGATTGCATTTGAGTAAGCGTTAACCAGGAACCACCCCTAATTGTTGAGAGGCCCCCTCATCAACCAAAGGTTTCTTTTCTTGTAGTTTCATTACCTTTATTCCTTTGTAGTTAGTTTAATTTCTAGTTTGTTTCTGTTATTAAATTACTGTAAACGTTTATTTCATTTGCTTCCTGTAATGCATTTTATTTCCGAAATTAAATAGCTACGTGCATATTTTGCTTTCAGTTTGTCATAGCTTGCTTTCAATTCACTTTCAGTCATTTCATTTCCAGCTTTATTGTTCAGTTTATTTGCAAGTAGATAGAATAGGTTGCTTTTGTTAGAATAGATTCAATTCTGTTTATTTCCTTTTTGTTATAAATTCATTCAAGTTAAAGTTTAGTATCGTTTCTTAATACGCAATGATTTATTTTTATGAATTTGTTTAAGTTTATTTCACTGTTGAATTTAATCAATAAGTAGGTTTATTTACTGCCTCCCTGCATTGTATTTACATGTGCATAAATTCAACTGAATACTAGACCATTTAGGTTATTTTCTGTTATTTTAATTGTGCAAACTGTCATTTGGACAGCCTATTTGAACTATCATTCAGTCACCCCTTTCAGACCTGTAGTTCAGTCTATCATTCAGCCCATAGTTTCATTTTTAGTGTTTTCAATTTGTTTTGAAATTGTTTTAAGTTCTGTTTCTTTAGTATTTGAACTATGCTTTAACTGAATAGTTAGATGCTAGTTCTATTTAACATCGAATTTAAAGTTAGATTGTTTTAGGTTATTTATTAAAGTTTTATCCTTATCCCTACCTCTTTTCACCTTGAACATGTTTTGAGTTATGTTATGTTTTGTTTCTTCAGCTTATTTATGATTCGTTTTACTGTTGTATTGTTTTGTGCTCATGCCTTTGGATCGATTTATCCGTTTGCATGTAAAACTTAGTATTAGATGTGTTGTCCTTAGGAAAATATACTATTACTTTGTAGACTGTTCCTTTTTCTAATTATCGAAAAAGAATTGTAAGATAAAATCTAGGGCCATTCCTATTAAGTTTTCTACTTGCTTCTCTTATCAAGTTTTCTTTATTAATTTTTCTACTTATTTCTTTTATTAAGTTTTCTACTTATTTATGAATTAGGCCTTCCTTGCATCCTAGTTTCCCATTTGAAAAGTTAGTTGTTGATAGTATCTTTTTAGTCTAAAGTTATTTTCTTATGAAATAAATTATCAATTATTTAGTTTAATATTTTGTTCCAGTTCAATTACCTTAATAGTTGAATTCTTAGGAGTTTGACCCGGTTTTTCATTTTGAAATATATTTTGATCTTTTGTTTGTTAAAATATTTCCACGACACCATAGGAACCCCTCTACCTTCGCATATATTTTGTGTCAACTCCAATCCTACCAACCCCGGTCAATAATTAAATATTAGGTGAATTAATCTAGACGATATAACAACCAACATTTTGGCGTCGTTGCTGGGGAGTTATTCTGTAAGGTAGAGTAGAATTCTTTATGAATTCCAGTAATAGGTTGGTGGCAGGGGAGCGGTAAGATGAGAGGTAAGAACCCGTGCATCTATTATAACATGAGCTCCCAAATTCAGCATTAGTAGTAGCATAGTTTTTTCTTTAGTTTACAATTTTTTATGAGTAGACTTAGAGATCCTCAGGGTAGATTTGTTAAGACAGGAAAACTTATTGAAACCCCTACTAACTTTCATAGGGTATGTAATTCCCCAACTACTAACTCACCATAAAGGTATCGAAAGACACATGTCAGAGGTATTTATACCTGGAAACCTAAGGAGATCCTCTTAGGAGATCTTACTGGGGAAGCCATAGAGGGAGAAGGAACCTTGACAGGAGGTTCTAAGGACCCCATCCCTGAGGAAGTTCAACAAGATCAGCCACTAGGAATCTCTAATCCTCCACTAGTTTTGAATCCAAATAACACAAATTTTTCACTAGTATAATGAGATCTGAACTTCGTTGACTTTGTTGATCCTGCCCAGGTAAAATATCTCTTTGGAACCTCCGTAGATCCAGTTATCTCACAAATTGAAACTTCGATAGTAGAACCTACCATCCCTATAGGATTTCATAAAAACACGGTTAATCAGAGGAATATCTCTCCCGAAAAAGAACATTGGGATGCCCCATTATCACCTCGAAAGGAGCCTCCTAGGTATATCTATGTTAAAAATCCAGCTTATATGGAGAGACGGAGAGAAAACCAAGATCATGATGAAGTTATAAATGACAAAGGAGAAGGGGAAAATCGAGTTCGATATCCTTTGTAGGAGTTATAATTATCTACAAGATGCTCACAAACGAAAACTCTTTCCCGCTACACTAAAAGATTCCCCCTTGAGATGGTTCATGGGATTAGGTGAATCCACTATCAAGACTTAGGACGATATGAAAACCTCATTCTTGCGAAAATATCAATATTATTGTAAACCTAAGGACTCTCGACATGATATATTCAAGATACAACAACTTGAAGAAAAAACACTGGAGGATTATCTCGAAAGGTTCATTTATACATTACATAAATCAAAATATAGAGACCTCTGAGAAGATGCAGTACGTAAAATTTTCCTTAAAGGGATCTTTGAGGAATTGTTAGAAAGTCTTAATCTCATGGAAGCTGGCGATATTTCTCATAAAACCTTTGCACAAATCGGTGAGATGTGTAAAAATTATTCTAGAAGTAGGGGAAAAGTTGGGAAAAACTTTTGAGAGCCTTTTAGTAGAAATGTAAGAGGAAACATTCCCAGTTCAGGTGGAGTTACAAGGGTAGAGTTAGGAAACCTATTGGAGAATTTCAAGACTGATATCTTAGGAGCAATGGGTTCTCAACTAGATTCTTTACAAGCCAAGAAAAGGCAGGATGAAGAACGAGCAACAATGATAATTTTTTGTCCAAGATGTAGGACCAAACATCCTCAAAGGGAATGCCCATTGAATAACATCTCTGTGTGTCACATTTGTACAGAAGATCATTCAACAGATAACTACCCATCCTTCCATGGGTTGCAAGCCATCTATAAGAGTGGGGATGCAGGTGAAACATCTAGGAGGCCTCCTTGGAAACCTAGAGGTCAACCAGCATATCATATCTTTCCACGACAACCCAACATACTCTATTATCCTCCATATCAACCACCTCAACAATGGAACAATTCAAGTTGGAAGAACTGGCCACCTCAGTACCCTCCTCCTCAATTTTCGCAGCATCAATATTGGTCACAAGGGTGGAGAGGAAAACCATACCCTCAGTCACATCCTATCCTTGTACCTAATCATCCTTATCCTTAGCACCAACCAAATTTCCAACAAATTTCGCCTGGATTTGTACCTCCAGTTCCTTTGATAAAAAAACAACCTCATCACTTCTAGAACACAGATCCTCCTTGATTGACATTATTACCTGCACAACCAATACCTAACCCAAAAAATAAACCAACTCAAGCTCTTAATAGCATTGATTTTCAAACTCTTCCATCGTGCCTTATTTCGACTATACCTATACATGAGATTCAATTACGATCTGGAAGAGTTGTGAATGACAAACCCAAGTCATCAGTCATCATTCATGAAGAAAATGAAGAAGAAGAGGATTCAAATGAACCCATGAATGATAATATTTTGGAGGATGTGAACATTTCGAAGGTTCCAGTACATACCCATCCCCCACAAGGATCTATTCAGGAGCAAAGAGTTCCTCCATTCCCGAAAATACTAGTGATAAAAAATCCTGTAGTTCATCCGAAGTATGACATTTTGAATGAATTAAAGAATATATGTGTCAAAATCCCTCTATTAAAAGATATCAAGGACATACCAATATATAGCAAGTTAATAAAGGATATATGCACTAAACGCTCAGGGAAGAAGCAAAAGGACCCTCTCACAATTCATGTTATAGGAGAGATGTCTGAATGCATGACAGATCAGTCCCAGATTACAAAATATACAAATACAGGAGCCCCAGTAGTGACTGTAATTATAAACAACACCACCATAGAAAATACGTTAATTGATTTAGGATCCGCTATCAATATGATGACCACCGTAGTCTTAGGATATTTATAGTTAGGACAATTTCTCCGACCTACCCCTTCCATCCTAGAACTAGCAGACCGTACTACGGTAAAACCTGCTGGAGTCCTAGATGACATTATCATATCAGTAGCCTCATGGGAATACCTTGTAGACTTTATGGTTGTAGAGTCAAAGGATCCTTCTAAGGGGAATCCTATTATCTTGGGAATACCATGGTTAGCTACTGCAAATTCTTTTATAGGATGTAGGGATGGAGAGATGACTATTTCCAATGGGTTGTCTACACAGAGACTTATTTTATACCCCCCAGCACAACCAATAACTGAAATCTCATGGTGGTTAAATTTTTCTTTCGAGGATGAAGACTTTGATGATCTCTCCCTCCATAGTGATTTATCCTGGGAACTTCCGGAGTAGATCACTGAGAATGTATTAAACCAGTTTGTTTCTTCGACAACTTGTATAGATCTTCCTCAGTCTTTTGCTCAGTTTGATTAGATTTTTGGAGACGAGTTTCAAGAGAATATGGCTCTCTCAATGTTTACAGAAACACCTTGTGTCTTCATGATTTAAGAGCATATAGGACCCTATACCATACCTTGTGAGGTTGGCCCTGAAAAATTTCTACATATAAACACAGGGCTAAGTGAAAACCAACAAGCACAACTGCTTAAAGTTATTAAAAAAAAAGCTAGAGCATTTGCATGGGGATACACCAATATGAAGGGTATACACCTTGACACTTGTTTTCACCATATTTACATGGATCCAAACATGTCACTTGTAAGGCATCCGCAGAGGAGAATGAATCATGCTCTAAAGGATATAGTGAAAGAAGAATTACAAAAACTCCTCATTGTTGGTTTCATCTATCCTATCTCCGATAGTAAATGGGTGTCTCCCTTAGTGGTAGTCCCAAATAAAGTCATAGGTAAATGACACATTTGTGTTGATTTTAGAGAGTTAAACAAAGCTACACTCAAAGACTACGTTCCCTTACCTTTTATTGATCAAGTGTTAGATACCCTATCAGGTAAACAATATTTTTCCTTTCTTGATAGATATATTGGTTACAACCAGATTTTAATAGCACTTGAAGATCAAGACAAGACCACTTTTACATGCCATTTGGGAACATACGCTTATAGAGTTTTACCATTTGTCTTATGTAATGCACCTGCCACATTTTAGTGAGCAGTCTTAGGAATATTTTCCAATCTTATACATGATTGTGTGGAGGTATATATGGATGATTTTACAGCCTATGGTAATACTTTTTAAGAGGCTCTTGACAACCTCGAGAAGGTCTTGATTCAATGTTAAGAAACGAATTTATCCCTTAGTCATGAAAAATGCAAAATGTTACTGACAGAAGGTATAGTTTTAGGACACCATGTTTCCTCCCAGGGAATTACGGTAGATGCTACTAAGATTGAAGTAATTGTTGGCCTTCCCTCTCCCAAAACTCAAAAAGAGGTAAGAATATTTCTTAGTCATGCAGGCTATTACCGCCACTTTATTGAAAATTTCACTAAAATAGTTGCACCAATGTTTAAATTTCTTACAAAGGATGTATAATTCTAGTGGACAGAATCTTGTCAAAATGCTTTTGAAATTTTAAAAGCAAACTATCGGTAGCACCAATACTCAGGGGTCTTGATTGGTCCCTTCCTTTTCATATATCCACCGATGCCTCTGATACATCCATAGGAGGAGTCCTGGGAAAAAAAGAGGGACAATAACCTTATGCCATTTATTTTATTAGCAAGAATTTGACTCCTTCCGAACTAAATTACACTGTTACTGAAAAATAATTTTTGGTAGTAGTTTATTCTATTAATAAATTTCTCCATTACATTACAGGTTATGAAGTTTTTGTGCATACCGATCATGTTTCCATTATATTTCTAATGAATAAACAAATCACCAATGGTAGAGTAACCCAGTGGCTTCTTCTATTGAAAGAAATTAATATCACCGTTATTGACCGACCTGGTAAAGAAAATCTAGTAGCAAATTTCCTTTCCCGTATTCCACATGAAGATGGTACTAAACCTGTTGATGTTAGATTTTTATCATTTAAGCAATATGATCTAGGATATTATCTGAGAGAATAACATGCACAGAAAAAATCACAAGAGGTAAGAGACATAAAGAATTTTTCTTGGGGAAACCATAAAGGAGAAAACCCCGCAACTTCCTCAAAGATAGAATGAGCACCAATGGCAGCAGTAAAACCCAAATATAGAAAAGATGATCTCCAACAGTTTTTCTCTCTCTCTCACTTGAGATATCTTCTCCTCTCTCACTTATGCGCCCCAGTGAGTGATTGTGTGTGTAGAAATGAGGAGAGCCTCACTTCTATTTATATTCTTCCGTTCACTTTATTTGCACTCCAACATGTCGGCCTCACTTAACAATTATTTACTAGGGCTGACATCTCTAGGAGAGTCTAATAACCCTAGTGCCCCTCAACTGTGGGGACTTTGCACTCTGATCAATAAGGAAGGTTAACCTTAACTCAATTTTGGGGACTATTGCCCCGACTTACAGTAACTCACCTAGGGCCAACTTCTCTAGGAGAGTCTAATAACCCTAGGGCCCCACAACTGCGGGGAATTTAACCCTTGAACAATAGGGAGGGTTACCCTCTATGAATTTATATGACTCATTTACATTATTGAATCTACCGATCATACCATCGAGGCATGGCATGCCTCAATTACATTACAAATACTTCCCAGAATAAACATCGGGGTACAATACATAAGATATACAAGTGAATACATTATGAAGTTATAAATACATCAACACTCCCTCTTAACTAGGAAGGTATTCTGTTGACACAATTCATCAGTACAAGTCTTCTTCTCTGGATACAAATCAAGTCTGGATCATCGGATCATCATCAAAGTTGGATCATCACTGGATCATCATCAAGGCTAGATCATCATCAAATCAACTGGTGCTCTCTCTTGATTCTTCTTGTCATAGGAAGTTCTACAGAGCTAGCCATTTTTCATGTTGGTTGTAGGCTTAGCCTCCATGTAGGTCTTCATCTTATTCAACACTTATATCTGACCCACTCAAAAAGGCCTGCCTAGCAATTACATCTGACCATGAGAGGAACACATCCACCATCATGTTAGAAAGGCATGCCCAGCACTCACATCTGACCATGGGAGGAACACATCCACCACCATGTCAGAAAGGCCCAACACTCACATCTTATGTCATGATAGGACGCACCATATATCATCCAAGGAAAGGATCAACACTTACATCTACTGGCATAGCAGGACACACCATCTACTATCCAGAGAAAGGCACGACACTTATATCTGACCCAATCAGAAAGGCTCAGCACTTATATCTAACCCAGTCAGAAAGGCTTAGTACTTACATCCTCTGGCATAGTAGGACACACCATCTACTATCCAAGGAAGGGCTCAACACTTATATCTATTGTCATGGTAGGACGCACCTTCTACCATCCAGAGAAAGGCTCTGCACTTACATTCGTCATCATGATAGGACACACCATCTATCATCTAGGGAAAGGCTCTTCCCTTACATATGACCCAGTTATAAAGGCTCAACACTTATATCTAATCATGTGGGAGCCAATCCCACAGTCATATCAAAATGGCTCAACACTTATATTTGATCATGTGGGAGCCAATCCCACAGTCATATCATAATGGCTCTACACTTATATTTGACCATGTAAGGAACCAATCCTATCACCATGTCAAAAGGGCTCATCACTTCCCCTTGGAAGGAACCTCGATCTAGAGAACACCAAGCTTCTCCCTGAAGTACTCAAACTTCACTCTGGCCATTTCTAGCATAGAATCACATCAAGGCTGATTACATCCAAGGATAACCTACGAGCTTCGCCAGGACCGATTACATCCGAGGACAACCTACAAGACTGTTTATGTCTAAGCAACCTATGAGCTTTGCCAAGATTTATGCTCAGACAACCTGTCTCATTAGCTATACTAGAACTCCCTCTTTCAAGAGATCTCGATCTAGAGCACATACTGGACCTTCATTTCTCCTCTCCGCATCATACAAAAATTCAAGTCAGATCAATCAAATCAAATAGTAGTTTTCAAAAGAAACATACTACCTCCAAAATATCCGAGCAAGTGGCAACATATTTTGCCTCGGCTGTACTCAACACCATGTAGGACTCCTTCCTACTAAACCAAGAAATCAAACCTGATCTCATATTGAAGCAGCACCCCAAAGTGCTCTTCCTATCAATGGCATTGCCTACCCAATCCGAATCCACATAACCCTCTAGGTTAATCTTCTGATTCACTTCAAACTTTATCCCATAATCAAATGTACCCTTCAGGTACCTCACTGCATGCTTTGCAACCATCAAGTGAACATGTCTCAATGTGTTCACAACAAAGCAAATATCTGGTCTCGTATTCATCAGGTACATTAAGGAACAAATCATCTGATGGTACATCATGGCATCAACAGTCTCTGATGAAGCATCACTCAATAGCTTTAGGTTCGATTCCATAGGTGTAGTCATGGCCTTGCAGTACATCATCCTGAACTTGTTCAGGATCTCCATTGCATACTTCCCTTGTCCAAGGGAGAGTCCATCCGCATTCTGCCACACCTCCATGCCTAGAAAGCATCCTCTTCTTCCAACTTTAATGAGTTCCTATTTTCTGTCAAGAACAAGTCATCGACATATAACAAGAGAATCACTGGTATTCCTCCTTCAACCTTGAAGTAAAGGTTGGAGTTTGCTTTACTCTCAGTAAATCCTAGATCCATCAGTAAGTTGTCCATCCTGTCGTGCCATGTCAAACCTCAGGATCTTATGCAATCACTCCCTCTGAAGTGGAGCATCATTCTCGCTCTGCCTTTCATACTCTATGTATTGAAACATTCTGTACTGGAGTGATAAGTAGCTTCCTCTGCTACTATTATTCTATGTATCCATCTAGGGTCACTGGATACCAAGATCCACTATCTTGAAGACGTTCTTCTCACACCCATCTCTGAGCTTGTCATCCTCTATAGGATTTCATCTTCAACCTTGTAGCAAAGGTTAAGATCTTCATCATTCTAGTTGATCTTCAAGCTCCTCATGTATGTGTTATCCCATGGGTGTCTTCTAAGCGCGTACAAGGCCTTCTTTAATTTGCACACATGAGTTTGCCTATCATGTGTCTTAACTTCCAATGGATGCAAATGTCTCTTTGTATTTTATGCCTTCTTTCAATGAGAATCCTCAAGCTACAAATCTTTCCTTGTATCCCACAATGTTTCCATCTACTGCATGTTGGATCTTGTATATCCATATGGAAGATACTACGGTCTTCCCGTCAGGTCTCGATGCTACATTCTAGACATCATTCTTCTTGAACTAGTACTCTCCTTCCCTTTCTTCTTGGCTTCTTCTTCACAGCTGGAAGGTTCTTCATCAATGATGTTGCTCAACAGTGTTACATAATTGCACTGTGTATGATATCTCTTCTTTGAAAGTATCGTCATATTATTCTTCATCTTGGATTCTTTCTTGAACTGTCCTCACTTGTTCTTCAGAAAAAGTCTCATCCTTATTTTCTTTTATTTCTTGTAGGCAATTGTACGCGATCTTTCCTACAAGTCAAATGCACCAGTTGTATGATTAGAAACATTTCATAATGCATATTCATAATGGTAAATTCTTATGCATAATGATATAATCATGCAACTATTTTAGGCAATACAACATTCATCCATATCTCACAGAAACTTTCTAGATGCCTTCCATCTCTACCAAGACAACATTGATATTGTGCACTAATCCAATATGTCAGCAAAGAGGTTTCACTCTAGATAAGTAGCAATGGAGAGTTGTATAGCACCATGAGCTACTTACCCATCAAATGCATATTATTAGTATACTGTCATTAATGCAAACATTCTATCATGCATAACACATCAACTGAATATAAACAAGTGCATAACAAAACAATATCATGAAATGGCATTTGAATACTTATCCTTATTTGTTTCGTGGGTAGACTCCTTCTTGATCCTTCCTCTTCATCATGCCATCATCATTTCTTATCCAAATGCTAAGATGGATAAGAGGTTCTTCAAGAATTGAGTTCTTCATATTCCTCATCACTCAAGGGATCTTCTTTGAATCGCGAGAGCTAGATCTTCAGTTGCTCCCATCTTCTCTTCTCTTATTATGAGTCTAGCTTCTTCTTCTGTTCACTCTTCCCAGAGTTTACTGAAGGTAATCACTTCCTTCTGGTGTACATTCCTCAAATGAAAGAATCCCGTGATCCTGGGAGGCCATTCAAGGTGGTTATCACAACTTCTTCATTCTCCACTTCTTCTTCTACCACTTCAAGATTTTCTTTGATTTGAGAGACCCTTGTAAAGTATGGCTATATGGTCTTTGCATTTTGGATCTTAAAATTCTTCAACTGGTTTCTCAAAGTCATCTTTTGATTTATGTTCTTCCCTTCAAATAGCTTGGTCAAGGAATCAAACATCTCTTTAGGTGTGTTTAGGGAAGACACTTGTGGTATAAGGTGATATGTGATTGAATCAGCAATGATCTTCTTGTCCTTGACCAAGTTCTTCTTGTGTATGGATTTTAGTCTCATCTCCCTCTGGAACTGGAACCTCTCTACTTATGTTGGTGTCCAATTCATTTCCTTCAAGAACTAGTGAGATATTATAATTCCATGCTTGGAATTTTTCAGCCTCACCAAGCTTGTCATCAATATGGTGTGATTAGTCATCTTGAAATGAGAACCTCAACTGTAAATAGCAAAAGATTAGATCTTACCGATTTGAGGTGACCATCCTAGTTTCGGAGCTGGCTGATCTAGGGTTTCTTAGAGAAAACCTAATTTTCAAAACTTGGAATCTTTCAGATTTGATTGGATAGAAAAATAGACCTCTTCAAGGCAATCTGTCCAATGTACTCCTTTTTTCTGAAAACAGTGGAGGGAAGCTCCCGGAACAGGAAGCCCTAGTTTTCCAATTTCTTCTGCAGAAATTCCTGATACTGTTTTCACAGTATCTCCGACACTACTACCCCTTTGTGTCTAAAATTTCATGCAGAGGTAACCTCGTCTATTATATTTCCAACACCATAGGTTTGACCAAAATTAGTGTCACCAATTGGTACTTATCAGCGTTTTCCCAAGGTGACTTGTTTCAGGATTATTCAACATAGCGAAGTTGTACGGACTGACACATGTCCCGATTTCATTATCAAGGTCTAAAACTTTTACCAAAAAATTTAAATTCCTCTTCTATAAAAATCCCTAACTTCCCATAGCAAAAACTAAAAATTCCCGGAATCAAATTTTGCTTCGACAGAAAGATGTGCCCTTCAATGGAGAGTTAGCTTAGCATCCTTTTGCTGATGGATTGTGGAGAGAGACCCAAAAATTAATAAACCCTATATTTTGTAGCTACACAGTGTCTTCTTCTCAGGTTAGCTCTTATACCATGTTATATTTTTATCATTTAAGCAATATGATCTAGGATCTTATTTGAGAGAATAACATGCACAGCAAAAATCACAAGAGACAAGAGACACAAAGAATTTTCCTCAAGGAAACCATAAAGGAGAAAACCCCACAACTTCCTTAGAGATAGAATGAGCACCAATGGCAGCAGTAAAACCCAAAGACAGAAAAGATGATCTCCAACAGTTGTTCTCGCTCTCTCACTTGAGAGATCTTCTCCTCTCTCACTTATGCGCCCCAGTGAGTGAGTGTGTGTGTGTAGAAATGAGGAGAGCCTCACTTTTATTTATATTATTTCGTTCACTTTATTTCCACTCCAACAGGTCGGCCTCACTTAACAATTACTTACCAGGGCCGACATCTCTAAGAGAGTCTAATAACCCTAGTGCCCCTCAACTGTGGGGACTTTTCCCTTCGATGAACAAGGAGGGTTAATCTTAACTCAATTATGGGGACTATTGCCCCAACTTACATTAAATCACCTAGGGTCGAATTCTCTAGGAGAGTCTAATAACCCTAGGGCCCCACAACTACAGGGACTTTAATGCCTGAACAATAGGGAGGGTTACACTCTATGACTTTATATGACTTGTTTAAATTATTGAATCTCCCGATCGGAACATCGAGGCATGACATGACTCAATTACATTACAGATACTTCCCGAAATAAACATTGGGGTACAATACATAAGATATACAAGTGAATACATTTCAAAGTTACAAATACATCAACGGTTGATGACACTTTTCTTGATGAACATATATTTGTTGTATCTGTTCAAACCCCTTGGTTCGAATATATTGCCAGTTATTTAGAAACTGGGAAATTACCAAACCTTTTGTCCCCACATGAGAAGAATCATATTATAGTTCATAGTTCTAATTATTCTTGGGTTGATAATGATCTCTTCCACGCTGGTCCAGATCTTATTATTCGATGATGCGTGCGAGAGGATGAAATGATAGAAATCCTCCATGCATTCCATGACGGACCATGTGGAGGACATTTTTATGATAACAGGACGACATACAAAGTATTACATTTTGGTTATTATTGGCCAAGCATTTTTAAGGATGCTGCCAAATATGTCAAAGGATGTGATAGTTGCCAAAGAATGGGTAGACCTACGTCATCTGATCAGGTGCCTCTACAACCCCAAGTCATGATTGAACCCTTTGAGAAATGGGCTCTTGATTTTGTAGGACCAATTTCTCCCATGTCTCGTAAAAATAAGTATATCCTGGTTTGTATGGACTATGTCACCAAATGGGTAGAAGATAAAGCTTTGTTTAGGGCCATAGAGAAATCAGTAGTAGAATTCATATATGAAGAAATATTTACCCGGTTTGGTGTACCTTGAGAAATTATCACAGACCAAGGTTCCCAATTTACTTCTAAATTAATGAAAGAAATTACTACGAAATATGGAATCCGACATTGCAAGTCTTCACCTTATCATCCCCAGGCTAATGGTCAGGTAGAATCAACTAATAAAGTATTATAAGCCATTTTAACCAAAACCATTCACTTACATCATAAGGATTGAGCAGATAGACTTCTAGAGGCTTTATGGGTATATAGGATAAGATGGAGAAACACTACCGGACATACCCCCTATGAGTTAGTGTATGGCAAACAAGTCCTTATACCTATTGAATTTCAAGTTAAAACCTTTCGTATGGTAGCACAATTAGACATGGATTTGGATGAAGCATAAAAACAATGAATATTACAGATTAATGAGTTAGATGAGATTAGACAAGATGCACTCCAAAGAACCATGCTAATACAGGATCAACGAAAGACATGGCATGATAAATTTATTAAGAAAAAGCAATTTAATACTGGATATTGGGCACTACTATTCAACTCACGGTTTAAAATTTTTAAAGGGAAATTAACTATCTGTTGGATGGGCCCATATGAAGTAGTTACAACCTTTCACAATGGATTAGTAAAAATTAAGACAATTGGTGGTTCACAAGTTTCCTTTGTAATAAATGAACATAGACTCGGACTTTATCTCCAACCAACATCTAAACAGGATTTCATACAGAATGTTTTGCAGTAGAATGAAATGGAATTAGTTGAAGAAGAAGTTATTGCTCCTCCTCCTAATCCTTAAAAAATTATTTTGGGTTATCATCACTTGTATATATGTAAATGTGTGCTTGTTTCTTTGAATAAATAAGAGTCATCTCCGACGAATCACTTATAGGGGTCTCTTTTTGTTTTTTATATAATATTATATATGTCTTCATGAATAAATTGAATCACCTAATAAGTGGTTTTGCAGTTTGATTACAAGTACATTATCTCTATGAGCAGCTAATGGAGTATTATTTGGAAAAGGGAAGTACGCTAAAACACTTATAAGGTATCTTCACCTTTCTTGGGGTAATTTTTAAATTTGTAGCTTATAGTGAAAATTCAAAAAAATTACAATCCTCTATATATCATTCTTAACTAGCTCTTCTAAGATTCATATGGTTTTTGGTATTTTGATTCAGACATGTATATTTCTGATTTTCTCTTTTAAACAGTTGCTTGACAGACCTACTTTCGTTATTATACTTTTCACAATCTTATCTTACACCTATGGATTACTAGTTCATCCTATACTTGTTATCAAAACTTGTCTCTCAAGTATTTTTGTGATAACTCGAGAGTAGGTGGAAGTTTTTCCTATGGGGAACATTACTTTTCTTTTATGAAGAAGGACTGTAAGGTCAAAGAACAACTTTAAGTTATTCTATTTTGACATGATCTATGGTTAAGGCCATTATGAAATGACTTATAAGTTTATTTTACGAAATTGAATTATGTGTTTAGCAGGACTTAACACTCTCTAGTACCAATCGGCTCCCATATATTTAATATCATTATACAAGGCAAACTTGCCAAGGTACTGAACAGGCCTGCTGGCAGCGGATCAATTCTAAGTAAAAACTTACAACACAAAAGCTTGATAAATGCAAGTAAACCCATTGGGGTACTCAACTGGCTCGCTGGCAGCAGGGCTATGCTTGCATGGTACCAAGATAAACCAGTCGGGGTATTGAATAGGCTTGTTGGCAGCGGGGCAATATCGGGTAAAAGAGATCTTGTTAATACACCACTATGTACATGATTCGTAAACCAATGATAATATAATGATTTTTTTATAGAATTTATGAATAAATATGTCACGGCCAATTGTTTCTAATGTCATTTGAGAATGGCTGTAAGTTGGACTTTGCCCCAGTTGTCTAATTCAACAAATACCTAGGATGTCATTATCCTAGAAATGGGACCCATGGCTGTAAATCTCACACTTCAGGGTAAACTTAAAATATGTTGTGATGATAGGATATCTTTAAAATGAGGCATGGATGGCTTATTTTTCCTATTGCATTATTTTGGTTATATTATCCTCATTCAAGTGGTATTTATAAACACTGTTATATTTTTCATGAATATACATATCTGAATCATTTCCATTTCAATAGTTAGTTTTTCTTTTTCTTACAAAATAATAACAACATGATAGAAATATTTATTTCCATTATCTGGAACAATCCATTCTTCTCTCTTGTATGGCTTGAGGACACACCATAACTTTGGTTTGGGGGAGGATTAGGAAAAATTAGACTGTTTTTACTTTTCATTATTTATGGCAGATCTATTTATCTCTAACAAATGATAAGTGTTTTCAGGATAATGTAAGAAGTGGAATTTGGTTATAGCATGAAGCATATTTTCACAAAAAAATCAATATGGAGAACTATATGAAGGATCGAATGAAGGTCCAAATGAAATACCAAATAACGATATGAATAAAACATTGTGATATTACAACCGTTAAAATTTGGTAACCAAATTTTGTTTTGTTTGGAAAATAGTTTTCACCTCCATGTTAATGCAAAAGTTTTTAGTCATCATTCCACTATTGGTAATCCTATCCTCTTACCCAATCATGCATGTAAACTATCAAATGACCGATCTTCCTATTAATCAAGGTTATTAAAAATTTGATTTATGCCTTTGTGTCATACATTCAACCTATCCAAAGTTTTACTTTGGACATGGTTGAACTAATTTCAAACCTTATGAATTCATCCATTAGTTCATATGCTCGATAATGGCACACATTTCAAGGTTCGCCATGATAGCATGATCTCTTAAACAGGTCAAACATCTTGCTATTACATTGTTTTTCATTTCCATTAATTCTGTCGAGCTGTTTCATCCATTTTCTTCGTACACTCTCTACAAAAAGATTCTATATCATAACTGTTGAACAATGCCGAATTGTTTTGAACCTGAGAGTGATTAAATCAAGAATATTGAAGAACTCAACAAATCCATTTAATTTTTATACAACGTTTGAAATTAAAGACATGCTATTTTGAAAGCACGGGCCAAAAGATTGAAGTTTAAATCACCTCCTTCATCTGCTAAGTCGAAGGTAGTTGCTAGCGCAGCTCCACCTTCTTCCTAAGTTATCTTTCTTTTTGCTCAATGGGACCTAGCATTTCTCCAGTTTGGGGGAATGTTGATCCCAGATTTGTTATCATTTTTGGCAGGTAAATTACTCATTTAAACATATTTTTTGTTATCTTTTTGCATATTTTTTGTCACGTAGCTCACTATTCAACCCTAAGTATGAATGTATTTAAGGTTTATGTAAAATCTGTTTATTATTATTATTTTATGATTTTATTGACTAGAATTGACATTGTTTGAAGTGCATTTGAGAAATTAATTTACGTGCATATTTGTTTGTAGGTTATATAGTCTTTTGGACAAATTAACAAATAGACATGCATTCAGCCGAATATGCGCGTAGCATGTACATCTTACCATCCAACTCGCTGATTAGACTACGCGTTATTCATTGGTAGGTTTCCAGGCATTGAAATGTTATCACATGATTGATTTTGCAGACCTTAGTGCACCAACAAACAAACAATGTGTTCAACTAGATATGCGTAGAGAATATCCATCTCTCTGTCCAACTTACTGTCCAGATCGCTAACCAGGTTGTGCTCTGTTGAAGACAGATTCCAAGTGTTAAAGTATGAAACAGTTTTGAAAATTGTTTACTGTCCACACGTTTGGGTGAAAGCATGTTCCTCAGTTTATAAGGATCTCATGCAGCCTCCTTCATTTGACACCACACCACCAGTCCATGCATTTGGTTGATGTAATAAACTACGTTCTAGAAGAATCTCTAGTATGCTCTCCTCTATTTGACACCACTCCACCAGCCACGCTAAAGAAGGAGTTGCATGCCACATCACGCATGCTGAAGAGATCCATTCACGCTGAATAAGGAATGGTGTTGTGTGTTGGCATTTGATCAGTCGATTGCAGTAACAGTTGACTAAATTTAGAGAGGATTCAACCACTAAAGAGTCGACTTGCTCATCTCTGTAAACATTGTATATAAACGCCTCCATACGCTGAGCTAAAGAGTTGATCATTTCATTAGTTAGATAGTCGTTTTCTGAAGAGAAGAACTTTGTACTTGTGTTCCATATTTTGAATAGAAGATGTATGTTCTGTTGTTTATGATTGCGTTCGAGTAAGCGTTAACTAGGCACCACCCCTGATTGCTGAGAGGGCCCCTCATCAACCAGAGGTTTCTTTTCTTGTAGTTTCATTACCTTTCTTCCTTTGTAGTTAGTTTAATTTCCAGTTTGTTTTTGTTATTAAATTACTGTAAACGTTTATTTCATTTGCTTCATGTAATGCGTTTTATGTCTGAAATTAAATAGATGTGTGCATAGTTTGCTTTTAGTTTTTCATGGTTTGATTTCAATTTACTTTCAATCATTTCATTTCCAGCTTTATTGTTCAGTTTATTTGCAAGTAGATAGAATATGTTGCTTTTGTTAGAATAGATTCAATTATGTTTATTTCCTTTATGTTATAAATTCATTCAAGTTAAAGTTCAGTATTGTTTCTTAATACACAATGATTTCTTTTTATGAATTTGTTTAATTTTATTTCACTATTGAATTTAATCAATAAGTAGGTTTATTTACTGCCTCCCTGCATTGTATTTACATGTGCATAAATTCAGGTGAAGATTAGATCATTTAGGTTATTTTTTGTTATTTTAGTGCAGTCTGTCATTCAGACAGCCTGTTTGAATTGTCATTCAGTCACCCCTTTCATACCTGTAGTTCATTCCGTCATTCAGCCCATAGTTTCGCTTTTAGTGTTTTCAATGTGCTTTGAAATTGTTTTAAACTATGTTTCTTTAGTATTTGAAGTATGCTTTGACTGAAATAGTTAGAGGATAGTTCTATTTAACATCAAATTTAAAGTTAGATTATTTTAGGTTATTTATTAAAGTTTTATCCTTATCCCTACCTATTTTCACCTTGAACATGTTTTGAGTTATGTTATGTTTTGTTTCTTGAGCTTGTTTCTGATTCTTTTTGTTGTTGTATTGTTTTGTGCTCATGCCTTTGGATTGATTTATCCATTTGCATGTAAAAGTTAGTATTAGATGTGTTGTCCTTAGGAAAATATACTAGTACTTTGTAGACTGTTCCTTTTTTTTATTATCGAAAGAGACTCGTAAGATAAAATCTAAGGCCATTCCTATTAAGTTTTCTTTATTAAGTTTTCTACTTATTTCTTTTATTAAGTTTTCTACTTATTTATGAATTAGGCCTTCCTTGCATCCTAGTTTCCCATTTGAAAAGTTAGTTGTTGATAGTATCTTTTCAGTCTAAATTTATTTTCTTCTGAAATAAATTATCAATTATTTAGTTTAATATTCTTTTCTGGCTCAATTACCTTAATAGTTGAATTCTTAGGAGTTTGACTCAGATTTTTGTTTCGAAAGATCTTTCGATCTTTTGTTTGTTAAAATATTTCCAAAACACCATAGGAACCCCTCTACCTTCAAATATATTTTTTTTCAAGTCGAATCCTACCAACCCCAATCGATAATTAAATATTAGGTGAATTTATCTAGACGATATAACACCCAACACTCTCACTCTATCAGGAGGACCTAGCACTCATATGGGAAATGACTCCCAAATACCAGTTGCTCGAAGAGGTTCTATTAAGATCCAACATGATGAGTTCAAAAATGTACTCTGTGTTCCCTCTCCTGCAACAAAGCAATTTGTTCAAGATGAAGAAGAAGCAGAATCTTCAACACAGTTAATTCAAATTGAAGAAAGTCTCCTTAGAGTGACTCCTCCTATTGCTTCGAAATTTTATGAGATCTCTGATATCTCATATTCTCATATAGCTGACCCAGAAGAAGACATTCAAATATATGTTATTGAATAAAAACGCTCCTTCCGTTCTATGCAAACATTCTCCAGTGATTCTTTTATTTTAAATTATGTGCAAAGTTTGCCAATGATTGTTTCAGAAAATGAAGAGGAATTTGATTTCTCCATCTCTAATGTTGTTGTTGGTGTTCAAAAAAGTAATGGTTTGGATGTTTTGGAAGAGATATCATATTTAAGGAGTGATCCATTCATTCTCCTTAATCTAGATCTTCCAGCAAATTCCTACATGATTGCATGCACCAATACTCATAATTTTGTTGAAGAAGGAGAAAATTGTGCAGCTACCATTTCAGTGGGGCACTTGGAACCTTTTTTCCATACTCTTGGATATGATATGACCTTATTCTGATCTGATATGACCTTATTTGGTTCTAGTTTTAAGTTTCAAGATCCTCTAATCATTCTTGTCGACGTTCTCATAAATTTTGGTTTGAAAAATCAAGTACCACAAGTCTCTTTCAAAATTGATGCTGGGGATTTAATGACAGATTTCCCTCATGAGTTTGCTCATATTATATTTTTTGGATCATTGGTTATTTTTGAAGCTATATCAGATTATGGATCTCAAGAATTCTCTCTCCATAGTCCCAGGGCTTCTCTACCTTTCTATTTGGTCACATGCTCGTCTCCTCACAGAAATAGTAAAGATGGAGACATTTTGCATTCACCTGGAAACTTTCTCCTAACACTTGGAGCTGATTTTACCTCACATGGTTTGATGTTCAAGGATGAAATATATCAGTTTCTTGTGTTTTCCTTGCATGGTTCAAATTCTCAAGAACTTTTTATCTCTCATCAGCTGATCTTAGTTGCTCTACATGGGTCCAGTTTTCATTTTGCAGTTGTCGATGTTCATGATTCAATTGAGCAGTTTCTCCTTCTTCCAAAGACAAAAATTTCTCCATACATAATTATTTTGTTTGGAGAGGTTCATGTGCACAACTTCAGGATGTTACTACAGAGAAGAACCATGATGCTGCATAGTGCTGCAAATTGCAAGAACATTTTGCAAGCTATTTCCCAAAGAGGAATATTTTCCTTAAGAATAGCTTGTTTTTCTTGTTCCTGCTTATTTTGAGGGGGGGGTGTTCCCATGAGGTTTTCACCATTTTCCTTGGTTTATTCAAGCAGCCTTTTTAATTCTTTTAGATTGTAATGGGTGACTTCTGGCCTAGTTGTCAGGGCCCAAAGTTGTCCAATTCAGGATTAAAGGGGGGTGTTAGGATTCTATAATCCTCCCTTGTCCATATATAGTCTATTAGATATTTTTTCCTAAATTAGGAGTATTTTACTTGAGTTTGTGCCACCATGATATTGGTTCCATTGGTGCCACTGGTACCAACCACTAGATTGTGGGGAACAAATATAGAGGTTAACTGACACTTATTGCATGTTCATGCATCAGTTAATGTTCCTTTGAGACCAATCCCTACATTTCAGGAGCCACTCTGAGTACCACCACTAGCCTCCATCAGTTGGTTGTGGTAGGTAGGTAGTTATGCTAAGTTAACCTCCAGTTACATTCAGTTAGATGTCTTTTAGTTGAGTCAGCACCAGTATTGCATGGTTGCATGGGAATAGGTGCCTTTTCTCACCTACCTCATCATTTTAATTGGTTTAACTGATTGATAGACTAAATTAGATACGTGGAGTTAGAATAGTGAGATCCGATAGTGTTTTAGACACTTCTAGTTAGCCAGACAGTCAGGATTGAGTTGGTAGATTCGAATCTTATCCACATGATTCGAATTCTCCTTATTGTAACAATGTTGTATAGTGCTGGAATTAATGAATATTAATGTTGTAATTGACTGATCAATTATTATTAGTTTTATCTAAAAAATTTCTTGTTCAATGTACATTGTTCTTACTATTCCACTACAAAAGTATACCTTTCAATTGCACTCATTTCCTGTAGATCAAAGGTTCAATAATTCAAACAATGGTATAGGACTAGGATGGCGTGCTACTAATGGTGGGTTTTGCTCGAGGAAAGTAATTTTGAATTTTCTACTTATTGAACTGAACATGAACAATTTGGATTGGAGGTATCTAAAGTAGCATAAGTAATCCCAAATGATTTTTTAATCCAAATCTAAGTATTTATCTCATTCACAGGGGTAGGTGCATAGGGGTAGGGAACTGTCATTAAATCTGTTATCATAAACTTTTGTAGGCCACTATGTGTGCTTCTCTTCGGAATTGATAAGTCTAAGGTCTTAACACTAGCACAAGAACTTGTCTAATACCACCATACCATTGTCAAGGACTATCCCAAAGTGACTCTTATGTCGATTCTATCCATTAGTTAGGGTTTCCTCAAGGATTCCATAGTTATGGATGTTTAAAGGGATGAAAATTTCCCATGAATATTGTGATAAATTTATTCCATATCCCCTCACAACTCATGCCACCAATAATTTTGGAAACATTAGTACAAAATTCGTATTAGGAACCATACTTTAACTCCATGTAATGATGTCTCTTTTGTTGAAGACAAGGTACATGACCATTGTAAAAGAGATTGAAAGTGGATCATTTTCTTCCATTACTTGTTCTCAAATGGTGCCCTAATCATGTTTTTTATGAGGTTGTTGTTTTTATCTCCTAGAAACATCTTAATTCATGCCCAAACTTCATCCATTCAACTGTCTCCAAATTTGCTGGTGTATGTCACTGTTTAGGGCTTAGTCAGGTGGATGCCATATGTATTAGGGCCTAAGGAAATCTGCTACAAAGTCACTTTGCTACTATGCAATATTAGAATTCCAACCATGCACTAATTCCTATGACTGGTGGAACCATCTTGCCTTATGATATTGTTATCTAGGAATATGACAATATTACCAATGAACTACCATAGTGATATCAATGGCCTCCAAACATCAAGATACTATACAATTTGCACCTATATTTGTCTTGAGGTATTATTTGAGCTTCAAACCAGCGTTTTAATAATGCAGGGATTGAAAAGTGTCCATCTACAGGATTCCTTAACATCAAATTTGTTATAGGATTTCCATAAAAATTCTATATGATACTTCTAGTCCCATGGGAGTCTGTCACAACTCTCGAGTATTTACAAAATATACATGAAAATTCTAGCTTCTCAAAGCCTGAAAATAAAATCATACTTTTAGTGCTAACAAACATTCAGCAATAAAACATGTTTATATCCCTCAAATCCATGAAATTTTCCAAGACCTTGGATTTCTTAGAGCACATAGAAGGGTACAATCCAGGCCTCTTGCAGACCTAATGAAGTCAAAATTTCAAAGTATCCTATGGTAGATGTATCCAGCAACAATGATGCAAATATATGACATCCCATTCATTACTGCTTTGGTTTCTTTCTTAATGCATGTCCATGGTATTTTTACGTCCTTTTTATGGGAAAGTTTGCAGCAATTTGTGGAGGGCATAACCAACAGCAATTTTTGAACCAGCTTGTAGAATTCTAACCCAACATTGTCATCACTAAAATGTATTATCCTCTCCATGCTATTATGAGACTATATTTGACCATATTTTTTTAGCATGGCTTGTTCCTCATTATGTCATGTGCACAAACATTGGCCTGGAAAAGAGACCCCAATCTGACACCATTCAAGTTTATATCTTACATACCTATCAACATCATTGTAAGATCCTAGAGGTATGCCTAGATTTGAAGTAGAGTAATGCATGCATTTTAAAGAAGAGTAATGTGGATCTTTATATATGTCTACCTTTGTAATCAAGAATTTTGAATATCAACCTTATAGTATGGAGGATGCATTCACATGTGGAGTGGTGTTGTGGTTAAGGAGACTTGTTGAATTGGATTTGGAAGAGGAACCATCACCTTATGTTGGCACCCTAATTATGTGGATAGAGATCCTTATTTGGAGGATCTTGAGACTTTTTTGGTGACTCTTCACATTTTTCATCTTATTTGGAGTATCTTGAGACCACATTATAGCTAGCACATAGCTTTAGAGAAACATTTGAGATGTTTTCCTTTGTACAATATTTCTTGCGAATTCTGATATTTTTTTTTAAATAAACAAAGAATGTCGTTATAGTGATGAATGAAGACTTGGGTGTTCAAGTTCTGTGACAGTAAGTCATGGCTATAACAACAATCATCTGTCCCTTGTTTGGAAAATTCATCGATATGTATGTCGCTATACCAATGTACTTGTGTTGTTATAGTGACACGGTGATGTTTCTATAGTGACAAAGTAGTGCTTAGTTGCTTCTTAGTTGCAACAAATTGTCATCGATATAGTGATGCATTGACGTTTCTATAGCGACAACTAGACATCTCTATGACGATGATTTACTGTCACTCCAATGACTAAAAAGGACTTAGTCGCTTCTCAGTTTCAACATACTTTTGTGACTATAGTGACACATTAACGTTGCTATTTTGACAATCATACTTCTCTATAGCGACCAGTGTCCATCCCTCCAGCAAAGGAAAATGACTTAGTCACTTGTTTTTGCCAGAAATTTCCATCACTATAGCAACTCGGCAACATTGCTCGAGTGAAAAATTTACTCTGCTATAGAGACGTATATAGTTTTTTGATGCAACGAGCACACTCACCATGTGTCATCTCTTTTATGTCGCTATAGCGACGAAATGTTCAAAGTGTGGCTACTGCAACGAGAACTTTTCCATGAAAATATGGGATCCTATTCATCGCTATAGCGACACAACATTGTTGTTATAGCGACAATTTGTCATGGGAAAATTGTTCACATGTACTAGTGACAACCAACTATGTGACCTTATCTTACTCAACTTTAACAATAATAAAAAACTTGGACTTTGATTACTATGCAGGTCGTAACTTAAAACAAAACATGCTAAATGAAAAATCCAATAAAGTTAGCAATGGAAGCCTATATAAGTGGATTCATCAAATTCGATATCTTTGTATAAATGGTTGTCAAATATTCTAAAACAATAACCCTAAAGGATTTTTAAGAGCAAATTACATTTTTATTACAATTATTTAGGCAAAGGTCCTAAATATGAAATTTAATGGTGGTTTCGGATATGCTAAAATTATATATATATATATATATATATTGGTGCATTTTCACACTAAAAAAATATTATAGACAAGTATCCATGCATGGGTGCTAAGGGTCGTTCTGAGAATAAAGTCATTTGACATATTTAACTACAAAATTCTGCTGTTGTCAATCTCAATTATAACCCAATACTTGTTTCTTCCTTATTAGCCTTAAGTCCATGAGTATGGCTTCATATAGAGTACCAATCCCCACACCTTATCAAGTAGACCAGTGACTGATTCAAAGTTTCTTCCCTCCCTCAAACTTGATTGATACAAGTGGGAGAGTTCTTCATGTGGATGCAACCTGGAAGATACCACCCAATATTGTGTAGCAATGCCCCTGAATCTTGGTGATTTTCTAGACAACCTTATCAATCATTTTATCAAGGCCTTTACAATAATTATAGACTCAGTGAATTATACTTGTACTAATTTCATTGTTCCTTATATATCGGTTCTTATATCTTTGCTTCTTGATGCTATATTAGATGTAGGAGACACTACAATTTTCCCACTGTGTACTACACCAGCATTACTCCTTAGTCCCAACTTGTGTGGTCAATTGTTGGACTTGAATAATTATCTTATCTTAATATTTTCCAATTTTAAAGATCCATTGTAACATATAGTACAAATTTGTGACTATGCTTATTATAGATATTTGATATTTTAGGGATTAGAAAATGCCTTCAGGCATAGTGACTGGATTTCCGGACTTATTGAAAAAAGTATGCAGGTTGGTAAATTTTAGGCATTAGCAGTTAAATTTGCCAAATTTCACAAATTTTAACATAACCACATATGACCGAACCTTATCAATTCATGTAATGTCCTACATAGTGATGGAAATCAAACATTTTGTAGAATTTAAGTAGGATGGGCTTAATGGTGAATTTAGCATATTTTTTGTAGTGGAATTTTTTTCTTGAACTTCATTATCACCAAATTCTAACACAAACGCAAATGAGGTGACTTTTCTTGAATATTCTCTTCTTAGATATTTAGTTCCAAGGTGGAAAATGAATCTGGGACAAACTACCTTATTGAAAAGTTCAATGATCAATAGAGAAAGGAAATATTTCCACACCATATTTTAGGAATTCAACTTGAAGGTTAGAGTAGCAATAAATGTATTTATTTATAGTTTATAAATAGCTTCAACAATTGTCATAGGAAAATAAATACAATAGTGTGAACAATCAAGTATGTCAATGCCAAAACTTTCAAGTCATGATAGAGTTGGTTCAATGTCTCAAGGAAAGATTCATAGGAGCTTGTCTATGTTTGATCCTAAGCATGCAACAATATTAATCTATAGGTATCAAGAGGATCAAGGTGTTGAAAGGTCATGTCATATTCAATATTATGATGGCTATTTTGTGTCACTAATAATAGCCACTGAAATACAACCACTTACATAATCTATGAAATTGTTTGCCAGCATTAAAAATTAAAATCCAAATAAACCTCAAAAAGGTTATGCCACAAAAGTTTTCCAAAATTTGTATTTTTTGGACTAAAAATTAATACAAAGCTTAAAGATTCTGAAATATTAAGTAATTCATGATAAAAAATTTAATCTAAGGAATACCTTCCAATGATCTCACATTATTTTTAACCACAACATTGCCGAGAAAAGAAACACAAAAACTTCCCTATTTTTTTTCATCTAATAAATACAGAGACCCAAGGCAATTTCAAATCATCATAGAAATGAATAGAGGAAAAGTCTAAGCCATCTCATAAAAATGAATTGAACTACTAAGGATACTGAAGAAATACTCTTACAGAAAAGTCATGTTTCCATGTTCCTTAGAATCTTCAATCATTAATGATATCAAAACGAATTATGTAGGATCTTTAGATAAATAATGTGCATTGGATTTTTCATATTCCATGAATCTTTTTTATTATAAGGATTTATCTCACTCCCCATAATCCCTAGATGTTTCAGGAACTATGTTTCCATTGGTATAATATGTACCAAATGTAATAGAATGGTGATCCATGGTTATTCAATGACATAAAATATACAAGGACCTTGATATTCTAAGTTAAGAACCTACAAGTGAAGAAAATGGCATTACAAAGTTGGGAATTTATGTAGAGGCGTTGGAAAATTTATCAATGAAAAGTATTTATGACTTAGGCCATCTGCTCCTGAATGAAGAGAAATTACAACAAGGGGAAGAGAGAACATGAAGATATTAGAGATGACATAGGTTATAAACTTAATAGTCCATTCAAGTGCCAAATTAGTTATTACTTGTAGAAAAATGACTTAAAGGAGGTTGAGAAATCTAAACATGAGGAAATTCCATTAGAAAATATAGATGGAATATAAAAAAGATGAGGTAGTAAACCCATGAAAATTCTCCTTGTCAATATTCGACTCCATATCCTTGTTGTAAGGAAAAATATCATATGATTGGGGTGATATCAGCAACATACTAATTTAAATAAAATAGACATCCAAAGTCATGAAAACATCAAGATACGGTTTGTATATAATGAAAGTAGGACTTGGAAATCAAAATTGTGTACCTTGCTTATGTAGGTTGGTCCCATCTTTTAGTAACCCTTCAACTTCAGATTCCAAACCTTCAACTCCTTCACTTGAATACTTGAAAAATAGAAACAATACCTTCCTCAAAATCTTATGGCTACAGTAAAATAACTATGAATTGAGACAAATATATAAGCATGCATTTAACCATACATTCCAACTATAAATTTTATGTGTTTACTTTTTAAAGAATGCTTCAGAATTGCATATGTAATAGGAAGCATGAACAATTTTCTTAACAATAGTTAAAGCTACAAATGATGGAAAAAAAGTCGCAGTAAATCTCATATTCAAAGCAACAATATGAGAGTAAAATATCTTATGTTTCTAACAGTTCTGGTATTAAAAACGAAAGATGAAAAGATGCAAATTTGCATTGATACATCATCCCTCTTGATGTCCTTTCTATTGTTATTGAGCTTTAAGGGAATATAAAAGCATGATATCATATGAGATAATATAATTTAGTAATGTTTTGGAATGACCAAGCAATAGGTTGTTGTGGATAGAAAATATAGTCATTAGACACCTCAAAGTGGGAGTTTCAATATCACTCCTAAGTGTTAATCAAAGATACAAAGAAAGAGAAAAAGAGGAAATACATGAGAAATGAAAAGCTAGAAGCTAAACTACCAAACCTTGGAAAGAAAAGAAACATTAATCAATATCAAATATAGAAGTATAAGAAGAGGAGGGAGGCTAGGAATCCTTGTCATCATAAATTGTTGTGATGGATCCCATGCAAATCCGAATAAGATAATCTAAGGAATCCTCATGCTGAGAGACCCTATATAGGATAACTTGGAAG
>LPNX010203184.1:278056-289683 GCA_001517045.1 Pseudotsuga menziesii | reverse complement strand
GGGGGGGGGGGGGGGCATGATGTAAGGAATGGGAACAACCTTGTAACCATGTGAAAGTCATGCATCTAGTAACCATACAAAATTATTTGTGTTTCCTCGCATATCTTATGTCCTCTGTATCCATGTCAAGAAAGATTGCGCGATGCTTAACACCTACAATAATTGAGGCATGCAAAATAAGGAAGTAATGGGACTGTGGTGCAAGGTTTGGAGCAGTCTCACAATATATATAGTTTGTGAATGATCACTTCCTATATGTATAAGGTTAGACACCCATGAACAAGATAATGAAAGAATATGGCAACATAACCTCCAAAAATCATGGAACAAGTAGTGGTATCCTCCCCAGATCTCATAAAAAACATGACATCTAAATATTGAGCCATCTATAGGAAATGGTATAACTAGAGGATCTTCTTCATTAGTGATATATGGTGTTTTGATTCAACTCTTAAACGTTGATACCAACCCACAACTAACCGAACAAAATCTTGAGTCCATGTGACCAATGTAATTAAATGTAATTGAGACAACAATGAAACCATCCTTCAAATATAAAAGGAACCCATTGGACATTGTAGAAATGGAGGGATGGTTATAGGTCTGATATTTCTTATAAAAGAGTCTATTTGGATTAATCACATTGTCATTTAGAGAAAGAAAGATATGGATAGTATCAATTATGTTTGGATTTTAGAAGGTAGTTATTCATGTATGTGGGAAATGAAGCGTGCTCTTTTACATAGTTATTCTTTGAATACCATCAAGTTAGTATGGAAAAAGGGGACAACCAAAATACCTCATTTACCATTGAATTGATTTTGTTTGCTTACAATGTTATGCTTTTTGGACTCAATAATTCACTAGTGGTCTTCTCTATAATTGTGTACAAAAAATGCCAATAGTTTTAAAAGAACTATGAAAATGGATGGCTATAAATAAAAATGTTTTAAAGCAACTAAAATTTAAAATTATGTCATGACAGTGCATCATTGCTCTTACCTGTGTCCTGTAAATACGCTTATGTTATTGATACTTATAATTTCTTGGAACAACTTCCCTTGATTTGTGGATCTTGACAATGTCTACATTTGCTTTGCCTTTCAAAACATCTTTCAACATACTACAAATATTTTTTTGTTGCAATAATTTCATGTTAGGACCCCTCAAATAAATATTTGTTTTTTTTATGAAAATAATGAAATGAAGCTAAAAACATAGAGTCTTAGTAGTTTGTCTCAAAGAAGAAAAACAACATTAATAATGAAAATTTTATGTTTGATGAACATTTTAATTTAATAATGTAAATTACAATAATATTCAAGTAAAATAATGGGTAATAAGAGTTCACCTGAGGAAACGTGGAGAGCACCAAAACAAAATATATAACACCGTTGATCACATCAAAACACCAATTTTTCTTCTGAAATTTCAAAATGTTTCCCAAGGGTATCTGTAACAAGTTCCAACGGATGAGTGAAATAACAAAAGTAAAACTTCAACACTACAATTATACACAAGAAGAAATTTTATAAGTCATGGAATACATGATATGACAATAATGTTTAAAATAAATAAATGTGGGAAAATGATAATTCCTTACCATTCATTGAGCTCCTCTATGTTTCAAGAATAATTTAATATTCTCTACTAAACATGGACAACCACGTGAAGGTGGAATCTCTTATGGCCCCTCCCCCCCTCACATCACTCTCAATTCCCCATACCCAATGCATGTACTTGGAAAAAAATATGTGCAAATTCATGTAGATTTCATCGTAAACAAACATTTACCATTCATTCAATAAAAACTAACATTCATTAAACCAATCCTTCATTCAGTTAATAAATTCATTCAACAAAAGCTAACATTCATTAAACCATTCATTCATTCAATCAACACATTCATTCAATAAAATCTAACATTCATTAAACCATTCATTCATTCGGTAGGGAAAAAACTATGCACAACATTATATTATCGAAAATAATTACACAATATTTATTCAGTCACTTCTTTCTATTTTTCTTCTCTTTACATAATCAACAAGAATCTCATCTTCTGGAACTTGTCATCCAGCTCTTTGTGCTTCATCAACTTGTCGTGATGCCTTCCTAGTAAAGTGCTCGCGATGTGGATTTTGTGGCAAGGGTTTTGGATTTGCTGCAATAATGTGAAAATGTTGCATACATATATTTTGTTATTATAATTACTAGTATTTTATTTTTAAAAAAAAAACATTACAAACGTGTTTTTTTACTTGTTGTGGCCACATCATGTTCTTCATATTCCTATCTAGACTCAACCTGTACAATGTGACCTTCTACATGCTTTGTAGTTGAAATATGGAGAAGTACAATTAATGTTCACCATCTGCAATGCTATATATATAATTGTATCATATGAATAAATTCATTACCAGGATTCGAAGCATGATCTTCAATTGGTTGTTTTCCATCATTGACATTAAGGGAATCATTGCTTTCCTACTCAAAACATAATCGATATTTTATATCAATTATTTATAACAAATAGATTGCACAAGTAATAAATCTTCATTAAACTATATAGATTTTATATGCATGTGCACTAGATGGATCACTAGAAGACTGTGTTTTCTGAGATAAGTTTTTTCAGTGTTCAACAACAACTTCAAAACCGTGCTGGAATCCAAGCTTCAAATCTTCCTCAGTGGGAACTTCTTTGAATCCGTCGTCCTGCATATCTGCATAATGTCATAATTTTACATTTTGTGGTGCAATAAAAAATAATAATTTGCAATTTATTATTTGGATTCATTATCAGTTTTTCGATACTTACAATTCATGTCGCCAAATTCGAATAACCACTAGGCCCAAGCTCTACTGACCAATTTTTTCTAGTCTTTCCTTTGTGTCCTTTGATGTTTATGACAACCTGTGCAAGTGTTAAAATATGTTAGATGTTCCAAATTTGATATAAAAATTAATAATAATAAGGGTTAGCATTATATTGTGGAAATTATTGCATACCTCCTTATGCCTGGTGGTAGCTTTCATTCTTTTCTCAGAGCTCTCTCTTTTCCATCTTCCACTAGGGATTTCCACTCTCTTGTTGGAATCATCGTAGGGCCCTCATACATAGGGTTCCTTTCTAGGTGAAACCTATATTGGCATCGGACAATATTTATATGTTGTTCAACCTTCTTTAGGACCGCGGGTCAATCGAAGGTCTCGTTGCCAAACAGGACAACCAATTGATTAGTGATCTCAAAATTTAAATTTTTCGTTTGTCTATCCCACCTTGTGCGGATGGTGGAACCAAATATATCCCAGGACAAATCATTTAGATGCTTATAAAAACATCATTTCCTGCAAACTAATCATTGTGTCATTAGTTGAAAAAAAAATTTATCAGTATATTACAATCAATTTATGAACACTAACTTGAATACTGTATAATTACCTCGGATCTTCTGTATCTTTATTGGAATGAGATCTTCGTCCAAATTTTTTTTTTTTTGTATTGTACCCGTGCTAGTGACACAATAATATCTAGGAAATGTTGCTTCATCATTAGCAATACTAGTAGGCTCTGCATCCATATCTTTTTCTGCATGATTTGGTGTATGTCGGTCATTAGCGGGTGCACACTCTTCTAGACTCGGGGTTGTCATGAAATGTGTTGTCAACTATCATTCGAAAATAATGGCGCATGAGTTGATGTACATGGATTCCTTTGCTCATGTCATGAATGATCTCCATGAACATCATTGGGCCCAATGCCACCTTTACCACTAGTGTGTGGTCATAGAGAATCCTATAAATACAAAGCATATTTTATAAGTTCACTATAATATAAAAGTAAAAATTATAAAGTTATAAATGAATTTATATTATGATTCAAGATTCCACAACTTACTTGCAAGGCATGAGATCTCTTTACCAACACTTCAACTTGGCTTTAATCTCGTCTGTCTATGGAATAATGAATAGTAGACAAAGGATATCCTAATTAATTTTTTCCAAGGTCTTCTCTATCACCTTAACCAGGTCTGGAGAAGAACCAATGTGAACTTCGTGCAACAACTCATGCAGATCAAAAGCTATTGATTGTTGTGATGTTTTTTCATACATCGAATGATTGGTCTACAAGGAAAATATATAAAACATTACTAACGTGAAAGAAATAGACTGGGGAAAAAGTGTATTAACAAAACTTTGTCTATCATGATATATTCCTAAAATTACAACTAGGTTTACCTAATTCCTGGATGATGGTGTTTTTTAATCCACAGTTGAGGACTTGTCCCAATCATCCACCTACAAAAAAGAAATAGAAAACATTATCATAATGAAACTAGTATATACACGAAAATACATAACAAAAAAAAACATTATGCTACATATTATGTTGGTACAATTTTGATGTATTTAAATTTTACAATTACAATCAGGTTTACCTGTTTCCCCGAGGCTGCTATCATTTTATCAACAACCAGGTGGCTTCCCCGATCAACACTCTGCATCAAATATAGATAACATTATATAAACCAAATGAATATACTCATGAAAAAACACAACAACAAAAATTTGTGTACATATTAAATTTGTACAATGGCATCGATGTATACCTACTGCCTCGAGGCAGGTCTACTGCGAAGGAGGTGCCCCTCACAGAACCCTGCATCAAAAACATAGAAAAAGATACCTAACGAAACCAAAATACTCACTGAAACAATATATTAACAAAACATTTTGATGTATATAAATTGTACAATTACAATGAGGTTTAGCTATTTCCCTAAGGTTTCTTTCATCTGATTAACAGCCGGGTGGTTTGCTCGATCAACACTTTGCAAAAAATATACAAATAAAATTATATAAACCAAATGAATATATTCATGAAAAAACACAACAACAACAAAAACTCTTTTTTCAAATTATATTTGTACTATTACAAAGATATATACTTGTTGTCTCGAGAAATTTCTACTCTTCTGACCAGCTGCTAGGGAGATGCCTCAATCACTACCCTGTGAAGTAAATATAGAAAATTTAAACAAAATTATAACAAATTACTAACGAAAAATCATTAAGAGGTTAAATTAATTAATAAAAGGTTGGGTAAATTGTTGGATGTACCACTTCCATAGTCACTATGTTTGTATCTACTCAATTCAAATTCTAATTAATAAGAAAATCTCCCCCTACAGCTATGATTTAATGGCACATGCCAATACACGATTTCCTTCACGCCCCTTAAATATGCAGTTCAGTTTCTTAAGTGTAGACCATGGTTGTGTACTGTTTATAAACCCCGAAATATTATTCGCAGTGGCCTTTGGTCTTCTATTAATGTACAACGTTGCTCCTTTATTTTTATCTTTGTCTTCGGTTGTAAATAATTTGCTAACAACCCATATCTACGCATACTTCGTGTATATTGGATCAAGCTGATCCAATCTTTGTAGTTGTAACAGACTCCAACATACTCCATCAATTATGTACATCTGTCATAACCGACCTTATGTCATCCATGCAAAACAACCCCAAACCATGTATTGACAACGATGCAATTTGATATATCCTTTCATTCACACAAAAATATATGTTCAATTGAGGAAGATCCCTAGGTACCCATTGTTTCACTAAATGTTTGTACCTTAATGCCACCACGAAGTCCCATATTGTCTCATCATCATACTAACATTATCCCCCTTCAACAAGAAAAAATTCCATGCGTTTATGGAATTTACTTATGATCTTATGACATCTAGTTGATATAGCCCTTGTAGACCAATTGGATGTCTCACTTTCCTCTATCCTTCCTAAAATCCCCTCGCTCAAGAAAGACAAGTCTGACAAAAACCTATTTGGTTCTACCTGCACCATGGGAAAAAAGTCAAATAGGACCTTGTTGGGTATGCATAGTTCATATTAGAAAATTACAAGGCATTAAGGCATGCATTTTCCACTATCATTGTACATAGTTAAAATTTCTCCCCCAATATTAAAAATGCATATCTTGACCAAGGTGTACCGTAAAGGTTGTTGATGTATTTGTAACTTCGAAATGTATTCATCTATGTATTTCATGTATTGTAACCCAATGTTTATTCCAGGATGTATCTATTATGTAATTTAGTCATGTTGTCATGCCCTGATGCTCCGATCGAGAGGATCAATAATGTAAACAAGTCATGTCAAGTCATAGTGGGTAACCCTTCAATTGTCTCAGGGTTAAATTCCCCGCAGTTTCGGTGCACTAGGGTTATTAGACTCTCCAAGTAGAGGTCGGCCCTAGTAGGCTTTTAGTCATGTCAGGATTAGTATAAATAGAGAGCTGGACTCTCTATTTAGTACACATCACTCACACACTCAAGTGTAGTGCATATTTGAGGAAGGAGAAGACACTGGGGCTAGACAAGAAGAAAATTACTGTTGTCGGGAGTGCATCTTACTGTTTTGGGGTTTTACATCTTCTGTTGATTCTATCTCTAAGGAAGTTGCGAGGTTTTCTCCATTTATGGTTTCCCTGATCAAAAACATTGTGTTCATTGTCTCTTGTGTTTTATTGTTGTACTTGTTATTCTATCAGTAAAGATCCTAACATAATGCTAGCTTAATGTTGAAAAACTAACATGGTACCATAGCTAACCTGAGAAGAAGACACTGTGCAGCTGCAGGAACTAGGGCTTCCTAGTTTGTGGATCTTCCTTCACAGATTTTCAGCAAAAAGTAAGGTGGAATAACTCTTCTCCTTAGGGCGCATTTTTTTGTCGAAGCAGAATCCAATTCTGAGGTTTTTTAGTTTTGGACCTGTCACTGCTGTTGGAAATTAGGGATTTTCACAAAAGAGGAATTTTTCAGTGAGCCCAGGCCTGGATTGATCTCCTCCCCAAAGTCAAAGTTAGGAACAAATTTCAAGGCATTTGGAAGGACAGAACTCTGAAAAATCAAAACCCTAATTTGCTCCTGAACCAGCTCTGCAGGATTTCATCTCAAGTTTCAGATCCGACATCTTGAACCTGGTAAGATCTAAAATATTTTGTATTTCCATTTGAGGTTCTCAGATAAGATGTCTCATCATACCAAGCTTGATGAAAAGCTTGAGGGGGCTGATAACTTTCGAGCCTGGAAGTATAGGATCTCCCTGGTCCTGGAAGAGAATTAATTAGACTCCTACATCCATGAGGAGGTTCCAGTTCCAGAGGGAGATGAGGAAAAATCCTTACATAAGAAGAAGATGGTTATGGCAAAGAGGATCATTGCTGATTCTATTAAGGATCACCTTATCCCATAGGTGTCCTCTCTCAAGACACCTAAAGCTATGTTTGATGCCCTAACCAAATTGTTTGAAGGGAAGAACATCAATCGAAAGATGACCCTGAGAAACCAACTGAAGAATGTGAAGATTCAGAATGCAGAAACAATCCAGTCTTACTTTACAAGGGTTTCCCAGATCAAGGAACAATTAGAAGCTATTGATGAAGAAGTGGAAAATGCAGAAATTGTGATGACTACTTTGAATGGCCTCCCTAGGTCATGGGATTATTTCATCCAAGGAATCTGTGCAAGAAAGAAGTTAGTCAAGTTCAGCAGACTATGGGAAGAATGCTCTCAAGAAGAAGCTCAGATAGCATCTCGAGAAGAAAAGATGGGAAATGAAGATCAAGCTCTCACGGTACACTCCAAGACTCACTCCAAGACAACAAGAAATAAAACTCATCACTTCAGAGGTAAGCACTCTCACAAAGATAACACTAGAAGAGATTTATCTAGGATCATATGTTATACATGTGATGAAGCAGGACATTATGCAAGGAATTGTCCTAAGAAACTGTTAGAATAATCAACCCATAGTTTACTACCTTAGACATTAATTTAATTATTTTTGTCTTATTTTCCTAGTTCATGTGTCCCACCTTATGCAATTTGTCAATTACCTATCCATAGTGGTCCAACTTGCCTAATTTGACCCATGTAGTGCTTGGGAAACCTCAAGGAATCAATTCTTCTTTATTCCTGGTCTCCTAGGTGCCCTTCTGCTTTTTCTGCTTTATTGCCTGCTTTTTCAGTGTTTTAAAGCAATAGGGAAAGTTTGACTAGGTGAGGTGAACTAGTTTTTGTCCTCTTCATCCTCCACTCTTTTCTCCTTGGAAAAGCATGTATGAGTTGTCATTCCATCAGTCTTTAGCTTGCCTAAGCCATTTTTCTAATTCGTGAGCTCCATGACAGATTTGGGATCAGCTTTTTACACCTATGGGGGATTTGCTTAATTTTAGTAAGCCTGTTTTATGCTAGATTCGAATTGCTCCTCATGCATTCGAATCCTTGATGTATTTTATTTATTCAGCAACCTTTTATCTTATAGGGTTGGCTATTGTACACTAAGTTAATATAGTTTAGTGTTCAACTCCAATTTCAATCTCTTTTGTGAGTGATTTTGCATGATCAATTGTTAATTGTTGTGAGTAAAATTAATATATCACTAGGTTCAATTTCCACATGGTATCAGAGCCATTGTAGATCAATTTCTCTCCTTCAAAATTGTTTTGCAGGTTTGACATCAGTGACTGGGAGCCTTCTACTGACAGCCAGGACAGATTTTCTAAGCTATGGATCAATCACAGAAAACTATCTTGACTCCCTTCAATTTATTTGAATGGAAAGAGAAGATGGAGATACTGTTGAGAGCGAAAGGCCTCTATAGGGTGACTATGGCAATAGAAGCAGAGCCCAATGCAGCTGCAGAGAAGATAAAATGGCACAATAGGAGGGATGAGGCCGATGGTCTCCTGTGTCTGAGTATTTTCAGAGACCTCCTTTTCCATCTTGATGGATTGACATCACCGAATGAAGTATGGGAGAAGCTTTCTGGTCTTTTTGGAAAGCCAGATGAGATGAGGGGACATCAAATCGAAAATGAGCTGATTTCTCTGAGTGCAAATAGCTTTGAATCCCTGCAGCTATATTTCTCCAAGTTCAAAGCACTTGTTTTGCAGCTGAAACAGTGTGGGATCGAAAAGAAGGATGACTAGATCATCCTGGCCATTCTCTCGAAGCTAGGCCCTGACTATTCAGTGTTTGTTTCGACCTTCTATGCCACAAAACTGACAGCTCGAACCTAGAAGATGCCTAGCCTTGCAGATTTCATGGAATCTCTCACACAAGAACATGATAAGCTGGTGATGATGGGCACCATCAAACCATCCAAAGATCAAGCTCTAATTGTTGGAGATTCGAAGGTGGATTCAAAAAGCAAAAAGAAAGCTAAAAATCCACTGGAGCAAAAGAGAGACAAGAAACAGTCTCCGGAGGAGCCACAAGGTTCCAAGAAGAACTACCAGAAGAAGAAAAACAAAGGTGAAATGAGCAAGTGTGCATACTGCAATAAGGGCAATCACACTGAAATCTCTTGTATGAAGAAGCAAATAGACAGACCCAACTCCTAGAGAAGAATGGCATCTCCCTTCCAGACAGCTCAAAGAAGAGAGAAGGAGGATCAAGTTCAAATGACAGAGAGAGAGTTCATGCATTGGTTGCTAGCACATCAAGCTCACCCAATTTTATCATTGATTCTGGAGCTTCAAGACACATGGTTTCGACCAAGGAGGCCTTCTCCTCACTTGACATGTCGAAAGGACCACCTATAGTACTGGGAGATGACTCTCTCACTGAAAGTTTGGGCAAA
This sequence comes from Pseudotsuga menziesii, assembly GCA_001517045.1. Taxonomy (NCBI): domain Eukaryota; kingdom Viridiplantae; phylum Streptophyta; class Pinopsida; order Pinales; family Pinaceae; genus Pseudotsuga; species Pseudotsuga menziesii. Next base: position 280,007 of record LPNX010203184.1, on the reverse strand, counting down.
GGGAGGATTGATCTTGATCATGGTCAGTTCAGCAATGTGTTGTATGTGCCTGGTCTTGCCTCCAACCTCTTGTCAGTATACCAGATGACCCACACTGGGTCTCCTAAGAAATTCATATTCTCCCCTGATGAAGTTGAGATCATAGAGATCTCAAGTGGTAGATTCATTGCAAAAGGAGTTGCAAATCATGCTCAAAAGTTATACATGTTCTCACACTTCCTACCCTACTCAAACCCCTATGCTCTTCTGATTCATGCTAATGAAGCCAGCAAGCTTTGGCATGAAATATTTGGCCACCTAAATTACAAGTATATTTTTTATCTTAGTGAAAAAGAGATGGTCATAGGGTTTCCCAAGATAAAATTTTCCAAAGGATTCTGTCAACGTTGTATCCCAGGAAAACACCCAGAGCACAAATTTGAGAGAGCTAGTCATGAGAGAACCTCTGCACCCCTCGAGCTGATCCACAGTGATGTTTCTGGCCCATTCCCTCATATGTCCATGAGTCAGGCCAAATATGCATTGACTTTTATTGATGACTTTTCTAGGTGTTGCTGGGTTTACTTCCTGAAACACAAGTCTGAAGTTTTTGGCCTCTTCAAAGTCTTTAAGGCTTTGGTTGGAAACCAGTCTGGGAGGAAACTCAAGGTACTCAGATTTGAAAATGGTGGTGAGTATGTCAAGTCTAAGTTTATTAATTATTGTGAAAATGTAGGTATTCAGATGCAGCATTCTATCCCTTACACACCACAGGAGAATGGTGTTGCTAAGAGGAAGAACAGATCACTGAAGGAGATGGCAACATGCATGATGGAGGCAAAAACTTTGCCACCAAAGTACTGGGCCGAAGCTATCAACTGTGCAGACTATATTCAGAATAGGGTTCCTCATAAACATCTTGATGGTATGACTCCTTTCGAAGCATGGAGTGGGCACAAGCCAGATGTGACCCATTTCAGGATTTTTGGCTCAAAGGCTTGGGCTAGAATTCCAACAGAGAAGAGGAAGGATTTGCAGCCCCAAAGCCAAGAGTTTCTTTTTGTTGGATACTCTAAAGATTCAAAAGGGTACAAACTGATAAATTTGAGCACAAACAAAGCCTTCATCGAAAGGTGTGTTCAGTTTGAAGAAGAACCCCTTGCAGCAGTGGAAGTTGGAGAAGCCTCTTCTCCACCTGAACCTCAAGAAGTAAGTAAAGAGTTTGTTGAACATGCTGATTCTGATTTGTCTAATGGAGATGAGTTTATTATAGACCCTAACATCCCTACAAGGCCAAAATGGGCAACCAAGACATTACATGCAGCAGGAGAGCTAGTTGGGGATCCCAATGACCCAAGGAGGACTAGATCTCAATTTGAGAGTGGTCTGTGCATGAAGGATCCTATGTTTGCTGAAAAATGATATTTGATGGTGGATTCTGATCCTCAAACATATGAATAAGTAGTAGGAGATCCAATATGGCAAACATCCATGAAGGAGGAGTTCAACTCACTCCAGAAGAGCAACACATGGGAGCTAGTGGATCTTCCCCCAGGGAGAAAGTTAGTCCAGTGTAAGTGGGTCTATAAGACCAAATTTGCTGCTGATGGTTCACCAATGAAGTACAAGGATATATTGGTAGCCAAGGGCTACTCATAGGTTCATGGCATAGATTACAATGAGACCTTTTCCCTAGTGTAAAAGATGGATTCCATCAGGCTAGCCTTAGCCATTGCAGCCTCAAGGCAATGGGAGGTACATCACATGGATGTAAAATGTGCCTTCCTGAATGGAGATCTCACTGAAGAGATATATATGCAGCAGCCTCAAGGTTTTTCTACTAACCCTTCTCTTGTGTGCAGGTTGAGAAAGTCATTGTATGGGCTAAAGCAATCCCCCAGGGCTTGGTATGCCAAGATCGATAGCTTCTTGCTATCACTGAATTTTGTTCGGTGCAAATCAGATTCAAATA
>LPNX010203184.1:255518-277644 GCA_001517045.1 Pseudotsuga menziesii | reverse complement strand
AGGACACATGGGATCTTCTATAAAGCAAAATCTGATCTTGATTTGATTGGATTTACTGACAGTGATTGGGCAGGTGATAGCACAGACAGAAAGTCCACATCGGGATATGTGTTCATGCTTGCAGAAGGGCCAATTAGCTGGTCAAGCAAGAAACAGAGTGCCATTGCACTCTCATCTACAAAAGCAGAGTACAGAGGAGTTGTTAATGCAGCAACTCAATGTTTATGGTTGCAGGGATTACTTGGAGAGTGTGGCTTCAAATCAGAGTACTCAACTACCATCTACTGTGATAACCAGAGTACCATTCGAATCTACAAAGATCCAGTTCAGAAGTAGAGAACCAAACACATTGAGATCCATATGCACTACATCAGAGAGCTTGTGCATGATGGCACCATTCACCTACTCTTCTATTCATATTCAGAACAAGTAGCTGACATATTCACCAAAGAATTTTGTGAGAATACCTTCAGCAATCTCAAATCACTGTTGGGGATTGCTGATCATGCTGTGAAGCATGAGTGAAGACAAGATTTCCAAATTTTGTTTTACAGTCCATGTTTAAGGGAGGATTTTCCCAAGTTGGTTTTGCCTCTTTCCTTGTTTAAATGGACATGCAGTATGTAAAGGGTGACTAAGCCTTGTTGCTAGGCCCTATAATTTTCTGATATATTACTCATAAGTCAGGATTAAGGGGGGGTGTTAGAATAATCAACCCATAGTTTACTACCTTAGACATTAATTTAATTATTTTTGTCTTATTTGCCTAGTTCATGTGTCCCACCTTATGCAAGTTGTCAATTACCTATCCATGGTGGTCCAACTTGCCTAATTTGACCCATGTAGTGCTTGGGAAAACTCAAGGAATCAATTCTACTTTATTCCTGGTCTCCTAGGCGCCCTTCTGCTTTTTCTGCTTTATTTCCTGCTTTTTCAGTGTTTTAAAGCAATAGGGAAAGTTTGACTAGGTGAGGTGAACTAGTTTTTTGTCCTCTTCATCCTCCACTCTTTTCTCCTTGGAAAAGCATGTATGAGTTGTCATTCCATCACTCTTTATCTTTCCTAAGCCATTTTTCTAATTCGTGAGCTCCATGACATATTTGGGATCAACTTTTTACACTTACGGGGGATTTGCTTAATTTTAGTAAGCCTGCTTTATGCTAGATTCGAATTGCTCCTCATGCATTCGAATCCTTGATGTATTTTATTTATTCAGAAACCTATTATGTTACAGTGTTGGATATTGTACACTGAGTTAATACAGTTTAGTGTTCAGCTTCAATTTCAGTCTCTTTTGTGAGTGATTTTGCATGATCAATTGTTAATTGTTGTGAGTAAAATTAATCTATCACTGGGTTCAATTTCCACAGAAACCAAAGCCAAAAAAGAAGAGAAACAAAAGAAGACATCATGCTCATGCTGCAGAAGATGATGAACCATCCAAGAAGAGATCTAGATATGAAAGTGAAGATTCTTCAAGCAAGGATGAGTATGTTCTGATCTCCGCTCTCACAGGTAACATTACTCATGGGAGTGATGATTGGCTAATAGACAGTGGGGCTTCCAAACACATGAATAGATTCAAGGAATCCTTTGTGAAACTGTCAGAACATGAATCATATCACAAAGTGAAGCTAGGAGATGACTACCAATATCCAATAAAAGGTAGTAAGGAATCTTCCTATAAACTAGACTCTGGAAAATATCTAACAATGAAAGAAGTATTGTTTGTGCCAGGACTCAAGAAGGACCTCCTTTCCATATCAACATTAGATGCAAAAGGAATGTGGGTTGCATTCATAGATGGTCAAGTCATCATGTGGCCAAAAGGAAACACCATCAATGATGCAGTAGTGATTGGAGAACAAGAAGGAGGATTGTACAAATTGAAGGGCCATCCAGAACAAGCCTTGGTCCATGACACAGTAGAGCCAAGTGAACTCTGGCATAGAAGGCTTGCACATGTGCATTACAGAGCACTACCTATTGCAAGAAAATCTGTTGAAGGTATTCCATAAATCCAAGCAAAACATGATGGGGTTTGCAAAGGATGTGCAAAAGGAAAGAATACAAAGAAGACATTTCCAAGCAACGAAAGCAAAGCAAAATGAATCTTGGAAATCATCCACTCCGATGTATGCGGTCTTATGTCATCAAACTCTCTAAGTGGGTATGCATATTATGTTTATTTTATTGATGATTTTTCTAGGAAGACATGGGTTTACTTCATGAAGAACAAAGATGAAGTATTCAACAAGTTTAAAGAATTCAAAGCCTTGATCGAAAACCATACTGAAAAGAAGATCAATACCATTCGATCAGATAATGGCAGAGAATTCACTTCAACTGAATTCAAAGAGCTATGCAAAGAATCAGGGATTAAGAGGGAGTTGTGCACTCCTTATAATCCACAATAGAATGTGGTTGTGGAACGGAAGAACAGAACCATCATGGAAGCTGCAAAAGCCATGCTTCATGATCAAGACCTTCCTATGCATCTTTGGGCGGAAGCTTCCAGAACAACAGTGTATGTACAGAATCATACTCCAGATAAAGTACTTGAGAACAAGACTCCTGAAGAAGTATTCTCCGGTAAGAAACCAGAAGTCAGCCATCTCAGAATATTCGGTTTTCCTGTGTACATCCACATTCCAAAAGAGAAGAGAACAAAATTAGATCCTTCAGGAAAGAAGGGTATATTTATGGGATATTCTGAAAGCTCAAAGGCTTACAGAATATATTTCCCAGGATACAAGAAGATTGACACCAGCGGGAATGTGACATTTGATGAAGACACAGCTTACAACAAATCCAGAAAGAAACCTACTGAAGAACCTGAAGAAGCAGAAGCACCCAGAATTCATGATACAACCATGAATGAACAAACTCAAGAATAAGATCGAGAATTTGAAGAACCACAAAGACCTGTAGATCCACGTCTGGGGAAGAATCCTCATAAGAGGAAACTTGCTTGGGTACGAGAACTTATCCAAGGTGCGGAAAGATATGGGGCTCCAGAAGAGAATCACAGAGAAAGAAAAAGGACCAGGTCTTGTTCCGGGTATGTAGCCTTACTATGTGATTTCATTGATAAAGAACCTTCCAGTTATGAAGAAGCGGAAAAAGGGAAAGAATGGAAGGATGCTATGATCGAAGAGTACCAGTCGATCATGAAGAATGATGTTTGGGATGTTGTCCCAAGACCAGACGGGAAGTCAGTTGTAACTTCCAAATGGATCTACAAGATCAAGCATGCTGCAGATGGTAGCATTGAAAAATATAAGGCAAGATTTGTGGCTCGGGGTTTCTCTCAAAAAGAAGGAATTGATTATGAAGAAACCTTTGCACCTGTATCCAGATACACTTCCATCAGATCAGTACTTGCTCTGGATGTAGTGATGAAATGGAAGATACACTAGATGGATGTCAAGACTGCTTTCTTGAATGGTGTAATGGAAGAGGAAGTATATGTAGAACAGCCACTCGGTTTTGAGACACATGAAAGAGAGACTCATGTGTGTAGATTGAAGAAAGCCCTGTACAATTTTAAACAAGCACCTAGGACCTGGTATGGCAGAATTGACAGCTTTCTATCTAGTTTGGGCTTTACCAAGAGTAAAGCAGATTCCAACCTTTACTACAAGGTTGAAGATGGCAACCCAGTGATGCTTCTACTATATGTAGATGATCTATTTGTAACAGGTAAGGATGGGTTGATTGCTGATACGAAGAGAAAGCTTGCTTTCGAATTCGAGATGTAGGAATTGGGTATGATGCATTACTTTCTAGGTATGGAGGTGTGGTAGAGTACAGATGGAATCTTCCTTGGACAAGGGAAGTATGCAGTAGAGATCCTAAATAGGTTTGGGATGATGGACTGCAAGGTCATGGCCACACCTATGGCATCGAACCTGAATCTATTGAGTGATGCTTCATCAAAGACGATTGATTCTACGATGTATCGTTAGATGATTGGGTCCTTGATGTACCTCAAGAACATGAGACCAGACATTTTCTTTGTTGTGAACACCTTGAGCCAGTTCTTGACAGATCCGAGAAATGTTCACTTGATTGTTGCAAAGCATATTCTGAGGTACCTGAGGGGTACAATTGATTATGGGCTTAAGTACGATGTGAATCAAAAGATTAACCTGGAGGGTTATGTTGATTCAGATTGGGCAGGCAGTGCCATCGATAGGAAGAGCACTTCAGGGTGTTGCTTCAGTATCAGATTAGGTGTGATCTCTTGGTTTAGCAAGAAGCAATCCTATGTGGCACTGAGTACAGCTGAAGCAGAGTATGTCACAGCTTGTTCAGCTAGTTGTGAGGTAGTATGGCTGTGGAAGCTACTGTCTGATTTATTTGATCTCCAGATTTATGCTACTTGTATACATTGTGACAATCAGAGTTGCATAAAGTTGTCAAAGAATCAAGTGTTCCATGACAAGTCAAAGCATATCAAGATCAAGTACCACTATATCAGGGATATGGTGCAGAGGGGAGCAGTGAAGCTCTAGTATGTTGTGACGGAGGAACAAATAGCTGATGTATTGATGAAGCCATTGGCCAGGATGAAGTTCGAGTACTTCAGGGAGAAGCTTGGTGTTCTCCAGATCGAGGTTTCCTCCAAGAGAAAGTGATGAGACCCATAGCCATTCTGACATGGTGAGAGGATTGGTTCCTTCCATGGTCAAATTTAAGGGCTAAGCCATTCTATCATGGTGAGAGGATTGGTTCCTTCCATGTCAGATATGAGTGCTGGCCATTCTGTCGAGTAGGACAAATATAAGGGAAACTGCCATTCTGGGAATGGAGGTACCTGGTCAGTTACCAGGAATACTCAGTCTGGAGCTGAACCATTATGTCATGGCTAAAGGATTAGGTTCCTCCCATGTCATATGTGAGTGTTGGCCATTCTGTCGAGTAGGACGGATGTAAGGGCAATTGCCACTCTCCGAGAGAGTGGAGGCACCTGGTCCGTTACCAGGTAGCTCAGTCTGGGACTGGGGCCCATTATGATGAGGGTGTAGGATTCAATTCCTACCAGGTCAAATGTGAGTGCATGCCCTTCTGACGAGGGTGTAAGATTTGGTTCCTACCAGGTTAGATGTAAGTGCAGATCCTTTCCATCACTATGAGCAGGATGTGATTCTAGCCTGGATGAAAGTATGGAAATATTTCATCACTGTGAGTAGGATGTGTTCCCGCCTGGATGGATGTAAGTGCAAAAATCTTCTATCACTGTGAGTAGGATGCGATTCCAGCCTAGATGAAAGTATGGAAATCTTTCATCACTATGAGTAGGATGTGTTCCCACCTGGATAGAAGTCTTCCATAATTGTGAGCAGGATGCGATTCTAGCCTGGATGAAAGTATGGAAATCTTTCATTACTGTGAGTAGGATGTGTTCTCTCCTGGATGGAAGTATGCCTTTCTGATGAGTAGGTCAGATATAAGTGCTGAAGCCTTTTCACAGATGATAGTGATGTCCTATCATGCTGGTGAATGTGAGTGTTGGGCCTTTCTGATGTGATTGTAGGTTTCTACATTATCAGATGTGAGTGTTGGGCATGCCTTTCTAATGAGTAGGTCAGATGTAAGTGCTGGCCGAAGACCTACATGATGGCTAGGCCTACAACCAGCATGAAAGAAGGCTGACTCTGTAAAACTTCCTATGACAAGAAGAATCATGAGATCTCACACATGATGATGACCAGATGAGATCCAGATCGAGCTATGATCCAGATCCAGTTATGATGACTCCGAGAGATCCAGATCGAGTGATGATCCAGATTTAGCAGTGATGATCTAGATCGAGTGATGATCCAGATCCAGTCCAGTGATGATGATCCAGATGGAGAGATGATCTGGATCCAGTGATGATGTCCCATGATGATCCATATCAAGAGATGATCCAGAATCAAAGGATGAAGATGACTTGAAGACTCAAAAGACTCAAGATGCAGATGACAAGATGATCCAGTTGATACAGAGAAGAAGACCAGTGCTGAAAATTGTGTCGGAAGAATACCTTCCTAGTTAAGAGGGAGTGTTGATGTATTTGTAACTTCGGAATGTATTCATCTATGTATTTCATGTATTGTAAGCCGATGTTTATTCCGGGATGTATCTATTATGTAATTTATTCATCATTAGAGGAAATTTGGGGTCTAAAATGGGCCTTATAAGAAAATGTGCCAAAATAAGTTTTTGTGAGTTGGAATTCAAGAACCAATAGAATTTCAATAAAATAAGTCAACCATAATGGTTGAATTGACATATTTGTCATTAAAAAAAACTACTTTTTTGTTCGTATTTTCGACATATCTCCCTGTGTTTTTAGTCAAATTTCGATCGGGAGATCTCGTTGGATGTGGAATTTGATTCCGCATCCAACGAGTACCCACACTGCATACTTTTGATGGACCCCGCTACCCCAAAAACAATAAATACCTGAAAAAACGTGATGATGACATCATCATCACGTTTTTTCAGGTATTTCTCGTTTTTGGGGTAGCGGGGTCCGTCTAAAGTATGCAGTGTGGGTACTCGTGTCATCATCACGTTTTTTCAGGTATTTCTTGTTTTTGGGGTAGTGGGGTCCATCAAAAGTATACAGTGTGGGTACTCGTTGGATGCGGAATCAAATTCCACATCCAACGAGATCTCCCGATCGAAATTTGACTAAAAACACAATGAGATATGTCGAAAATACGAACACAAAAAGTAGTTTTTTTCTTTCTTCCTCCAAAATTAATCAATATTATTTTATTATTTTAACTATTATTTATTATTTTCCTTAGGAGGCCCATTTTAGACCCCAAAATTCCTCTAATGGTTGTCATGCCCCGATGCTCCGATCGAGAGGATCAATAATGTAAACAAGTCATGTCAATTCATAGTGGGTAACCCTCTGATTGTCTAAGGGTTAAAGTCCCCGCAGTTTCAGGGCACTAGGGTTATTAGAATCTCCAAGTAGAGGTCGGTCCTAGTAGGGTTTTAGTCATGTCGGGATTAGTATAAATAGAGATTTGGACTCTCTATTTAGTACACCTCACTCACACACTCAAGTGTAGCGCATAGTTGAGGAAGGAGAAGACACTGGGGCTAGACAAGAAGAATATTATTGTTGTCGGGAGTGCATCTTACTGTTTTGGAGTTTTACATCTTGTGTTGATTCTATCTCTGAGGAATTTGTGGGGTTTTCTCCATTTATGGTTTCCCCAATCAAAAACATTGTATTCATTGTCTCTTGTGTTTGATTGTTGTACTTGTTATTCTCTCAGTAAAGATCCTAACATAATGCTAGCTTAATGTTGAAAAACTAACAAAGGTGGACAAACAACCCATTTTACCCATAGGGACAACAAGACCAAGACCATATGACCTTTGGTACCCTACTTTAAGTGTACTCAACTTCATGCATCCAACAAATATCAGATCTATACTTCTCTCATGCCAAGATACTCCTAGAGTGAAGTTATGAACATAATATATACGCTTGGCATGTCTTCTAGAATGGTCACATAGGAAACCCTAGGTTCTATGGTGGTTACCATAATAAAACATAAAATAAAGTTGAGTATGTTGATGAAATTGTAACTTCGAAATGTATTCACTTGTATTTCTTATGTATTATAACCCAATGTTTATTCTGGGATGTACTTGAGTCATGTCATGCCCCGATGTTCCTATCGAGAGGTTCTATAATATAAACAAGTCATGTCAAGTCATTGTGGGTAACCCTCCTATTGATCAGGGGTTAAAGTCCCCACAGTTCCGGGGCACTAGGGTTATTAGACTCACCTAGTGAAGTCGGCCCTAGTTGGTTTTAGTCAAGTCGAGAATTAGTATAAATAGAGAGCTAGCCTCTCTATTTATCATACACACTCACTCACACTCAGTTGTAGTGCATAGCTGAGGAAGAGAAAGACACTAGGGCAAGGAAGTTGCAGGGTTTTGGTGATGATTCTATATCTGAGGAAGTTGCAGGGTTTTGTCCATTTATTGTTTCCCTAAGGAAAAACACTGTGTTCATTGTCTCTTGTGTTTGATTGTTGTGCTTGTTGTTCTCTCAGTTAAAGATCCTAATTTTATGCTAGCTTAATGTTAAAAATATAACATGGTATCAGAGCTAACCTGAGAAGAAGACACTGTGCAGCTACAGGAACTAGGGCTTCCTACTTTGTGGATCTCTCTCCACATATTTTCAGCAAAAGAAGGTTGGAATAACTCTCCTCCCTAGGGCGCATCTTTCTGTCGAAGCATAATCCAATTATGAGGTTTTTCAGTTTTGGACCCGACACTACTACCGAAAATTAGCGCTTTTCATAGAAGTGGAATTTTTCAGTGAGCCTAGGCCTGGATTGATCTCCTCCCCAAAATCAAAGTTAGGGATCAAGATCAAAGCATTTGGTTGGACAGAACTCCGAAAAAGCAAAACCCTAATCTGCTCCTGAACTAGCACTGCAAAATTTTAGCTCCAAATCCAGATCCGACATCTTGACCTAGTAAGATCTAAATATTTTGTATTTCCATTTGAGGCTCTCAGTTAAGATGTCTCATCATACCAAGCTTGATGAAAATTTTGAGGGAGTTGATAAATTTCGAGCCTGGAAGTATAGGATCTCCCTGGTCTTGGAAGAAAATGAGTTGGACTCCTATATCAGTGAGGAGGTTCCAGTTCCAGAGGGAGATGAGGCTAAGGCCTTACACAAGAAGAAGATGGTTATGGAAAAGAGGATCATTGCTGATTCAATCAAGGATCACCTCATACCACAGGTGTCCTCCGTAAAGACACCTAAAGCTATGTTTGATTCCCTAACCAAATTTTTTGAGGGGAAGAACATAAACCGGAAGATGACTTTGAGAAACCAACTGAAGAATGTAGAGATCCAGAATGCAGAGACCATCCAGTATTACTTTACAAGGGTCTCTCAAATCAAGGAATAGCTGGAAGAAGTAGACGAAGAAGTGGAAAATGCAGAGATTGTAATGACCACCTTGAATGGTCTCCCTAGATCATGGGACTCCTTTATTCAAGGATTTTGTGCCAGAAAGAAGTTAGTCAAATTCAGTAGACTATGGGAAGAATGCTCTCAAGAAGAATCTCAGATAGTAACTCGAGAAGAGAAGATGGGAAGTGAAGATCAAGCTCTCACAGTTCACTCCAAGAAAGGAAAAAGAAACTCTCATCACTCTAGAGGTAAGAACTTTCACCATAAAGATAACATTAGAAAGGACTTATCTAAATTAAGATGCTATACATGTGATGAAAGAGGACACTTTGCAAAAGACTGTCCTAGAAACAAGATTAACTCTCATAAGAAGAAGGGAAACAAGAGAAGACATCATGCTCATGTTGCAGAGGATGATGAACCTTCCAAAAACAGAACCAGATATGAATGTGAAGATTCTTCCAGTGATGGAGAATATTTTTTGATTTCCTCTCTCATGGGAAACATTACTCACGGAAGCAATGATTCAATTATAGACATTGGGGATTCCAAACATATGACAGGATTCAAGGAATCCTTTGTGGAACTCTTAGAACATGAATCACCTCACAGTGTGAAGCTTGGAGATGACTACCAGTATCCAATAAAAGGTAGTGGGGAATCCTCCTCTAATCTAGACTCTAGAAAGTCTATGACAATGAAGGAATTATTGTTTGTACTAGGACTAAAGAAGAACCTCCTCTCCATATTTGCATTAGATGCAAAAGGCATGAGGGTTGCATTTATAGATGGCCAAGTTATCATGTGGCCAAAGGGAAAGACTATTGATGATGCAGTAATGATTGGGGAACAAGAAGGAGGTCTATACAAATTGAAGGGCCATCTAGAACAAGCTTTAGTCCATGACACAGTAGAGCCCAATGAGCTTTGGCATAGAAGGCTTGCACATGTGCATTACAGAGCACTACCACTTACAAGCAAAGCAGTTGAAGGTCTTCCAGAAATTCAATAAAAACATGATGGGGTCTGCAAAGGATTTGCGAAAGGAAAGAACACAAAGAAGACATTTCCAAGTAGCAAGAGCAAAGCAAAATGAATCTTGGAAATCATCCACTCCGATGTATGCGATCCAATGTCATCAAGTTCACTAAGCGGGTATGTATACTATGTTTCTTTTATTGATGACTTTTCTAGGAAGACATGGATTTACTTCATGAAGAAAAAAGATGAAGTATTTAGCAAGTTCAAGGAATTCAAAGCCTTGATCGAGAACCACACTGAAAAGAAGATCAAGACCTTTCGATCAGATAATGGTGAAGAATTCACATCAAATGAATTCAAAGAGTTATGCAAAGACTCAGGGATTAAGAGGGAGTTGTCCACTCCATACAATCCACAACAGAATGGGATTGCAGAAAGGAAGAATAGAACTATCATGGAAGCTGCAAGAGCAATGCTTCATGATCAAGATATTCCTATGCATCTATAGGCAGAAGCTGCCAGAACAGCGGTCTATGTACAGAACCGTACTCCACACAGAGTACTTGAGAACAAGACTCCTGAAGAAGTCTTCTTTGGCAAGAAACCAGAAGTCATCCATCTTAGAATATTCGGTTGTCCTGTATACATTCACATTCCAAAAGAGAAGAGAACAAAATTAGATCCTTCAGGAAAGAAGGACATATTTGTGGGATACTCTGAAAGCTCAAAGGCTTATAGAATATATTTCCCAGGATTCAAGAAGATCGACATCAGCAAGGATGTGACATTTGACGAAGACACAGCTTACAACAAATCCAGAAAGAAACCTGTTGAAGTTCCTGAAGAGGCGGAAGCACCTAGAATTCATGACACAAACATGAATGAAGAAGTTCAAGAAGAAGATCGAGAATTTGAAGAACCACAAGAACCTATAGATCCACCTCAGGAGAATAATCCTCACAAGAGGAAACTTGCTTGGGTACGAGAAGCTATCCAAGGTGCGGAAAGATATGGGGCTCCAGAAGAGAATCACAGAGAAAGAAAGAGGACCAGATCCTGCTCCATGTATGTAGCATTATTATGTGATTTCATCGATAAAGAACCTTCCAATTATGAAGAAGCAGCAGAATGGAATGAATGGAAGGATGCTATGATCAAAGAGTATCAATTGATCATGAAAAATGATGTTTTGGATGTTGTCCCAAGACCAGAAGGGAAGTCAGTTGTAACTTCCAAATGGATCTACAAGATCAAGCATGTTGCAAATGGTAGCATTGAAAAATATAAAGCAAGATTTGTTGCTCTTGGTTTCTCCCAGAAAGAAGGAATAGATTATGAAGAAACTTTTGCACCTGTATCCAGATACACTTCTATCAGATCAATACTTTCCCTGGCTACAGTGATGAAATGAAAGATACACTAGATGGATGTCAAGACTACTTTCTTGAATGGTGTAGTAGAAGAAGAAGTGTATGTGGAACAACCACTTGGTTTTGAGACACATGACAGGAAGTCTCATGTATGTATATTGAATAAAGCCCTGTACGGTTTGAAACAGGCACCCAGGACTTGGTACGACAGAATTGATAGCTTTCTATCCAGTTTGGGCTTTACTAAGAGTAAAGAAAATTCCAACCTCTACTACAAGGTTGAAGATGGCAACCCAGTGATGCTCCTACTGTATGTATATGATCTGTTTGTAATAGGTATGGATGGGTTGATTGTTGATACAAAGAGGAAGCTTGCTGCTGAGTTCGAAATGAAGGACTTGGGTATGATGCATTATTTTCTAGGCATGGAGGTGTGGTAGAATGCAGATGGAATTTCCCTGGGACAAGGGAAATATATAGTAGAGATCCTGAAGAGGTTTGGGATGATGGACTGCAAGGCTATGGCCACACCTATGGCATCGAACCTGAAGCTATTAAGTGATGCTTCATTCGAGACGGTTGATGCTATGATGTATCATTAGATGATTGGGTCCTTGATGTACCTGATGAACACAAGACCAAATATTTGCTTTGCTGTGAACACCTTGAGCCAATTCTTGATAGATCCGAGACATGTTCACTTGATTACTGCAAAGCATATTCTGAGGTACCTAAAGGGTACAGTTGATTATGGGCTCAAGTATGAGGTGAGTCAGAATATTAACATGGAGGGTTATGTTGATTCAGATTGGGCAGGCAGTGCCATCAATAGGAATATCACTTCAGGGTGTTGCTTCAGTATGGGACCAAGTGTGATCTCTTGGTTTAGCAGGAAGCAATCCTGTGTGGCATTGAGTACAGCTGAATCAGAGTATGTAATAGCTTGTTCAACCAGTTGTGAGGCAGTATGGTTGAGGAAGCTACTGTCTGATTTATTTGATCTTTAGTTGGATGCTACTTGTATACATTGTGACAACCAGAGTTGTGTGAAGTTGTCAAAGAGCTCGGTGTTCCATGAAAAGTCGAAGCATACCAAGATCAAGTTTCACTATATCAGGGATATGCTGCAGAAGGGAGTAGTGAAGCTCCAATATGTTTCGACAAACGAATAGATAGCTGATGTGTTGACGAAGCCATTAGCCAGAGTGAAGTTTGAGTACTTCAGGGAGAAGCTTGGTGTTCTCCAGATCGAGGTCCCTTCCAAGGGGAAGTGATGAGTCTATGAGCCATTCTGACATGGTGAGAGGATTGGTTCCTTCCATGGTCAGATGTAAGGGCTGAGCCATTCTTTCATGGTGAGAGGATTGGTTCCTTCCGTGTCAGATATGAGTGATGAGCCATTCTGATATGACTGTAGGATTGGTTCCTACATGATCACATATAAGGGCTATCGCCATTATTGGAATGGAGGTTCCTGGTCAATTACCAGGATTACTTGGTCTAGGACTGAGGGCCATTCTGATATGACTGTGAGATGTGTTCTCACGTGATCAGATGTGAGCACATGGCCATTCTGATGTGATTGAGGGATGTGTTCCCACTTGATCAGATATAAGGGTTGATGCCATTCTCTTGGAGAATGGAGGCACCTGGTCAGTTACCAGGAACCCTCAATCTAGGGTTGAGAGCCTTTCCATCATGGTTGCAGGATTTGTTCCCGCATGGGTGGATGTAAGTGCAGAGCCTTTCCATCATGGTTGCAGGATGTGTTCCCGCATGGGTGGATGTAAGTGCAGATCCTTTCCATCATGGTTGCATGATGTGTTCCCGCATGGGTGGATGTAAGTGCAGAGCCTTTCCATCATGGTTGCAGGATGTGTTCCTGCATGGGTGGATGTAAGTGTAGAGCCTTTCCAGCATGGTTGCAGGATGTGTTCCTGCATGGTTGGATATAAGTACAGAGCCTTTTTATCATGGTTATAGGATGTGTTCTTGCATGGCTAGATATAAGTGATAAGCCTTTCTGATAGGGTTGTGGGATTTGTTCCTGCATGATAGGATGTGAGTGCTGGACCTTTGTGATGTGATTATAGGATTGGTTCCTACATGATCATATGTGAGTTCTAGGCATGCCTTTCTGACATGGTGTTGGATTTGTTCTTCTCATGGTCAGATGTAAGTGCTAGGCGGGCCATTCTGACTTGGTGTCAGATACAAGCGCTAAAGAATACCTACATGGAGGCTAGTCCTACAACCAGCATGAAAAAGGGTTGGCTCTATAGAACTTCCTGTGACGAGAAGAATCATGAGATAGCACCAGTGATGATGATCCAACAGTAATGATCCAGATCAAGTGATGATCCAGATCCAGTGATGATGATCCAGATCGTGTGATGATCCAGATCTAGTGATGATGACCAGTGATGATCTAGATCCGAAGATGAAGATGACTTGAATATACATATGACAAGATGATCCAGAGAAGAAGACCAGAGATGAAAATTGTGTCGAGAGAATACCTTCCTAGTTAAGAGGGAGTGTTGATGTAATTGTAACTTCGGAATGTATTCACTTGTATTTCTTGTCTATTGTAACCCGATGTTTCTTTTGGGATGTACTTGTGTCATGATATAGATTGAGTGATGATCCAGATCTGAATATGAAGATGACTTGAAGATGAAGATGACCTAAAAATGAAGATGACTTGAAGATGAAGATGACCTGAAGATGAAGATGACTTGAAGATGAAGATGGATTGAAGATGCAAATGATGAGATGATCTAGAGAAGAAGACTAGTGATGAAAATTGTGTCAAGAGAATACCTTCCTCATTAAGAGGGAGTGTTGATGAAATTGTAACTTCGGAATGTATTCACTTGTATTTCTTATGTATTGTAACTTGATGTTTATTCTGGGATGTACTTGAGTCATGTCATGCCCAGATGTTCCTATCGGGAGGTTCTATAATGTAAACAAGTCATGTCAAGTCATTGTGGGTAACCCTTCTATTGATCAAGGGTTAAATTCCCTGCAGTTTTGGGGCACTAGGGTTATTATACTCACCTAGTGAAGTCGTCCCTAGTTGGGTTTAGTCAAGTTGAGAATTAGTATAAATAGAGAGCTAGCCTCTCTATTTATCATACACACTCACTCACACTCAGTTGTAGCGCATAGCTGAGGAAGAGAAAGACACTGGAGCAAGGAAGAAAGAGGTTACTGCTGTCGAGAGATCATCTTACTGTTTTGGTGTTGATTCTATCTCTGAGGAAGTTGTGGGGTTTTCTCCATTTATGGTTTCCCCGAGGAAAAACACTGTGTTCATTTTCTCTTGTGTTTGATTGTTGTGCTTGTTGTTCTCTCAGTTAAAGATCCTAATGTTATGCTAGCTTAATGTTAAAAATCTAATAGAGTACACTTAGAGTAGGGTACCAAAGGTCATGTGGTCACATAATAATAAAACAATAAAAGAAATAAGGTTAAGTAATCATTCCAAAGGTGCTCAAGGTACCACACACAATAAGGGCGCTAGGAACAAATAGAAGATGAAGTTCCATAAGTCAACAAAATGGTTCACAACAAGATGGTAAGAAAACCCCCATACAACAAAAACAAGGTGTATCGTAAAGGTGAAAAAACAACCCATTTTACCCATAGGGCCAACCAAACCAATGATTTTAATATTTTCTCTCTCAAGTTATATTGCCACATATATTTTTATCATCATTGTATAAGCAGAAGTAAATAACAACGGTAGATCTAGAAAAGTATTGTTGTAATAAATTCATACACAATTTTCATCTCTTTCAACTTTAGCAATCCACTTGTCACTGCGTTAAAGTTGGTCCTTGATATGAGTTATCAATTCGAATGTACAGAACATAAACTGTAAAAAAATTGCAATGAAATTTAACTAATGAATAGTAATTAAATACAATAATAATGTTAGATATATCTGGTTTGGATCTACCTTATACTCGGACATGATTTTGAGTCGGCTCTTGTCACTGTAAGGACAAGTAGTCAGAAGGAATACCTTCATAGAGAGAGAGAGAGAGAGAGTTAGAGTTTTGATGGTTTAGGTTCACATTTCACGGTTAGATCTCATGAGTTGGAGATCACAATTCACAATTAAGAACACAATTCTAGAAGCCCTAGAAAAGGTACCATATGACCTTTGGTACCCTACTTTAATTTTACTCAACTTCATGTGTCCAACAAATATCATATATATACTTCTTTCATGCCAACATACTCCAAGAGTGAAGTTATGAACATAATATTTAAACTTAGCACGCCTTCTAGAATGCTCACTTAGGAAACCCTAGGTTGTAGGGTGGTTACCATAATAAAATAGAAAGTAAAGGTGAGTACACTTAGAGTAGGGTACCAAAGGTCATGCGGTCACATAATAATAAAACAATAAAAATAATAATTTTAAGTAATCATTCCAAAGGTGGTCAAGGTACCACACACAATAAGGGCGCTAGGACCAAATAAAAGATAAAGGACCATAAGTGAAAAAAGGGGTCACAACAAGATGGTAAGGAAACTCCCATACCCACAAGACCAAATTGTACCGTAAAGGTGGACAAACAACCCATTTTACCCATAGGGCCAACAAGACCAATGAATTTAATATTTTCTCTCTCTCAATTTATATTGTCACATATGTTTTTATCATCATTGTATAAGCAGAAGTAAATAACCAAGGTATATCTAGAAAAGTAATGTTGTAGTAAATTCATACATAATTTTCATATCTTTCAACTTTAATTCTCCATTGGTCACTGCATTAAAGTTGTTCCTTGATATGAGTTATCATTTCCAATGTACAAAACATAAACAGTACAAAAATTACAAGTAAGTTTAACTAATGAACATAATATATAAACTTGTCATGTCTTCTAGAAATGTCAAAACTCAAGTAAAATGAAAACACACAAGGTCACAGCCCACCACAGGATGCATTCAAGAGTCATAGATCAGGTCTAAACAAACATGTTTGGAATACCTCCACTTTGAAAATTTAGTTACTTGACTACAATTGGTTGTATTTAGAACTTAGTGTATGTGGCGATATGTTCTCACAGTGTACAATATTCATTTTCCTCACAATATGGTAAAAATGCATACAATATCACACAACCACAAATATTGTACACTATGAAAATATATTGTGACATACACTGTAATTCACCACTTGCACAAATATTATTTCTCTGTACCACGAGACCTGCACCCAATGATTTAATCTTTGTCATGAATATTTGATGAGGTAAAATATAAATAACCAGAGTCATTGGATTTACCACTAGTCCTTAGTTGCATTCTGTCAAAATAGAGTAGACAAAAACCAATATAGGTTAAATTAATTGCTTTAGACATAATGAAACTATCATATTTAACTAAATTATCTTTGTTTTCTTTGTGAGTCTTAACATTTATCATTAGATGTTTTTATTGGTTGAAAAGAAAGTTCAACTTAGAGATGGCTTTCTTAGAGACACCGGTTTACCAGCAAAGAGACGGGGTTGATTAAACTATAGGACATGTCACATCTTTCATGAATCTCATCTTGGACCTTGTTATTTTCCATGAATATATCATGATGATTTTTTTTATGCTTTCCCTTGATAGCATTGTAATGGAGTGGTTTGATGATTTGGGAAAAGGAGAAAACTATTAATTTGCCGGTTTTATTTAGATATTTCTCAATAAATAGGATCCTAACTATGAATATTCCTTGAATGAGAAATTTTATTCATCCAATGAACCACCTTTACATCATATTTCAAATCTATAAGAAAAGGGGGATGAAGAATACATGTCTAATGCATCTCCAAGAGAATAATATTTTGTCGATGAAAGCAAAAAAACATCCACTTCATCATCTCTTTGTCAAGACAAGGGTTTGATTGTGAATCATAGTAGGGACATGCACTGTCAAAAAAGTTGTAAATACCCTATCTACGATACTTGTAGCAATGTGTATATTGAAGGTATTCTAGATTTTGAATCTTTGGGAAATCCTAACATTGAGGAGGTAATTGTAGAAATTTTGTATGTTATTTTCCAGCCATATGCTCCTATTAATAATACAAATTTTGAGTGTTAATAGCTTCGAAGCCTACTTATGATATGTTAATAATTGTGAACCATTTAACAATAAGTAATTCTACCAATATAAGCATTCAAATGACCATATTCTGAGTTCCCATTCTTATTAATATCTTCATAGTGAAAATCATTTCTAAACAATCAAACCAAATTCATTTAAGATAGAAATAAGTTCTTAGCATTCAACGTATAGTTTCCTCTACAATACAAACTTTTCTTATCATATGGCATCAATATAAGTTTTAAGAAACTTGGCAAATAAGATCAAAATGCCATCTAGGTAAGAAAACCTCCAACCAATACCAATTTTAAGCAAGAAAATTTAAGGAGTCTCTTTAACTAAATCCAAATCAAGTTTACCAATATCAACCTACCAAAAGGTTCTTAATATAGTTATGGATTACTTGAATGAGATAGAAAAAGTAAGAACCTGCAAATTAATGACAAATGGATGATTACTATGTCATGAATTCATGTCTTCCCTTAAACAGTGAAATCAGAGAAAAAGTTAAAGGTTTCCAAATGTATGCTAACAAAATAGAACTTAATAGAAGCCACCCAACAATGAGCTAGGATTTGAAGTGATTTTAAGTAAACCAAACCTCTTAACAATGAACAAGGGTTTTGGGGTGACAGGAGTGGGAAGGATTCTTCTTGATCCCGAGGACCATACTGAAATTACTTATTTTTGGGGAATTGGAGAAAATATAAATAATATTGTCGAAGTACTTTCCCTATGGAAATGTCTTTCTCAAATGCTCACTCATAACATCAAGAAGGAAATGGTGTTTGGGGAATCTTGCCTAATCATTCAGGCCTTGGTTACTAATTCCCTCCTGTCATAGATGAGGTTGTGTGATATTGTTAGGAGAATCCAGATAATGGTAAAATCCTTTCGAAGAATAGAGTTCTACCATATCTTGAAAGGATTGAACGATGATGCCGACAAAGTGACCAACATAGAGGCATATTTAAGCAATAGACCCTTAATATCAATGATAAAACCTCATGCTTCCCTCTCCCATAATACCAAGGGATTGTGCACACGTAAGAGGATGATTCATGTTGCAAGATGGGGGCGCATGTCAGGATCACACATGCGGGTTCGTGGCTTCCAAAATGTGAAGTTGTGTCCTTCGAGACATAATACAATTAGGTCATCACTACAACAGAACGATGATGGAATTGAGAGCATAGAAGCTCAACTCCATCCATGCCTAAGTCCTTCACCTCAATCAATCTATTATGATGATTCGTGTGATGAATTTAGACTTTTTTGGGGAAATATGGGTAAACTTGGAAAGTTCAACGGTTCACCGCAGGATTTAAATGTCGTAATGTATGTGGGTTGTTATCTTTTGCACCGAAAACAGTCCATCAAAGGAATTACTGCTATTGGAAACAACAGGCTCTCTGAAATCACCATGGAATCTAGTTCTAAATATGTAACTCCAACGGCCATGCTTCCTTGCTAGTTGATGAACTCTGGGACATTCGCAAGGCGATTAAAGCACAAAGGAGGTATATGTTGTGTATTGATGAGGAAGAAGGTCACCATTTGGAATTGGTGGATAATGATCTGATCCAGATCCGTGAAGAGAAAGTTGGCTCCATCTCACTATCTGAATAGGATTGGTTGACCCAGTTAGCCGAGATGGAGATTAAGTTCAAGAAGCTGATGTTGCTAGTGGCGAAGCTAGAAATGGAGAAGAATAATGGGAATGCAACGTCTTAGGACCTGAATCCTCTAGGATAGGAAGCTAATTAACTATGAGATCTCCTATTTTTTTACTTTAATGAATCTATAATCATGCTATGCTGGACCCTTACAGTGCTTGGTTAACTCTGTCTGTTCTTAATCTGGATTTAGGAGAACTATAAGCTCTTTTAGACTTTCAAGCAGCTAGACTCTGAATTACCAGATCCCATTATGTCCATTCTCTAAGGCATATGTATGGAAGTTACTATTGTAATTACCTCGATATGTTGTTTTTTAATATAATCATACATGTTTCTTTTAAAAAACAACAATGAACAAGGGTTTGAATGTAGTAGAGTTTACACTTCAAATGTTAACAATACAATTGGTGTCTCAAAGAGGTTGAATTTGAATATTATGACAGTCCACGAGAGGGAAAAATGAAAGTCAATATAGGATACTGGAATCACTTTTGTAAGTGAAGTGCAAAATTAGATATGAGTGTTAAATAAATTCACTATCATAACAAATAGAGATACAAAAATGAATTTGGGTGGAATCATAATTAGATCTGAGTGTCAAATAATATCACTATCATAATAAATAGAGTTGTAAAATTGAATTTTGTCAAGGCATAGATTTATTCATCATTCAAAGAACCATATATATGTACTTGAAAACTATGAATTTTGGAGATAGAAACAACACTATGGTGTTAACGATATCAATCTTAAACCAAATTATTATCTTCCAAATGCATATCTTAAAATGTTGAATTGTTTAGCATGAAAGGGTGAGTCTAGATAAATATAAAAGTAAAATAAGATGGTCAAATTGGTCTCCTTCAAGGATTCAACAATATGCAATAATATTGCAAACAAGGATCCCTTTTAAAGTTTTAAAATCACCAAAGTATATGCATATGTTCTAGCTCAAGTCTATCACCCAAACCATGTTGAATCCATCACTAATCTTGGAAATTATAATTTTTAAACTTACAAGTATTTGCAATATATCTTTCTCATACCTAAACACATCAAGAAAAGAATGCATCATGTTCATCAATCTTCTGTGCTAGATAGATAACCAAAGCACCTCTTATTCACATTCGTTAAAACCACCAATTTAAAACATGAGATAACTGAGATGAAGTGCAATGAAGGGTGCGCTTTCCGGAATTTTGGTGAGAAGAGTTCATGCAATTTTCTCAATGCAATCAAAAAATTATAGATTTCCATTAATGTATTTAACTATGAAAAAAATTGCATCACTATTCTCACAATAAGACCATATTTATGCCCAATTAGGATATTTAAATTCTATTTTCCTAACAAACATTGTTCTAACTCCACCCGTAGATGTTATCTAGGTAAATACCATGTAATGGATGGGGTGATTATATGAGTCACATATAATTCTTACTTGTATAATATAATTCCCTCTTCTAGTAGAAATAATAAGTATGGAAACCATTCTTGTTACAAGTTCCCCATGTTCATCCTACCTTCATATGGGAAACACCATATTCCCTATCATTTGTATGTTATTTGTGCATGTCAGCACATGCAAGAGATAGTGATTTGTATTCAGCTCCTCCTACTCAAACTCATGTTTACAACCCCTCGTGTAGTGGCACTCCATATATTAATGATTCCACATCATCTATGGCTCCCTTAGCCCATAATCCTGTTTTTTTATTTCCTATCCCTCCACCATGACATTCAATATCATAGGCTCTAATGCCTCAGTCTCAACCCATGTTGAATCAACCAAAACCTCTTTATTAAAGGTGCATTTATGCTTTAAAAAAATGTTCCCTACCCTCATCGCATTCCCAATCCTTCAAATATGAAACCCAATGTGACATACATATAAGATGCACCTCACCGAATTCATCACTTCTCTCTCCTCTAAAGACACTCGATTTTCCTAATATCTCTAATTCCATATTCAATTATGAACAAGATATTATAGAATATTAAACAACCCTAATTTCCCTTAGTACAATATGCACCATCGTGCTTATTTTCTTTCTTAGGGTGCATTCACCCCTAGAAGATATTTTGATCAGTTCTCCATCAAATCAAAGGATTTCATACAACTTAGACATGTAGATTGGTTGAATAAACTTAGACCCACTAGATACATTTAAGGAAGGAAATATGGTCTTTATTTCTCTCAATATAAAGGTCAATATGTCATCTAAACCTAGTATTGTTGAATATATTCTACTTTGTGAATCATGTTTATGTAAAGATATAGCAACCCACAAATCCTATTCCAATAGTTTTATGATGTATTTCCATGATTTTATTACAAATTTCATGGTTTGTATAACACTACATTGATACATGGCCTAACACTTCTGTAGTTCACCACAATAAAAAGTTTCCCCATCCTTCTAAATATATGATTGTTAAAGATAAAATTGATAAAATTTGGAATGTGAGTTGCCATAGTACTGAGAAAAGGTCCTATTCATAAGATGACATTAATCTAGTTTTGATCTCATTAGAGAAAGCCTAATATGATAAAGCAGCCAAAAATCAAGCATAAGTGAAGTTCTATACAACTCTCAAAAGATAGCAATTTAACTTGCACGTGCCAGATAAACCCTGAGTTCCATTCAGAAATTAAACATGAATTGGTAGAATGAGTCATTTTGATCAAAGATTAATTCTCCCAAAGGATTGGAATACATTTTTTATCCAAGAAGTTACTTGCAGACTTGTTAGCTAAGTATGAAAATATTTGATTGCTAACCTTGTAGACCTTGTTGTAGTTTTGAAGGAGACTGCAGAGGCTTGACGATGGCTTCACATGGGTTGATTGTTGATATTTGAAGGATGATTACAGTGGATAACCAAGGCATGCGGCAAAAAAATTATTATTGCAATTTGATTGCACACCTGGATACATATCCACTAAAGGGACTGCAGGAAAAGCTTGTGCTACATGTATGTGATTCTTGCAATGTTGCACAAAGAAATGGAGAAAAGACT
>LPNX010203184.1:248018-250518 GCA_001517045.1 Pseudotsuga menziesii | reverse complement strand
ATATCCCTCCATCATAGAACCCTCAGCACGTGCTCTTTGTCTAACCAAACCCTTCATAAATTTCAAGTGCCTCTAAACCATCCACATGGACCTTAAGTGCACAGGTCCACACAATTCAATCTCCTCAACTTGGTGATGAAGTAGTGTTCATGTGCATTGAAAAATTTCAAAGGTATATGCTTATGAATTTCACACATGAGATGAGGAATTTCTCTCCAATACTTTATATCTTCTTTATGGATTTATTTATATGACAACCATCTACAAGTGACACAAAGCAATCATGAGATTTAACAAAAAAAACAATATATTAGTTAACATGAATTAGTGCACAAAAATAAAATATAAGTTCTACGATAAATTAAATAAACACTAAGCATATGAAAAAAATTGCTACTTACCTCATGTATTTCCCAAGATTATATATAACTTGTTTGACATTGTTGTCGAAGTTGTATGGGGGAGAGAGAGAGAGGTAGAACATATTGTAACAATATACAAATTGTTTCATTTTTTAAACAAAGAGTAGAAAAACAAAATAACAACAATATGCAATGGAATTAACAAAACAATAATTATATGGATACCATAATAATTACCTTCATGAATGTTTGAATTATTGAACCATTCATCTATAGGAAATGAGTGCAATTGAAAGGTAGAATTTTGCAGTGGATTAGTAAGAATAATGTACATTGAACAAGACAAATTTTAGATAAAACTGATAATAATTGATCAGTAAATTACAATATTAATATTCATTAATCGCAGTAGTATACAACAGTGTTACAATAAGAATAATTTGAATCATGAGGATAATATTCAAATCTATCAACTCAATATTGACTGAATGGATAACTAAAAGTGTTTGAATCACTATCGTGGCTCTCTGGTCTAACTCCACATTTCTAATTCAGTCTATCAATCAGTTAAACCAATTAAACTGATGAGGTAGGTGAGAAAAGGCACCTACTCCCATGCAGCCATGCAAGACTAGCCCTAAATCAACTGAAATACATCTAATTGAATGTAACTAGAGGTTGAATTATCATAACTACATACCTACCACAACCAATTGATGGAGGTTGCTGGTGGCACTTAGAGTGGCTTCTAAAATGTAGGGATTGGCACTGGTGGAACCAGTGGCACCAATATCATGGTAACACCAAACTCTATAAAATGACTCCTAAGTTAGGAAATGACATAATAGACTATATTTGGACAATGGAGAATTATAGAATCCTAACACCCCCCCTTAATCCTAACTTAGACAACTTTGGGCCCTGGAAACTAAGACAAAAGTCACCCATTACAATCTAAAAGAATTAGAAGTTGCTTAATAAACCAAGGAAAATGGGGAAAACCCCATGGGAACCCCCCCCCCACCCCCCCTTCGCTCAAAATAAGCAGGATCAAGAAACAATTGCTATACTTAAGAGAAAATTTTCCTCTTTGGGTAAAAACTTTTAAAAAAATTGTTGCAATTTGCAACACTATGCAACAAAAAATGTAGTATCTTGGTTCTTCTGTGTAGAAACATAATGATACTATGCATGTGAACCTCTCCAAATTAAATTATTATGTTTTGAGGAATTTTCCACTTTGTAAGAATAAAATTATGCTCAATTGAATCAGGAACATAGACAATTGCAAGATGAAAATTGGACCCATGTAGAGCAACTGAGATCAACTGATGAGAGAGAAAAATTACTTGAGAATTCGAACCATGTGAGGTAAACCCAAGAAACTGATATATTTCAGCCTTGAAAATCGAACCATGTGTGGTAAAATCATCTCCAATTGTTAAGAGCAAGTGTACAAGTGAATGCAGAATGTCTCCATCTTTACTAGTTCTGTGAGGAGATGAGCATGTGATCAAGTAGGAAGGTAGAGAATCACTGGGACTGTGAAGAGTGAATGCTTGAGATCCATATTCTTATATAGCTTCAAAAATAACCAATAATTCACAAAATATAATATCATCAAACTCATGAGAGAAAATTGACATCAGATCCCCAACAACAATTTTGAAAGAGACTTGAGGTACTTGATTTTTCACACCAAAATTGATGAGAACAAATACAAGCATTACTGGAGGCTCTTGAAACTTAAAACTTGAACCAAATAAGGTCATATAATATCCAAATAAGTTCATATCAGATCCAAGAGTGTGGAACAAAGCCAAAATCCCCACCGAGATGGTACACTAGAGGAAATTTCAACTCAAAATGGGCCTTTTAAATTTTATTCAAATTCCATGTCATCATGTGTTAGCCAATGAAATTGCTTTAAATTTGAAATACCATGTAGGTCTTAAACACTTTTTTAATATAAATTTGGGGATAGGTATCATAAAAAAACTACTTTTTTTGTTTGTATTTTTGACATATCTCCCCGTGTTTTTACCCAAATTTCGATTGGGAGAGCTCATTGGATGTGGAATTAAATTCCACATCCAACGAGTACCCACTCGGCATACTTTTGATGGACCCCACTACCC
>LPNX010203184.1:223631-248001 GCA_001517045.1 Pseudotsuga menziesii | reverse complement strand
TTCTTCCACCAAAATTAATAAATATTATTTTATTATTTTAACTATTATTTTATTAGTTCATTTTAGGAGGCCCATTTTGAGTTGAAATTTCCTCTAATGGATACACAATTTTCTCCTTCTTCAACAAAACTCTGAGTATTGGTGCATGGAATCATGTAGGCATTTGTTGGAAGCTCTATACCAAAGAGATTGAATGGATCACTCCTAAAACCTGATATTTCTTCCAAAATATCCAAAGTATTACTTTTATGCACACCAACAACAACATTAGAGAGATAAAAATCAAATTCATCTTCATTTTCTGAAGCAATCACTGGAAAACTTTGAACATAATTTAAAATAGAAGAATCCCCGAAGAATGTTTGAATAGAATGGAAGGAGAGTTTTTCTTCAATAACAAATATTCGAATTTCTTCTTCTATTATCAGCTATATGAGAAGACGAGATATCATAGATCTCATAAACTTCTAAAGCAGCAGGAGAAGGAGTCACTCCAAAAATACTTTCTTCAATTCGAATTGACTGTGTTGAAGATTCTGCTTCTTCTTCATCTTGAAAAAATTTATCAGAGAGTATAGAGGTCAATACCTTTTAAGAAATAACTCTTGTAGTGTTGGATGTTCTCTCCAAATTTCTATAATGATCCTCATTGTTCTTACCAAAGGTTCTATCCAATTCTGTCCAGAGATCCTTTGGGTATTCAGCAGAATCAATGTGCTAGCGCAAGCTTAGAGAAAAGGATATACATATTGTTCCAAAAGCTCTATCACCATCATTTATAGATTCATTCTCATCTTCATAAGACTCTTTACCAAGTCCAATAGATACCTCATAGATACCTTGTCTCTTTAGAGATGAAATCATCTTCAATTTTCATTCTAAATATCTTGTGAATGGAGTAAGAAGAGGAACTGATAATCTCAAATACATATGAAGTTGTACCTACAAAATATCACTAAAAAAACAAAATAAATTCACAATCATGTGTGTTTCAAAACCAAATATCTAACACTAAAGGATCTCGATTCGTACCTTATTCTGGACGGTTGATGTAGATCCCCGTTGAGCTTTCCAACTCTAGCTTGTATTGATAAATTGCTATCTCAACACTTAGAAAACAAGACAAGCATGCTATATATAATTGTGTTAGACCTACTATAGCATATATAATCAATAACATATAAGCATTTAAAAGCATCCATGGATCAAATACTCATTTAAATACACATTATTGGACAGGAAAAGATATTTCTATTAATATAAAACAGAGATTACAATAGTGATAACCTCTATCGGCATGTCTGTGAATCAGAGAAACTGAGTCCCCCACTTGGGCCTCCACCACTTCAATCCTCCATCTCTCGATAGCAAGCTCACAAGCAAAAGGCAAGCTTGGGAAGAACACAAAGTGCTCCAAGGGACAAAGGGATGCAAACTCAATTATAAGCTCTGGCAACAATGGACTATAGTTTTCTTGCTCTTCAATTCCTCCCCTTTCAATGTATCCAAAGGGTTCCTTCTATAGCTCTTCAATGGGGTAATGAAAGGTCGAATCCGAGCGATCTCAAGGCATATGGAAAACCAAGAGACAAGTGACTCAGATCCACATCAAGGAAAACTCCAAAATCATTTGGCCTCTTGCACACATCCCGATGTACGCAGGTTTAAGGGTCAAATCCGCGCATATATGCAAGAAAGGGATTAAAAGTCACGTATGGCAATTATTGCATGTTTTTAGGGATGATCTTGGAAACATCAAATGTAAAAAAATGGTCCATGGGGTCTACTAAGTCGGCAGAGGGATAGGTAAGGCCATAAAAGTGTGATTCACCATGTGTGGTAAAATCAGCTATAACATGTACCTTGACGATTTCTATTATATTGCAACTTCCATAGGTGATGTGTCATTCTATGTGGTTTTAATGTGGCCTCTTGCTTCCCATTGAATAGATTTTTTCAATAGTTCGATATCTATGATTCTTAGAGAGGAAGTATCTATACTCATCAAACACCTCCTTTCCTAATTTTTTTGAACGACGAGATTTGATCTTAGGACCACAAAATTGACATGCAAATTTTCCCTTTGTCTGAATGCCTACATAAAGAGACGGAATATCTATGTCAATTATAGTCTGTTCCAAAAGACCATTCTTTGCTGATATGGACCGTATACATTTGAAAATGGAGTATAATAATTTGAACTCCCAAGAAAAGAATTAGCACCTAAGCCAGATGTGAAGCCCCAAATATGCACATGTTTCGATATGACTGCGAGCAATTATAAATTACAAGAATGTTCTCCAAGGATTTTGGATCAATAATAATATGTAGTGGATTGGAGATTACAATTGGATCATATGTAGTGTTTGCGTCTACACATGATTGCAAATTCACATGACAATGAAACAAATCCAAACAAACATATCATTAACTCAATTATTAATTCTATGAAATGCATTGCTATAATTTTGAAAAATTACAACTTACATGAATGTCATCCAAAGGTACTAGTGGAGCAGAAGATTGTAATAGAATGTATAATATTGTACCCTTTTGATTTAATTAAGTGTGTTAGGGGCCATATTGGGTGTATTCCAAGTGCATGGGGATGGGTATATGGGTGAGGGGGTCATTAATGTTACGGGGCAATGTGTTCCCAATGTCATATTGATAATGGATTAAAGTGTTTCAAGTTTCCATTGTCATGCCACCAACTTACGGACTAATGGTGTAGTAGTGTAGTGTGTTTGAGGCCATAATAGGGCGGGGTCAAGTGCCTCAAGGTAGGTAAGTGTGTAAGTGTGTCATTATGGAGCATGGCTTTAGTATGGGTAAAAGGAATTAGTTTTCACTTGGTGTAGTGTGTTTGAGGCCATAATATGTTGGGTATAAGTGCGTTGGGGTGGGAAAGCATGTTAATGGGTCATTATGGTTATGGGGAAAGGTGTTCTTGAATTTGTAAAGGTCTAGGGTTAAGTTGTTTTAAGAGGTAAATTGTCATGTGAAGGGTAAAAGAGGTAAGGGGGTGTAGTGTGTAAGGGGTGGGATGGATGTGTGTGCATTTAAGAGTACTATGATAGAGGCCATAATGGGTGGTTCCTAAGTGTCAGCGGGTGGGTGGCATGGATGGGGTAAATGTGTGAGGGGGTCATTGAGATTATATGAAATGTGTTTTTCAAGGTCATACTATTAAGGGATTTATATTTGAAAATGGTTGATATTCACGTGAAGGGCCTTAGGGGATGGTAAGGTAGTGTGTAGTCATTAGGAGGGGTTAATATTCATTGGGACATTGTGTGTATGTGGCCATACTGGGTAGGAGTTTGAGATCTATGTTTAGAGGAGGTTAGTGGGTTTAGGGGTCATATTGATTATGGGATAATGTGTGTTTAGAATCATATTGGTGAGGGTTTATTGTGTTTAAGGGTTATATTGATTATGGTCTATTCCTTTATGGGTTAACCCACATTTAAAATCAGTTACCCGTTTATGCTTCTTAACTATTTCATTACATCTAAAGATCAAAATAGTTCTTCAAGGAGAGTTTCCCAACTTGCGCTAAGAGTATTTGATCTTTTTTTCACTTGCAAATATATAATAAGTAAAAGATAAATATTTGCATAAAAAAAACCAAGTTTAACAATAAGGAAATTTCCAAAAAATAATGAATATAAAATTTCTTAAATTATAAGTTCATAAGGCATTTATTTCCTTACATTCCAATTAAAATAAAAAAATACGAGGAAGGAATGGAATGAGAGTGGTCGCACCAATTATTTGAATTCATTTACTAAAAGTATTCACATTCTTGTTATGCAGTCTATGCATTTCTCCATAGATTACAGCTGAACTCAGAGGAAAACCACTAACTACTGCTATCGTAACTAGAGGAGGAGCTACGAAAACAAAAGATGGATATGATTATCTGCTAAAATCAAGAATACAACCAAATACCCATCAGAAGGTACCTTTCAATGTACAAAAAGAGAAACAAGTTTTCTTTGAGGCACAATAAGAAATTTTGGAAAGACGAAATGGCACATAAAATTCACATTTTGTACCATTATTTGATCAAGGACTTGTTTATGAAATGCCTCCAGGGTTCGACCAATTTGCTCCACAAAAATCAACAAAATCAGTTAGTTATTTGAAAGAACTCTTGATAAGTTGTTTGGCATTATTAAGGGATGATCATGAAATAAAAGAACTATGTAATTAATAGAAGAGTCAGATGATCAAGTCTAAGAGAAAACTGTCAGTCATATTAAGAGAAGACGAACGACTAGCTATGAACTTCATATGAATGCTTGGATTGGTGATTATGATATGGATTTCGTAATCCTAAATCTAGGATTGGATGTAAAAATTATTACCAAACACATGTGGGAAATTATGGGAGAACCTAAATCAGTATGGTCTCTAATCCAACTACAACTGGAGAATCAATTGAAGGTCCTTCCATTAGGTCAATTACCGAGAGTCCCTATCGACATTGAAGGGCTTCATACTTATACATATTTTAAGGTGATTGAAATTGTTAATGACACTAATCCATACCCTTATCTGTTGGGTATCGAATGGGAAATAGAGAACCAGACCATTATTGATTTCAAGAAGCACAACTTGTTATTCAAAGATTCATAAATGAGAGTGGTCGCACCAATAGACCCATTAGAAGGCCAACGATATGTCGTGCCAGTAAGGGGTGAGTATGATACAACATAATTAGACAACATATATTACATTCCATCTATAATGGAAGACTGTATTAATCCTACTGCATATGGCATACTGTGTTGAAGAAGTTTTAGTTCTTGTTAATCAGATTCAGGTGAGGCATTGGAAAATTGGAAGAACATATTACATGAAGCATCAATGAGGAAATATGCAAGAATTACAAATTATATACATTGTATAGGTACAGAGGTATGTGACTTGCTTACTTATGCAGGGCTATCTAACCTAAACATATTTTTATGCTAATTTTAAAGCAAGGTACCAGAACAATAACCGTTATTGGCTTTGGACATTACCCTAAAAACCCTAAAAGCTACTCTAGTGAGGTGTTGGGATGTTCACAGACGACATATTACAACTTGGTCACTATGTAGAAAATTTCTTAAAATCCAATTCGGTGAGGAAATTCTAGTATGTTGGATAAAAGTACAATAGACTAACAAGTCATGTCGATCACATCAACACTTGTACCTCGACATGGATTGGGATACTGAAACAAGAATGGATACATTTGTTCATTGATACGTTAGATATGATTGCAAGGAATTTGTATACATCGCTAGAACTGGTACTTGACACAACAAACTTGGATTGGATTTCAAGAAGTTTCAAGCACATTTTTGAGAAAATTTTGGTACCTGTGTCAATCTTTCCGCGATGGACTACAACAATTCAAAATATGATGGATTGCTACAATATTTTAGGAGAGCCTAGATAAATTGAAAATGATGATCCTCATGATATTCAAATACCAGAATTATAAGGAAACTTAACACTAGAGGGACTAAATATATCCTCTGATAAGTTCTTGAAACCACTAAAAGTTAAGAAGGTAAATATTGGTTCTTGTGAAAGTCCAAAATTTGTGAATATTGGTGATTACTAGGATGATGAGACTGTCGAGAATATTACTGACTTGCTACATGAGTTCCAAGACTTGTTCCTGACAAAGTTTTTTGAAATGAAAGGAAGTTATGGGTGACCTAGGAGAGATAAATATTTGTTTGAAACCTGATGCCAAACCAGTCAAACAACGACCATATAGGTTAAACTCGTGATATAAAGAAAAATTCAAAGTGGAGATCAATAGAATGTTGGATCTTGAGATTATTAAACATGTCAAGGAGTCTGAATGGATTATCCCTAAGTTTGTAAAAATAATAATAAGGGTGAATTATTTATTTGTGTCGACCTCAAAAAGTTGAATGATTCCTTTCTGCATGACTCGTTCCCTACCCCTTTTACAAATGAAGTATTAGAGAGTATTAGTGGCCATGAAGTGTATTCTTTTACTGATGGGTTTTATGTATACCATCAGATCCATATATTGAAAGAATATCGACACAAGACAACATTTGCGACATAATGGGGATCTTTTCAATACAATGTCATGCCTTTTAGACTTAAAATTGCACCTGCAATATTTTCGAGAATTCTTCTTCCTCTATTTAAAGAGTTTATACATAAATTATTAGAAGTATATTTTGATGGTTGGAAAATTTATGGACTTATTAGAGATAATATTGATAGCCTCCGTCTCATGCTAGAAAGATTTTGACAGTATTAAATTTCCTTAAACTTAAAGAAATGCATATTTTGTGCACCTTTGGCATTTTGTTGGGTCATGTTGTATGTAAGGAAGTGATACTAATGGATATAGCCAAAATTGAAATGATAATTGATATACCCTTTCCCACTTCATTTAAGAAGTTACAAATTACCTTAGGGCATACTGGGTATTATCATAAATTTATTCGGGGTTATGCTGAGATTACTGCTACAATGGAGAAGTGTTGTCAGGAATATTGCACCTTTTGCAGACAGAAGCTATTCCTCTGGTCTAAATGGTTCATATCCAGAACAAATAAGTGAACGAAAAAGGATGAAAACCTTCCATGAATGTTATAAACTCCTGGAATAATTCTTTGTGTACCTACAGAACATGTCAAACAAACAAGAACATCAAAGCTACTAGAACATTATTCACACATCCATACCAGTGACTAAGGAATCCAATAACATATACATGCGAGATTAGTACAATAGATATGTGGGATGAAAATCAACCTTGCATTAAGAAATAAATGAAGAAGCTTACAACCATTGCCTTAGTGTTGACAACTCCTTCACAAGACAAACACCTCATCCCCGATAGCTCCAACTTGCTCTCTTATGCTCTGCAATGGATTGGGCTAGATAGTCAATTCAACAACATAACATTACCATTCAGTTCTCCCCCCTCAACTATGGGACATGAGCTTGTATTTATAGGGCTCAATGGATAGGGATAGTTGAGAGAATTGTGGATGAGGTGGCCATAATATCCTACCAAGAGGGATCTCGACTCCAACCAACCCACTTTGATAGGGATAAGGGAGGATATGAGGCTCATGTTCTAGAAGCCTCGAGAATCCACTTTTTTTCCATTTTTACAAAGGGTACCACTTTTATTCCTTTATGACAGAGCGGTAAAGGGTAAGAATTGATTCAAGAGCAAAGAACATATGTGGTGGCACCGCTTTTCTATAACAGGACTTAGGCAGTGCTGAACAAGGTACCGCTCATCAGCTAAAGGGAAAAGGCAGTGCTAGGTTTTTTCATGTAGAATTGACATCCAGAGCATGTTTTCCACTCCAAGTTTGGGATTTAGGGAAAACATAGGTGTTAAGGATCTCATCACATGTTGGTGACAAGATTTGGGTATAACAGAAGCTAGTCAAGAAGGATCATTAAATTCCATTGGATTGAAGAATGTTAGAAGAGCCTCGACTCATTAAAGGAGAAAATGGTCTATACCCCGATATTGGTCTTGTTAGGCTGGAAGAAGTAGTTTCATGTTCATGTCAATGTGTCATATGTAATTTTGGGAGTCGTACTTTCCCAACCCGAGGAAGGGTCCATCGACCACACCATTGCTTTTGCTAGTCAAAAGCTGTTGATGGTGGAGAATAATTATACTACCATTGAAAGGGAGGGAACTTCCATGGTCTATGAATTGTATAAGTTTCGTCATTATCTATTAGGTGGTCACTTTAGGATGTTTACGTACCATTCTATGATTCAATACTTGGTCAATAGGCTAGTGTTGGAGGGAAGATCTGTCGATGGATTCTTCTCTTCTAGGAGTTTGATTTCGATATCGTTGTTAATACTGAGAGGCTTAATGTTGGCCTTGATCATTTGCAAGGATAGAAAAGGGGGAAGAGCCTAGTAGTTTGGATGATAATTTACCTGATGCACAACTATTTGATGCTAATATTCTAGGGGAAAAGTATGTATATACTATCCAATTCTTATCTACAGGATTGCAACCAACAGGATACAACAAGGTACACAAGAATTAATTGGCACTACAAAACTTGAACCCAAAATCGGACGAGAAAATCCGATGACATCCAAGGAAAAAGATCGTGTCATCGTATTTCACCTTCAAATTACGTAATTTGATTAAATTTTTTTAATTTGATAGAACGACATGCCATATTTCCGACGTCCCTCGCATATTTGACAAATATCTTCTTGTCGGATTTTCAACGTCCCACACATATTCATCAAAGATTTAACTAAAAGTCATATTTTGAACGTGCCTCGCTTAATTTGTTGGATATCCGAAATATATTTTTATAATGGTAACTAGGCTCACGTCATCGTAAATTTGAAGAATAGATAAATTTGAAAATCTATAAATTACATAAATGTTCCGACATGTTTTCTATAAAAGCGATGGTTTGCGGAAATTATTTTATTCTTCGACAGGCTGTTTGCAGAAATAGTGATGCGTGGAGCTTCATTTTTTAATATCGATAGTCTTCATTCAAAATATTTGTGAGAAAATGTCAAATAACAATATTACTAATCCAGACGAACAATATCGATAATTGCTTGCTAGATTGTGGGATGGAATGAAAACAAAGGGTGATGGGAAATGTTATTGTCCATGTAGTCAATGTAGGGGATTTAAGAGGAGAATAATAAACATCACAACAGCTATAAAACATTGTAGGGAACATGGACATGCTGAGGGGGGGGGGCATGAATATCGTCCATTTGTAAGTTTTGCATTATAAATGTTTTTTATATTGATTTCTTTGGTAAATGTATGTATTATTTGAATATTTCTTATATTAACTTTTATATATTAATGTTTTCATCCACTTATAAAGGAAATACATCCTACGACATATCGTCTAGAGGAAGTACTTTTAGAACAAGTACCGGAGGAACATGGAGCTATGAGTAATGGAGAACAAGTTAATGATCATAATGAAAAAGATGATCATACTGATAACATAGTTTAAGATGATGGTACAAATACATTGATCCATGATTCATTTAATGTTAAAATGAATGAATGATGATGATGACGATCATGAAAATATTTATGAATTTGATGATGTTCATGATTTACCTCTTCTTGAGAAGGAATACGAACCCATTTATGAAGGCTCCAACACAAATATTCTCTCTGTTATATTGTTGATAATGAAATTGAAGGTTATGAATGGTATTTTAAACATATCCATCACACAGATGTTAAGGTATGTAAAATATTCCATCACATATATATGATTGTGATAAATTTTATCTTTGTTCCTCTAATAATTTTATTGTTAATTCATAAGTCAAATTAATATGGATGAAATGTGTTTCATTAATATTATTTATATATTATTTCACTAGATTTTTATTTTAATTTGTTGTAGCTTAATAGATGAATTTTTGTTACCACCGTTAAATATTTTACCTCACACGTATCGATATTTATCTGCTATCATGAAAGCGATTGGAATGCGGTATGAAGCAATTCATGCATGCCCCAATGACCATGTTATTTATTATAATCAACATGAATTTGTAACAGAATATTCAGAATGTCATATCAGTAGATATCGAACATATCAAATAACAAAAAGGGTGCCTTGCAAGGTTCTTCATTATATTCTCATTATTCCACGTTTGCAATGGTTGTTCAGGTGCAAAAACATAACACAATTTATGGATTACCATGCAAGGAACATAAGTCAACATGACATTATTCGAATGCATGCAAATGGTTCTACATTTATAGATATGGAGGAAAAATGATCTCACTTTAACGAAGAACCTTGTAATATTAGGATTTATTTGGCAGCAGATGGTGTCAATCCATTTGCAGAGATGAGATTTGCTTACACGGTGTGGCCTATTTTTGATATCAACAATGACATTCCTCTATGGTTGTCAATAAAGAGGGAGCACATAACGTTGTCAATGATTATTCTAGGTATATTGTGCCTACATTTTTTATTAATGTAGTGGCATCTCATTTGTCGTATTTTTTTTCCTAATGTCATATATATATTTTTTATTTTTCTCTTGTTCATGGTTTTTATATCTACATAACACTCATAATTATATATTTTATATGTTCAAATCAATCAAGTAAGTACAAAGTTAAAGATATGAATGTATATATTGAACCTCTTATTGATGAGCTACTAAAGTTATGGAATGGTATCAGTATGTATGGCGTATCTAGACCAATATGACAAAGGCAATTTCAATTCCATGAAATTCTTGTATGGACAATACATGATGCCTAAGGGTTAACCCATTTTTGTGGTTTGTAATTATAATTTCCACTTTAATTGCATTTAATTTTATGAACCAGTTAATATATTATGCACACATTTTTTTTTAAATATTCCATTCATTTTATATACTTTTTTATTCTAGTTTCTTGGTCGTGGACAAACTTATTTTGGAAGGTGATTTAAACTTTACCATGGGGAAATCATAAATTTGGGGTAGTCTTTCTCAAAGAGACCCCCTTTCATAATACTTTAGCAGGAAGATAATAGGGAACTCCCTTTTGGATATCCCTCCGATTCAGTTTAGGCAAACTTTGCGGAATATGAGGTCAGGGGAAGCATATATTGCAAAAAGAATTGATAGATTCATTATCAATGAAGGCCTCCTTCGATCTACTTCACACGTTCGTTAATGGATGGGAGTCGGTGGTGAATGTGGTCATCGCCCATTTTCTTCGAGATCAAGAAGGTTGGGAAATCTACCCATTCCTTTTAAATTCGATGATAGATGGCTGAAGGATATAAAATTTAGAGAGTTGATTCACACGACACATATAAACCTATTCTTGTTGCCATTCATTTCAATAATAACTTAAGAGGATTAAACCATTGCTTATTCCTTGGATTTCACAAAAGAAAAAATAGCAATCTATGGAATTGAAGAATATTGAAGAGTCCCTAGAAATTTCTACTCTAATTTTCCCGATGGATATGAATCTAAAGAACAAAAATAGAGGATTATTTTTCTTGAATAGAAAAGAATACATTGTTATTGGATGAGGAAGCCTTGGCTAGACTTCAGAGCATAGAAACATATATAATTTTAGGTGACAACAATACAAAATATTTTCATAATTATATTAAGCACCGAAAAAATATTTACTCCATCTATAAATTACAAGGCAGATCAAGTATGGAATTTTCTGGTTTTCAAGACTTGGCTCGTTTGGGTGTTCAACATTTCAAAGGTGTATATTCTATAACATATTATTGTCATACAATGGTAATGGAGAAGAAAAATGAGACCCTACAATCACCTGTTACTATGAAAGAACTTAAAGATGCTATCAATTCTATGCAACCTGATAAAAGTCTCGGACCTAATGGATGGTTGGTTGAGTTTTTTTAATCTCTTATGGATCTATTTGAAAGGAATATTCTTGTTTTCATTGAAGATTCTAAGGTAAAAGGAAGGATCTTTGCAACTTTCAACTCGACCTTCATCGCAATAATCCCTAAAAAATATAACAGGATTACGTTTGACGATTACAGACCCATTTGTAATTGTATCTATAAACTAACTGCAAAAGTTATTGCCAGGTGTGTCAGAGGAATTTTATCTAAGGCAATATCACAAGAACAATTTACCTTCTTGGCCCGGATCACCAAATTCATGATGCATTTGGAATAGCACAAGACACACTTCAACCAGATAATATTAGAAAACTATAAGTGGCTATCACTAAAGTAGATCTCATGCATGCTTATGATCAGGTAAATTAGACTTACCTTTGGTTGGTTTTGTTACAAACGGGTTTTCATCTTTCCATTGTAAATTGGACGATGGCATGTGTATAGTCAATTTCATATGTTTTATTCATCAATGATTCGACAATTTATTTCTTTTGACCAGCTATATGGATAAGACAGGGGTTCCCCTTATCCCCTCTACTCTTAATCCTTGTGATTGAAGGTATCAACAGATCTCTCCATAAAGATCTGATAAATGGAAATATTAGAGGAATAAATATTGATGGTAACATTTGTATTACTCATCTACTATTTGTAGATGATATATTACTCTTCACTGATGGTTCTAAGAGAGATATTTCTAAGATAAAAAAGATATTGGAGATATTTACATGAGCTACATGTATGAGTATCAATGACTAGAAGCCTATAGTTTCCTTTATGCACTTGAACCCTAAATATGAACAGTGGATCATATCATTGTTCAATTACATTGTCGTTTTTGTGGAGTAAGGTATCAAATATCTGGGATTTTGTATCAAACCAAATGATTATGGAAAAAAGGACTAGGCACAGTTGATTTGAAGGGTTTATAAGAAAATGCATGTGTCGTGTAATATATGGTTGACAAAGGGGGGTCGAATAATATTATTAAAATATATTCTTGAAGCTATCCCAGTATATTGGGTGACTTTGCTCATGTTCCTAAAGTTGTCTTTGACGTTATTAGGAAGACTTGTTTTAAATTCTTATGGAAAGGTCATATGGTGGAAAATCCTTTCCACTAGGTTGCATGGGACTGGCTCATGTTTCGAAAGGAGTCTGGAGGTTGGGGATTGAAGCATCTGTTGGCCAAATTTTCTATCTATGGACAACATAGAGAGAAATCCCACACAAGGCACTTAAAATAGCCCTCGGTACTATGTTTGTAATAGCTAACTCTCGCAGAAACAAAGGCCCCACTGCCTATATGGGTTTTCTCTCAACAAGAGAGTCTCACAACTTAATGATATGAGTTCTGAAATGTGCAATTGAAATCTCAAAGATGTAATATAACTAATATGAAATAAATAACTAATTTATGATGCAAAATTCAATAGGTGGAAACACACAGATTTAACATCTTCTAAAACACATAGATTTAACAACTGCTAACCTGTAGCTTTCCAGTATGAAATTATAATTCTAATTTTTTAGAGTAATTCTAATTAATCTATTTTTTAAAACTATTCAAGTTCGGAGAAAAATAACATTAACATATAATGTATAATGTATAAAAGCAAAATTTATATTAATGTTTATTTAAGAAAATCAAACTTAACATTAGTATATTGAGTAAATCAATATTAAAGAATCAAATAAACTTATCCTATTACCCTTATATTGTTCATAAATCAAATTTGTTATCGTTCCAGGAAATTAAAATTAGAATTCAAATCATAATAATGAGGAAAAGAAAAATCTTTACTTGATTCAAATTCTACTGCATGCAATAAAAAAATTACAAGATACAGTCAATTAAATGAAACGAAGGAAATTCTAATCTCTTCATACTTTGAACCCTTCTTCGTAAAAGGTTAAAAGAAATCCTCAATACAACTTGAACAAAAGAATGGATAGCAGCTTCTCCAAATTGTGTTTACAAACAAACAATTCAACAGGAAAAGAGCTCGGGTAACATATTCTCTCGGCTCTCTCTCTCTCTCTCTGGAGAAAAAACCTCTACCACTCACTA
The DNA here is from genome assembly GCA_001517045.1 of Pseudotsuga menziesii. Classification (NCBI taxonomy): domain Eukaryota; kingdom Viridiplantae; phylum Streptophyta; class Pinopsida; order Pinales; family Pinaceae; genus Pseudotsuga; species Pseudotsuga menziesii. Next base: position 234,489 of record LPNX010203184.1, on the reverse strand, counting down.
TTCAATTGAATCTCTACTTTTTATAAGCCAGGAAGACCAATAACAACCTCCTAAACAAAAGAGGCAATAATGCATTTTTTCAACAAACTAGCCCAGCGAATTTTCCATCTTCTTTCTTTTTTTGTAATTTCATCTTATCATGTACATAACACCCCATGATATCTGTGGATTTTGTAGGTATTTCAACATTAAATTTGTAACTCTTTCAACTAAAATAATGATTTTTCAAATGTTGTGATAGCGAATAATGTGGATGGTCGGGGAACACTTATTCCAAATGAGTTAGATTCCTAAAAAATTCATCGCATGCATACACTTTCACCGTAAAACCTGCTTATCAAAAGACATAATAATATAAATGTGCAAATATATATAAATTAGAAAGAAATAATGAATTTTCAGAACCAATGAAAATATTATTATGAATGGTAAAAGAAACTTCCCTAAATTTCCTCTCATTAACCATTTTAACTTTCACACATGAAATAAGATATTTTATCTTAGTTTAAGTCCACATTTGATGGCGCAATTCTAAGGTAGACTGAGCTACTGTGTTTACTTTAATAGATTAGAAATATGTAGACTTGGTAAAACTATATTTTCTAGTTCGTTCTCTTTTCAATCTAGTAAAGGAGATGTGACATTGTAATGTCCCCCTCTAATTAAGCATCCAAGACACCCGCTAACCTACTTAATTCCCATAGGTTCGAGCGGGTACTACATGAGAGGGAATTTATTGAGGCCTTTTGATACTTAGAGCAGAACGGGACATTCATTCAGTGTTAAGTCATCAATCGAATAAAAGAAGGCTTATTTTTTTAGGCTTAAAATGCAACAACAAATTAGAATTGCATGCATGCAAATGCGAAGAATAAATCCTAAAAGTGACATGTGAACCCTAAAATCACATGAAGTTCTATTTAAGAGGGTGATTGGACTAAAGAGGGCATATATTATTGTTGTTGATTGATTTTGGAGTTTTGAGTAGCAGCACAGCGTGTAGCTGCGGTAGTTGGGGTGAAGACGATGTCTTCCGATAAAGAGGGTTCGGTAGTGAGATATCTGCCCTAGTCTCTTATTGGGATAGATCATCCAGGTTTATCCACTGCATTCATCATATACTTTAGTATCCGAAGATACAACGCACTTCGAAGGATTATTGGCAGACAAACATGTTGCAGCTAGAAGTAGCTTGGAAACCACAGAAGGATTCGCTGGGACCACAAAACCCAGAATTTCTTATGCATGTCATCTTCCTCTTTCTCAGTAGGCCTATCCTACGGCATACAGTTACTATGATCCATCAGTTTTTTCATCTCGAGAAGCTATCAGCAAATCAGAGAGTTGGGGAGCGTGAGCAGTAGAACAGTACATTGATTCTCTAGGGCACTTGGAGGTTTCCAAAACTCATCATGTGACAGTATATCTCTCCAGCAGCAGAAGACCAACAAACCCACAAAGTTTTATTAGCTTCTGGCCATCCCTCCTCCAAAAATGTCACCTTCAGTCTGATGGGTGCACACGTGTGCAGTTGGGTGTCAATGGCGGGAGAGGAGCACTGATCCTTCACCTATTCGGCCTTTTATGCATGCAGCCTATCTCAGGAGTATTATCAGTCGATTTATCAGTGGTAAGTGTTAAATTCCTTTCTACAAACCCTAACCCTAATTTATCTATATTTTAGGGTATTTTTGCATGGCAATTTTGCATGCACAGTTATTCCGTATTTTTGCACAATATTGACTGTATGGGTTAGCATTATACATAGTATTAGTATAATATCAGTATTTGGGATATTACAATGGTATCAGAGCATGTTCCTTGCTAGCTATGGACTTGAACATGAGAAGTAGATGAATACAGAAGAGGACACTTTTGTAACCTATAGGAGAAGGAAGAGTAGGTACACAGACGAATTTGAGGATGTCCAACTAAAAGATACCAACTCAGACATGGACCCAATAGGTATACACTCTGACAGGGGAAAACGAACGCGATAAGATGAGGACGGGATGGAGTTTCGCAACCTAGTAAACACATTGCAGGACCTAGACAAAGGGAAAAAGGACATACTAAATGCAATAAACAGATTGTCGATGAAACCAGAACCAGGTAATATCAGTACACCTCTCTCACTGGTAGATAGAGGGTCTACAAGTAGTAGTGGGAAGCATGCATACACCAATATGCAAAACACACCCCACATATATAACAGACCTTCCAATAGGCCTCCTATGCCTCACTTCCTAGTAGATGTAGTGGCAGGACCAGTCGTGCCAATAGAGCCAAGTGAACCATTTGGAGACTATTTACAGGAATACGGGGACCTAGGGGATGAGTTTCATGCAACCATGTCTTTTTCATATTTTTTCAACATGAAGAGTAGGACCAGACCCAAGAACTTCAACAGGGGATTTAATCACAATTACGAGTTGCAGAAAACATTGGGTAGGTTTACCATCCCAAACGTTGATGGGGCTCGCAGAGGTTCAGCGAGGATATGGGTTCAGAAGTTGGATACTTATTTCCAACTCAATGCCATGACATAGATAGATTCCATTAAATTGGCTACACTACACTTAGATGGAGAGGATCATGAATGATGGTACCACGGATTAGTGACATTGGGTCACAACACCATCAGCTCCTATAGTGAGTTCACACAGAAGCTCATGGAGTGGTTTGACAAGAAAGACCCGGAGATATGCTTTAGAGAGTTGTATCAACTCAAGCAGACTGGCAGCATTGACGCCTTCGTATCATAGTTTTAGAGGGTAGTTGTTATGGTGACCGATGTGTCAGAGAACAGGCTGACGATGTTGTTCACAAAGGCCTTGACATAACCACTATGGGGATGGGTGAAAGCCTACAAACCCCCCACTTTACAGGATGTGACTAGCAGAGCCAGATATCTCTAGGACTCAGTCCCGAAGAACAGGTTACCTCTCAAGACCAACTTTCTAGCTAGAGACAAGGATAGGAAACCTTTCCAGCCGGACATGTCAAAGAAAACTTGGTTAGACGATGACACAAGGAAATACTTGAGACGGAAGAAACTGTGTTTTACTTTCTAGGAATCAAGGGGTCCAGGAAACAGGTGCTCAAGAAAGGCCAAATCCCATTACATATATGTATATTTAGATATTGAAGGGGAGGACTACGATCAAGAAACAACAGAAGAGTTGCAGGAACCAAAGGAGGAGTCACACCAAGGGGATACACCAGAAGGAGTTATTGCTACATTATTTGGGGTACCTAGGTTTTATACTCTTAGGGTCAGAGGAGTAGTATAGGTCCACAGACTAGAAGTACTGATTGATGGGGGGGAACCTGCAATTTCATTAATGCAGCATGGGTGGCTAAGAGGGGTATTCCGATAGAGAGTTTTGAGGGATATATTGTAGCAGTAGCCGAAAACTCTAGCATGGAGTGCAACTACTGGATTCCTAAACTGAATGTCACATTAGGAAACTAACAGATGACAGATTCATTTTATGAAGTGAATGTGGCCGATACAAATGTAGTATTAGGCACCCAATGGATTTATTCAATAGTAAAACATACTACATACTATAGGGCGATGGAAATCGAATTCCAAGGACCGGATGGGAAACGGGTAGTTTTGAGGGGCATGAATACTTATCCCCCAAAACCAATATCCTCACAAAGGATGGAGGATGTGCTTAGATAGGGAGACATAGAATGGTCAGCATAATGTTTAGTCACCTTTAGAAAACCTCCAGAGAACAACACCCAACACCTAGTGGATATTCAGGCCTTATTGCAGAAGCACGAGAAGGTATTTCAGGATCTTCCAGCAGGTAGACCACCAGATAGGGGATTTGAGCATATCATCGAGTTGTAGGAGGGGACACAGGAATTCATCACCACTCCTTACAGGCATCCCAAAAGATATGAGGATGAGATCGAGAAGACAATCAAGTAATTACTATAACTAGGATATATTCAGCTTAGTTCCAGTCCCTTTGCATCATTAGTGGTCTTAGTTAAGAAGAAGGACGGCACATTGCAAATGTGCATCGATTTCAGAGCACTAAAAAAAATGCCATCAAAAACAAGTATCCCATTCCCAAGATTGATGAAGTAATAGACGAGCTGCAAGGTGCCAAATACTTTTCAAATATTGATCTTCGCTCGGGGTACCCCCAGATCCAAGTAAGGGATCAAGACATTTCCAAAATAGCTTTTCGTTTCCACTATGGTCACTACAAGTTCTTGGTCATGCCTTTTGGACTCGCCAATGCCCCAGCCACCTTCCACTCGTGCATGAACCATACTTTCATATCTTAGTTACGTAAGTATTTGCTAGTATTCTTTGATGATATTTTAATTTACAGCAAAACTTAGGAGGAGCATCTGAAATATTTACATGAAGTATTAAGCATTCTATAAGAGCACTCGCTTTATGCGAATATGTCTAAGTGTGAATTTGGAATGAATGAGATGTTGTATCTAGGGCACATCATCAGTGTAGAAGGGGTACAATTTCATATGGAGAAAATTCGATCTATCAAGGATTGTCCCACGCCAAAGATAGTCACTAAAATGAAAGGATTCTTAGGCCTTTGCACATATTATCAGAGGTATGTTAAGGGGTTCTCTCAATTTGTTGCACCACTACAAAGAAGGGGGAATTGACATGGACAGATTTGGCACAGAAAACGTATGAGGAAATGAAAAGCTTCATGATTTCTTGCTCGGTTTTTGCACTACCATACTTCTCACAGTCGTTTGTAGTGGAATGTGATGTGTCAGGAGAAGGACTATGGGAAGTATTGATGCAAAACCATCACCCGATTTCATTTGAGAGAAGGAAACTAAAAGACTATGGGTGCCACTACTCCATATATGACAAGGAGATGCTAGTCATCTTACATGCTCTCACTAACTTCCGACATTACCTGGTGGGCAGCAAATTAAAAATCAAGAGAGATTATAATAGCCTCAAGTACTTGTTGGAACAGAAGGAGTTGAATGAGTGCCAACAGAAATGGGTCAGCAAGGTCCAGGATTATGATTTCGAGATAGAATATGTGAAGGGTAAGAACAATGTAGTAGCTAACACATTATCCAGACGACTCGCTTCATTGTCTCTCATGAGTATATCCACAGATTGGAGGTCTCTTCTCTTAGTAGAGTACTCCAAAAACATATTTGCTTGTGATTTAATGGATGGACAGATTTAGGATGATAGGTATAGAATTATAGATGACATCATCTATTACAAGGGCAGGATATACCTCGTCCCAAAATCAGCCTTAAAAAGGAAGATCATACAGGCATCACATGACTCACGATTATCAAGACATTAGGGTTTCTTGAATACCTATAGGAAGATCCGAGAGAGGTTCTCATGGAAGGGCCTCAAAGGGGAATTTATGCAACACGTTCAAGAATATAGCATCTGCCAGCAAAACAACATCTAACACATTCATCTGGTAGGGTTACTTCAGCCACTACCGATTCCAGAGCATAAGTGGGAAAGTATTTCGATGGAATTCATTACAGGGTTTCCCAAGGTACAGGGACGAGACTGCTCAATATGTCGTGGTAGATCAGTGGACCAAATTTTCTCATTTCTTTGCTATCTCATCTGATTATTCAATAGCACAGGTAGCCAAGTTATTTTTTAGAGAGGTCTTAAGGCTAAATGGGTTACCCAAGACCATTTTCAGTGATCGAGACAGTAAATTCATCAGTGCCTTCTAGCAGGATCTATTTAGGTTAGCAGGGACAGAACTCACTACAAGTACAAGTTATCATCTGCAAAGCAATGGGTAGATAGATATTTTCAACAAGTGGGTTGAAGGGTATCTGCACAATTATGTATTAGGCCAACAGAGGACACGGATTAAGTGGACACACTTAAGGGAATACTGCTACAATACCACCTACCATATTTCTATCTGGATGACACCTTTTGAAGAATTATATGGCTATGAGGCACTGAGCTTCACAAATCTAGATTTTGGAGACAACCGAGAACCCAAGGCCAAATATTGGGTACAAGACAGTCAAGATATCATTAAGGTCCTGAGGAAGAACTTACAAGCATCACATAATCAACAGAAACTATACCCATACAGACACAGGGTTGAAAGGAGCTTCGAGGTAGGAGATATGGTATACTTATAGCTACCACCATATAGGCAATCTTACCTCAAGAAGAAAGGACTGAAAAAACTAAAACCTCACTTCTACGGACCTTACAAGGTAATTCAGAAGGTTGGAGAGGTGGCTTATGAGCTAGAACTCCCTGAGGAAAGCAAGATTCACAATGTCTTTCATGTGTCCAATATCAATAAAACATTAAGACAACAAATTGCTCCATCCACTGAGTTGCCTCCCTTAGATGATGAAGGGATACTGGTACTGATTCCAGAGAGAATCCTACAGGTGTGAGAAAGGAAGCTCTGCAACAGGGTGATTCAAGAGTATCTGGTAAATTGGAAGGAGATACCTATGGAGGATGCCACATGGGAAGGAGAGCAGGTATTGCAACATCCTAGTTTGCAGTTACTTAAGGACAAGCAATTTCAAGCAAGGAGGACTGTAATGTCCCCCTCTAATTAAGCATCCAAAACACTCGCTAACCTAATTAATTCCCATAGTTTCGAGCGGGTACTGCATGAGAGGGAATTGACTGAGGGAATTTGATACTTAGAGCAGAACAGGACATTCATTCAGTGTTAAGTCATCAGTCGGATAAAAGATTCCTTATTTCTTTAGGATTAAAAGTCAACAGCAAATTAGAATTGCATGCATGCAAATGCGAAGCATAAACCCTATAAGTGACATGGAAACCCTAAAATCGAATGAAGTTCTATTTAAGAGGGTGATTGTACTAAAGTGGGAATTTATTATTATTGTTGATTGATTTTGGAGTTTTGAGCAACAGCACAATGTGAAACCGCAGCAGTTGGAGTTGAAGACAGTGTCTTCAGCTGACGAGGGTTTGGCAGTGAGATATCTTCCCTAGTCTCTTATTGGGATAGATCATCCAGGTTTATCCACCACATTCATCATATACTTCAGTATCCAGAGATATAGCACACTCCGAAGGATTATTGGCAGACCCAAGTTTTGCAACTAGAAGTACATAGGAAACCACAGAAGGATTCATTGGGACCACAAAACCTAGTCTTTCCTCCGCATGTTAGCTTCCTCTTTCTCAGTAGGCCTATCCTATGGCATACAGTGACTATCAGCCATCAGTTTTCTCATCTGGATCAGCTATTAGCAAATCAGAGAGTTGGGGGGCGTCAGCAGTAGAACAACACATAAATTTTCTAGGGCACTTAGAGGCTTCCAAACCTCTATATGTGACATTCTATATCTCTGGAAGCAGAAGACCAATGAACCCATAAAGTTTCACTAGCGGTCTGACCATCCCTCATCCAAAAACGTCACCTTAAGTCTAAGGGGTGCACATGTGTACAACTGGGCATCAACAGCAGGAGAGGAGCACTGATACTTCACCTATTCAGCCTTTTATGCATGCAGCCTATCTCAGGAGTATTATCAGCTGAGTTATCAGTGGTAAGTGTTAAATTCCTTTCCGCAAACCCTAACCCTAATTCAGCTATATTTTAGGGTATTTTTGCATGCACAGTTATTCCGTATTTTTTCACAAGATTGAGTGTACAGGTTATCATTATACACAGTATTAGTAGAATATCACTATTTGGGATATTACAGACATGATCTTCATTTGTGTCCATATAGCAATGTTCCATAACTATCTAGCAACGTGCGAATTATATGCAATCAATTGGTAATTATATGGCAGAAATTGTGAGCAAAACCTGCCTTTAAACCTTGCAATTTGTTCTGCGATTTTGAAGAATAATCTCAACAAATTTGATACTCATTTCCATCATATCTCTACTTTAAAGCTCTTTGTTGTTTACTTCACCATGACATGCCAATCTCATCATGAAACTTCTCATGCGAGATTCCCTCATTTGTAAGCGCACTGGTGTAACAAACAAAGACTAAGAGATTTGCTTGTCCTGGTGTACTTTTCTCAACAACGTGGCAGAGATTTATCTTCCCTATGGCTAGTTTCCTTAAAATCTAATAATAATCCTTTGAAAACTGCAATCAGGAGGATGTATTATCCGGTCATGGGTTTAGCACAATCTCCTTTGAAGAAATTTATTCACAATGGTCTAATCCTATCACTTCCCTTGCAAACCTGGAATACAATAAAAAGTTATCTTTGTTTTGAAAACTAAATAAGTTGATAAAATTTGATTTGTTGGTTTCAAAATAAAATATCACAATGAATATATTATAAACCAAGTGATTAAAATTATAAGCAATGTGAATAAAGTTTTATTGATATTTTGCCTAAATTAGATAACTTTGGAATAGATTATAATTTTCTGAAAGCATGAAATTAATAATACATGAAAGAGCCTTAGCCTTGATCAATTTTTTTTTTTTTTAAGTTTCCAAAAGGATAGATTTGCTAAAGATACATAATATTTAAGAAGATTTGAATGCTTGACTTAAATCCAAAATTATGAAACTTCTTTGAATTCATTATAATATATACTCCATGAAGACATGAAAGGAATATTGTTAAATAAGGCCTTGCTTGAATTAATATTATTATGTCAAAGAACGTAAAATGAAGGAGTTTTAAACAAAAGTTTAAAGCTTAAAGAATGCAATCAAATCATCAAAATTTGAAGTTAAAGACTTAGTTCCATTCTTTAATAGATAGTCATTCATCATAAAATGGGACAGTTACATAGTTTACCTTGATCTACCAAAATGCTCCTTTAAGTTGTTTATGCGTTAAGACTAAAGATCGGGGAGACAGTCAAAAGATGATACTATTCAATCTAGACCAACTAATGCATATGATCAAATCAAATAAGTTCAAGTAAGACTAAACAAGTGTTTTTCATCAACTAGAGGACCAAAAGATGCCAACGACAAAGGTATCTAAATCACCAAATCCTTACACAATGAAAGTCGAGCAAAAGAACAAACACCACAAAAAGTGAGGAAGATAAAATGAAAGAAAACTAAACACAAGGATACATGGGGGGGGGGGATTTATTTTTATAAAAACCAAGGGGATTTGTTGGGGTGCCAACAAATGGAAACATGTTGGGCGAACCAATTATATATATATGTTTACCTAAAGATTAAAGATATAGGAAAAAACAATCAAGGTTTTCTTGAAATATCAAGTTTCACACCACAATACTTTATCCTGTCAGTAGCATATATAGTAAAGTTTGAACTTAAAGTGTTGTCCCAATCAAATGAATTATCCCAGCTATTATTCAGAGACTTCATAAAGGTAAATGACTTTTAAATATATGCACAACAAGTATATCTCAGGAAGAATTATTTCTCAACAATTAAAGATAATTAAATAACATCAACATAAATATATGACCTCCATACCTTAAGAAGATATATAAATAAGTTCCCATCCATTAGACAAAAATAACTGAAAGATTTGTTTTTCTCATTTTCTAATTTTTATCATTGTCATTTTTTTAATTAACAATAATATTAATTAGATATCTTTGATTCAAGAGTACTATAAAGGCCCGGTAACCATATACTGATAGCATCATTCACGAGAACTTCCAGAGATAAACAGGTTGTCTCATGATGAGACCTCTTGTCCCTTGATCTTATGACCAAGAACCACTTGGTGATCAAAAATGATGTTCTCCCTGACATGGTTGATGATCATGATTAGGCCGGCTCTATTCAGAGACCTCATATTCTTCAATCAAATTTTTTAATTAGATTTATAAAATTTGTCTAGTGGGTGGGAAGTAAAATCCAGATAACACTCCTATAATAACATGGAATGCCTAAGGATGGCTAATGTCATTTATTCATAAAGGTTCTGAGAGAAAAAATTATCAATGGGTTAACTTATATATCTAATGATATCATTTTCAAAATAAAATCCAAGAATGATAATCGGGCGTTCAGCTAACTAATTGGATGAGTTCATAATAAATGTTTCAAGTCTAGGAGTAATTAAGTCACAGTAAGAAAATTTGATATAGCCATAAACTCCTTACAACGATTCCAAAAAATGTCAGGTTTATTTGTAGAGAAACATATGAACACCAAGCAGTGTGCCATCACAGTATTATTTATCTACAATACCCCCTTACTTAAATCAAACTAAAAACAAAAAATGAAAATCAGAAAGCTCAAAATATCAAATTCACTACTAAAACCAATCAACCAAACAAACTTGAAATTTAAAAAATGAAAAATAAAAATCACTAATTAAACCAAAACATCCAAAACTTATATATAGAATGGGACTTGATAAAACCAAAATTTCAACCAAAAAAAGTATGTATCACAATTCAAAAGGAAATAATAATTAAGTATTCACATAGATGGCCAATTTTTAAATGTTAAGGAAAAATTTTAATATCTATCGAAACTTCAACTAACTGTCGAAGAAGGTAAATAAACTTGAAATTCAAAAATCAAGACACGGTCATATTCTATGAGACGAGCTATACAAAATAATGTAAAAATCAGAAAAGCATGACATGTGTAAAGAATGACGACAAATCTCCTAATATTAAATTTGACCTCAATATACTGATATAAAGGATTAATCCTTTAGTGAAAGGGTCAATATGAATGGCAAAAAAGTAGGAGATGTGAATATAATATCAACGTCAAAATATATATGAGTTCTTCATCGACATCAAGTTCCCAAAATTCTTCAAAAAACTTAGAATTGTTAATAAAAAATATATTCTTCTTTCCTTAAGATTATGATAAACTTCATTTAATCATGTTTGAAATGTTGAAATGAATCAGACCCTCT
>LPNX010203184.1:207181-223486 GCA_001517045.1 Pseudotsuga menziesii | reverse complement strand
TACTACTCTTTACTCTATATTCTTTTTTAATATTCCTTGCTTTAAATCTTTAGTTAATCAATCATATGTAAACATTTAATCATTAGGTATTTATAATCGTCAATTCTAAGTCTAAGTCCACATTTGATGGCGCAATTCTAAGGCATACTGAGCTACTATGATTACTTTGACATATTAGAAATATGAAGACTTGGTAAAATTATATTTTCTAGTTCATTCTCTTTTCAAGCTAATAGAGGAGATGTGACATGATCTTCATTTGCCTCCAGATAGCAATGCTCCATAACTGTCTAGCAACATGACAATTATATGCAATCAACTGATAATTATCTCACAAAAATTGTGAGCAAAACATGGCTTTAAACCTTGCAATTTGTTTTGTGATTTGGAAGAATATTCTCAACAAATTTGATACTCCTTTCCAGTATATCTCTACTTTAAACATCTATGTTGTTTACTTCACCATGACATGCCAATCTCATCATGAAACTTCTCATGCAAGATTCCCTCAAAATAAAATATCACAATGAATGTATTATAAACCAAGTGATTGAAATTATAGGCAATGTGAATAAAGTTTAATTGAATTTTTTCCTAAATTAGATAACTTTGGACTAGATTATAATTTTCTCAAAGAATGAAATTAATAATACGCAAAAGAGCCATAGCCTTATCAAATTAAAGAAAATTCTCAAAAAAGTATCAAATTAATAATATTTAAGAAGATTTGAATACTTGTAAAAATTAATGCTTGACTTCAATCCAAAATTATGAAACTTCTTTGAATTCATTATAATACATACTCCATAAAGACAAGAAAATAATCTTGTTAAATAAGGCCTTGCTTGAATTAATCTTCTTATGTCAAAAAATGTAAAATGAAGGATTTTTAAACAAAAGTTTAAAGCTTAAAGAATGCAATCAATTCATCAAAATTTGAAGTTAAAGACTTAGTTCCATTTTTTAATAGACAATCGTTCAAGGCGTAGGTCATTTATCATAAAATGGGGCATTTACATAGTTTACCTTAATCTACCAAAATGCTCCTTTAAATTGTTTATGCATTAAGACTAAAGATCGACAAGACTGTCGAAAGATGAGACCATTCAATCTAGGCCAACCAACGCATATGAACAACTCGGATAAGTTCAAGTAAGACTAAACAAGTGTTTTTCATCAACTAGAGGACCAAAAGATGCCAAAGACAAAGGTATCCATATCACCAAATCCTTACACAATGAAAGTCGAGCCAAAGAACAAACACTGCAGAAAGTGAAGGAAGATAAAATGAAAGAAAACTAAACGCAAGCATTTAAAAATTTACATGGGGGGTCCTTTATTTTTATAAAAAACAAGGGGAGTTGTTGGGGTGCCAACAAATGGTGAAATGTTGGGTGAACCAATTATCTATTTATGTTTACCTGAAGATTAAAGATATAGAAAAACATAATCAAGGTTTTCTCAAAATATCAAATTTCACACCACATGACTTTATCATGTCACTAGCATATATAGTAAAGTTTGAACTTAAAGTGTTGTCACAATCAAATGAATTATCCCAACTATTATTCAGATACTTCATAAAAATAAATGACTTTTAAATATATGCACAACAAGTATACCTCACGAAGAATTATTTCTCAACAGTTAAAGATAATCGAATAACATTAGCATAAAGATATGACCTCCATACCTTAAGAAGATATCTAAATAAGTTCCCCATCCATTAGACATAAATAAATCAAATATTTGTTTTTCTCATTTTTATCATCGTCAATTTTTTTGAATTAACAATAATATTAATTATAGATCTTTGATTCAAGAATACTATCCAATCTTAGTAACCAGATATTGATAGCATCATTCACGATAACTGCCAGAGATTAACAGGTCATCTCATGATGATACCTCATGTCACTTGATCTTATGACCAAGAACCATCACCCTGGTGATCAGAAATGATGTTATGCCTGACAGGGTTGATGATCATGATTAGTTCAGCTCTATTTAGAGACCTCCTATTTTTCAATCAAAGTATTTAATTAGATTTATAAAAAAAATCTAATGGATGGGAAGGAAAATCCAGATAATACTCCTATAATAACATGGAAGGCCTAAGGATGGCTAATTTCATTGATTCATAAAGGTTCTTAGAGAAACGTTTCTTAACGAGTTAACTTGCCTAGCTAATGATATCATTTTCAAAATAAAATCAAAGAATAATAACCGAGAGTTCAACTAACTAATTGGATGAATTCATAAGAAATATTTCAAGGCTAGGAGTAATTAAGTCACAGTAAGAAAATTTGATATAGCCATAAATGCCTTACAACGATTCCAAAAAATGTTAGGTTTATTCATAGAGAAACGTATGAACACCAAGCAGTGTGCCATCACAGTATTATTTATCTATAATACCCCCTTACTTAAAGAAAACTAAAAACAAAAAGGAAAATCAAAAAGCTCAAAATATCAAATTCACTATTGAAACCAATCAACCAAACAAACTTGAAATTTAAAAATGCAAAATAAAAATCACTAATTGAACGAAAACATTCAAAACTTATATAGATAATAGGACCTTATCAAACCAAAATTTCAACCAAAAAAGGTATGTATCACAATTCAAAAGAAAAGAAGACTTAAGAATTCACAAAGATGGCCAATTTTTAAATGATAAGCAAAAATTTTAATATCTATCGAAACTTCAACTGACCATCGAAGAAGGTAAATAAACACGAAATTCGAAAATAAAGACACGGCCATATTCTATGAGACGAGCTATATCGTAAATAATGTTAAAATCACAAAATCATGGCATGCGTAAAGAATGACGACAAATCTCCTAATATTAAATTTGACCACAATATACTGATATAAAGGATTAAGATTTTACTGAAAGGGTCAACATGAATGGAAAAAAAACAAGAGATGTGAATATAATATGCACGTCAAAATAGATATGAGTTTGTCATCAACATCAAGTTCCCAAAATTCTTCAAAAATCTTAGAATTGTTGATATAAAATTTATTCTTCTTTCCCCAAGATTAGGATAAATTTAATCTAACCATGTTTGAAAGGTTGAAATAAATCAAACCCTTTTCCTCAATACTATTTACAAATTGAAATCAAAAAGAAAAAAACTAGATTCTAAGTTGTGTAATTTATGAAAAATGATTACAAAATGAGTGAGTTGCAATTCAGAAGAGAAAACATATATATGATTACAACTCTTTACCCTATATTCTTTTTTAATATTCCTTGATTTAAAGCTTTAGTTAATCAATCATATGTAAACATTTCATCATTAGGTCTTTATAATCGATAATTCTGATTAAAAATAAAACTTAAATGAGATGCCTATTAGATAAAATCTCAAAGCAAGATAAAACAATCAAAACATATCGAAAGTAAAGAGTACTTCCCTGAAGAATGGCTTGTCTTCGTCATGAAATTGGCACATGAATTGTTAACTACACATTATTAAAAATAAATCAACCTACTTGTAAAAGAAAACAAAATAAATAAACGGAATCTACAACTAGGTCTTTAAACTAAATATGTACAACAAAATTAAAGGTAATTAAAACTTCAGTAAAATGAAAATTTTGGTAAAGCCACCGAAGCATCTTTACTTCTGCAAGATGAGACATATCAAACATCAGTATCACAATTTGAGAGCTTGATGTCTAACAATGAAATATATTAAATCATATTTGTATTTACAAAAAGAAGAAGAATATGACATGGAAATCTTTTAAGATATGATTCTTCCAACCATTTGGAAACTAGATCATACAAAGAGGATTGGAAGATGTTTTTTGTTCGTAAAAAATTCATGTAATCGATAAAGAGTTCATTCGGATTAAAATTAATAATAAGTTTATAAGAATCATAATTTGAAACTTTAGAAAAAGGTTGAATAGAGGATGTTCTTTTAAAACAAATATCATTATTATTTAATCGCAAAAGGTGACAATGAAAATCTAAAATTACCTTACACCGAATTGCCTCATTTTTCCTTTCATATTCAACATTTGTATTATTTATATGAGATTTAAATATGCTCATCGTCTTGTAATAAAGTATCTCAATATTATAGATAATATGAGAAGAAATTAAATCCCTTTCTAAGATCCAATTAAAATCAATATTTCTAATGATATTAAATGAAAGAAATAAAGGTGCATGTGCCTCGCAAGTGATGCTTGTAAAATCATTATTCACTTCTTCGTAAACTCGAAATGAATTGGCTTGAGAAACCAAATTCCCCCTGACCTCATTACTTTGTGTTAAATTACTATCTAACCATTGCATCTGACCAAAATTAAGTAGACATCATTATAACCTTAGCAGAAAAACTATTGAGCTTATTCAAAAATATATACATGCTCATATTGACTACTCTTAATTGTGGAATCAAAACTTAAAACTAAGAAGCAATAAGAGAAACTACTCTATCTTATTCCTAGTCTACTTATGTACACTAAATCAAATTTACAGCAATCAAGTGTAGTCGAAAATCCAATGAATCCATCGAAGTATCTTAATTCATGTAATATAAAACATGTCAAACATTAGTAACACGAATTGAAATGCTTCATACCGAAAAATAGAAATCATTAAATTAGAGCTTATATCTACAAAAGAAAGAAAAATAGGACATGGAAACCTTTTAAGATATGATCCTTCAACCAAGAATAAATTGGATCATAAAAAAAGATTGGAATATATCTAAAACTTGTGAAGATAGAATGGAGTGCGTGATGGAAAATTCATCAGGATAGTAATAAAAAAGCGACATGTCGAGATTATGATCAAAGAATCAAGGAGGAGTTACAGTAGAGGATATCTTTTGTAAGGAAACATCGTCATCATTATATTGAAAATCAGATTTTGACATTAACTTAGAGTGAGGACTTTCCCTTTGAAATTCATGAGATTTTGGCGAATCAATTAATTTACAATTGAAAATATTAGTATCACCAAAATCTAAAAGATTATGAGAAATAATTTGATCTTCTAACTTAGATCCTTAATATCATACGCATGTGATTCATGAGCGATGTTTATAAAATTATTTTCATCTTCAATATCTTGAATATAAAGATTTCCCTCATTCTTATATAATAAATCACTTTGCATTAAGATAGGAGCTTACCATAGTGGCAAATTTACTTGAATATTAATATCAGTACATGAACTATAAACAGTAAATAGATATGGATACAAAGCATGATAACTTTCCAAAAGTGCAAAATTAGATGTTCCCCTTTTAATAGGATGATATTGATTAACTGATTCAAGGGAAAAATCATTGTGCATATTCTGATGTTTTGATATGTTTTGGGAATAAATGAAAGGATTTTGCTCAATTTGAGAAGAAGAAAATGTAAAATCTTGATTTATGCAACTATAATTTTTAGGTTATAAAGTCATCGATTCTTTCTCGACTACATTTATTTTAACAAGAGTTTGAGAATAATTGTTTAATAAAAGTGTTGAACTCAAATCCTCTTGTTCCTGAAATTGTGTATTACAAGATTCTAAAATCTGTTGATGCTCAACAATTTCAGTGTCAGAATTTGGATCAATAAGATTAGACCTTGAATCAATATTAACAGATGAAGTAATGCAACAATCAACATGCATATCATCAATTTCAAGCTTATCATTATTTACTTGATCATGTAAATTTGAATGAGAATCAAGATATAAAAATAAAATTGTTAGTTCTTCTGCAAAAAATTGATCTTTCTCATGAAATCTAAAGTGAATTGACATAAATATTGAAAATATGTACTATTAGACTCACCTTCTTGACTATGAATATTTTCAACTTCATACCTAAATCCTTGATAATCGTAACCCTCATGCGCATCAATAAACAACTCCATGAAATGATTCCATAAATGAATATATTTAGCTGGTAACATTTCAAAGAAGCCTTGGATTCTTCATTTGAAAGTGACGATAAAAAATCCTGCAAACCTCACTCTCTCCAACTATATGAAAATACTTACAAATAAATATACATTCTGTGAGATGTTTAAAAGAGGTCCTTTTACCTTCTCCATCAAAACTTAACATTTGTAAGAGATTCATAGCACTTTCAGAAATACCTCTAGCAGGCCCAAGCATGCTAAAAGCATGTTCTAAAACAGTAATAGGAGCCATTTTAAAATAGATAAAATTTAAAAAGAAATAGCTCAAGAGGGATCACTTGTCGATCAGCCCTCCTTCTAGAGCCATCTGTTGGCTGGATTTTCTGACTATGGCCAACACAGAGAGAAAGCCCACACAAGGAACTTAACACAGCCCCCTGTGTATTTGAAACACCTAACTCTCGTGGGAACAAAGGCCCCACTGCCTATATGGGTTTGCTCTCAACAAGAGAGTCTCACAACTTAATGATATGAGTTCTTAAACATGCAATTTAAATCTCAAAGATGTAATATAACTAATATGAAATAAATAACTAATTTATGATGCAAAACTCAATAGCTGGAAACACACAGATTCAACAGTTGCTAAAACACACATATTTAACAGTTGTTAACCTGTAGCTTTCTAGTATGAAATTATAATTCTAATTTTTAAAACTAATTCTTATTAATCTATTTTTTAAAACTATCTTGATCATGAACAAATTTCCATTAACATATGATTTATAAAAGAAAAATCTATATAAATGTTTATTTAAGAAAATCAAACAAACAATAGTATATTGAGCACATCAATATTAAAGAATCAAATAAACTTATATGATTATCCTTATACTGTTTATACATAAAATATGCTATTGGTCCAGGAAATTAAAAGGAGAACTCAAATCATAACATTGAGGAAAAGAAAAATATTTACTTGATTCAAATTCTATTGTATGCAATAAAAAAAATGTAAGATACAGTCAATGAAATGAAATGAGGGCAATTCTAATATCTTCGTACTTTGAACCCTTCTCCGTAAAAGGTTAAAAGAAATTTTCAATACAAATTGAAGAGAAAAATGGATAGAAGTTTCCCCAAATTTTGTTTACAAACAAACAATTCAACAGGAAAAGAGCTCCGAAAACATATTCTCTCAACACTCTCTCTCTGTGGAAAAAAAAAAAACCTATCCCACTCACTATTCAATTGAATCTCTGCTTTTTATAATCCAGGAAGACTAATAACAACCTCCTAAACAGAAGGAGCAATAATGCATTTCTTCAACAAACTAGTCCATCAAATTTTCCATCTTCTTTCTTTTTTGTAATTTCATCTTAGCATGTCCATAACGCCCATGATATCTATGGATTATGTAGGTATTTCAACATTAAATTCGTAACTTTTTCATATGAAATAATGATTTTTCAAATGTTGTGACAGCGAATAGTGTGGATGGTCGGTGAAGGCTTCCTCCAAATGATTTAGATTCCCAAAAATTTCATCGCATCCATACACTCTCGTCGTCAAACCTGCTTATCAAAAGAGATAATAATACAAATGTGAAAATGGATATAAACTTGAAAGAAATAATGAATTTTCAGAACCAATGAAAATATTATTACGAAATGTAAAAAAAACTTTCCTAATCTCCTCACATTAAACATTTTAACTTGCACACATGAAATAAGATATTTTATCTTAGTCTAAGTCCACATTTGATGGTGCAATTCTAAGGCAGACTGAACTACTGCGATTACTTTGACATATTAGAAAATTGCTTGCAGAATTGGTGAAACTATATTTTCTAGTTCGTTCTCTTTAGACGAGATGTGACATGATATTCATTTCCGTCAGATAGCAATGCTCCATAACTATCTAGCAACGTGCCAATTATATGCAATCAATTGGTAATTATCTGGCAGAAATTGTGAGCAAAACCTGGTTTTAAACCTTGCAATTTGTTATGTGATTTGGAAGAATAATCTCAACAACTTTGATACTCATTTCTACTATATCTCTGCTTTAAACCTCTCCGTTGTTTATTTCACCATGACATGCCAATCTCATCATGAAAATTCCCATGTGAGATTCCCTCATTTGTAGGCGTATTGTACTGGTGTAACGAACAAAGGCTAAAGGATCTGCTTATCCTCATGTACTTTTCTCAACAACGTGGCAGAGAATTATCTTCCTTGTGGTTGGCTTCCTTAAAATCTGATAATAATCCTTTGAAAGTTGTAATTAGAAGGGCGTATTATCTGGTCATCAATTTAGCACAATCTCCTTTGAAGAACTTTATTCACAAATCTCTAAGCTTATCACTTCCTTTGCAAATGTGGAGTAAAATAAAAATTTATCTTTATTTTGAAAACTAAATAAATTAAGAAAATTTGATTTTTTGGTTTCAAAAATAAATAATCTTAATGAGTATATTAGAAACCAAGTGATTAAAATTATAAACAATGTGAATAAAGTTTTATTGAATTTTTGCATAAATTAAATAAATTTGGACTAGATTATAATTTTCTCAAAGCATGAAATTAATAATATAAAAAAGAGCCTTAGCCTTGATCAAATTAAAGAAGAATCCCCAAAAGGATAGATTTGCTAAAGAGACATAGTATTTAAGAAGATTTGAATGCTAGTAAATATTAATCCCTGAATTAAATCCAAAATTATGAAACTTCTTTGAATTCATTATAATATATACTCCTTTCTTTAATAGATCATATTTCAAGGCGTAGGTCATTCATCATAAAATGGGGCATGTACATAGTTTACCTTGATCTACCATAATGATCATTTAAATTGTTTATGCATTAAGATTAAAGATCGGCGAGACTATTGAATGATGAGATCATTCAATCTAGACCAACTAACGCATATGAACAACTCAGATAAGTTCAAGTAAGACTAAACAAGTGTTGTTCATCAACTAGAGGACCAAAACATGCCAACGACAAAGGTAGCCAAATCACCAAATCCTTACACAATGAAAGTTGAGCCAAAGAATAAACACCGCAGAAAGTGAAGGAATATAAACTGAAAGAAAACTAAACACAAGCATTTAAAATTTTACATGGGGGCCCCTTTATTTTTATAAAAATCAAGGGGATTTGTTGGGGTGCCAGCAACACCCAATTCATTTTTCTAGAGCTCCTTTTGCATAAAGTGTTTGGCGTATTTTTACTGAAAATACACTTTGGAATCAAGTTGTTTACAAAAAATATATTTTTCAAAAAACCATTGATTCAAGAATGTTGAATTTGTGAACCCATTAGAGAGAATTTGAGGTCAAAAATGGGTCTCCTAAGAGATGTACTACAAAAATATAAGATATATTAAAATATTATGAGTTAGGGGTTTTATGGGGTAGGTATATATGACAACTCACCTCCTACACTACTTTTTATGCACAATATAAATAACCATGGTTGAGTTACTTTTCTAGATTGACTATAAATAAAATTAATAAAATAATTCTACAATGATGTGATTAAGATTCATTGTAAATTCCCAAAAAAATTATTGTCCTTTAGCATTTATTTGTCTTGAACTTGTAAATGAAATTAGACAAAAAATTATTTTTAGGAGTTATTTTTTTTATTTATGTTGAATTTTTATATTTAGTACATTCCTCATCAATTTAATTTTAATGTGATTTAATCGAGATTTATTTACATGTAAAATTCCAACAATATTATTATAATATTTATTGCATTATTAGAATAAATTAATATCAAAATCATAATTTTTTTATATATTCATTGTATTGTAAATGAATGTTATAGTTAAATCTCTTATAGAAAATAATATAAGACTTAATTTATTCTTAAATAAATTATTAAAAAAATATTTATACATTATGAAAATATGTCATATTACTATATAAGATTTTAATGTATATTGTTTTTAGTAATGAAAAAGTTATGTATATTTTTTTTTGCAATAAAAAAGTTAAGATCAAATAATATATCTTATTAACTGAATAAGTCAACACTTGTGTATAAATTCTTCTAATTTATTAGTTGATTTTGATGTATATTATTTTTTAGCAATAAAAAAGTTGTAAATAAATAATATATCATATTAACTTAATAAGTGAATGGTGGTGCATAAAATTTTTTCATTTATTAGTTAAAACATAAATTATTCTAATATTTTTTTTGTAGACGATAAATTATTAAAAAAATATTTGTACATTTTGAAAATATTTTTATAATATAAATACTTATCTAGGAAAATTATTTCCACTCATTACAACTTAAAAAATTATTAATACAAATATATATGTCAAAAATCAATGTTACTAATTTGTTAAAAAAATGGGTCATAATACAGTTTTACACATTATGTTATATTTTCAAATTAAATATAAATGGCTTAATTAATTTTATTAATTTTTTAATCATTAACATTTTAAAATATTTTTATTATTAAAACTAACATGATAATTTTTATTANATGGGGGATGATGTCATATACTAGAATGTAATTGGTTGATTTTTATAGTACATTTTGGTCCTTTTGAGGCCCATTTTTTACCTCAAATTCTCTCTAATGATTGATCTACAGGAAAATGAGAGCAATTGTGAAGTAGGATTATGCAGTGGAATCTCAAGAACAATGTACACTGAACAGGAAAAATTTGAGACAAATATGACAGCAATTGATCAGTTAATTACCACATTAATATTCATTAATCCAGCAGTAATACAACAGTGTTACAATAAGGAGAATTCGAATCATGTGGATAAGATTCGAATCTACCAACTGAATGGCTAACTCAATGTGTCTAAATAACTGCATGGGAGCCACTAGTCTAACTCGTGATGTCTAAATCAGTCTCACAATCAGTTAAACTAATGAGGTAGGTGGAAAAAGGCGCCACTTCCCCATATTGCAGCCATGCAAAACAAGCACTAGACTAACTAAGAGTGATCTAACTGAATGTAATTGAAGGTTGACTCAGCATAACTGTCTACCTACCACAACCAACTAATGGAGGTTGCTGGTGGCACTCAAGGTGGCTCCTAGAATGTAGGGATTGGAACCGGTGGCACCAAATGGCACTGGTGGCACTAATGGCACCAGTGGCACCAAATGGCATCGGTGGAAGCAATGGCACTAGTGGCACCAATGGCACCAATATCATGGTGGCTCCAAACTCACCCAAAAGACTCCTAAGTAACACAAGATTATCAAATAGACTATATATGGACAAGGGAGGATTATATAGTCCTAACACCCCCCCTTAATCCTAACTTGGACAACTTTGGGCCCTAAAAACTAGGCCAAAATTCACCCATACAATCTAATGAAAAATAAAAACTACTTAATAAACTAATGAAAATGGTGAAAACCTCATGGGAAAACCCCCCCTCAAAATAAGTTGTAAATCAGGAAAACAAGCTATACTTAAGAGAAAATTTTCCTCTTTGGGTAATAACTTGTAAAACTTTTGCTGCAATTTGCAGCACTATGCAACAGAAATACAGTAGCTTGGTTCTTCTGTGCTGGAGCATTGTGAGACTGTGTATGTGAGCCTCTCAATTCTTCCGATATGATGAATGCTCTTTGTGTTTCTTATTTCTGGAGGAGGAATGGAATGATCAATTTTGTTCTTCAATGGGACAAATTGGTGATCATTCGCTATCATTAAGTAGCATTTCCCTGAAATTTTGTTGCACCACTCTGTAGATAGAGAAACTGTGTGAGAGAGTGCAACATGTTCATTCTGATACTGGGACCTTGTTCTCCTTCTATCTTCTAGATTCCCAGCACCAACCTCAGCTGCTTCAATGAGATTTTGGGCCCATTTAGGCTTAGGCCACTGATTTGGAATGGGAGATAGATATGGATCTAGATTCTCATGAGGTACAGCCTCAATATCAAGATCATGCTGATCTTGTTCCTCTTCATCTGAATATGAAACATAAGACAAAATATCATCATCAATTGGAAACGGAAGAGTGTTTATACCTCCTTTTGCTTCGGATTATGGTGGATCAAGCAACTGGTCTTCTTCAAACTGAACATTGTGCTCAATGAATCTCTTCTTAGTTGCGATCTCCATCAATTTATATGTTTTTGCATCCTCGTCATATCCCAACGGTATGCATTCGCTACTCTGGGATTGGAAGGCCTTTCTCTTGTCCATAGGTATTATGGCCCAAGATTTGGAAAGGAGTTGCCCCAATCACATATTTGTGAGGAAATCTATTCTATATGTATGAAGCGCAGTTTATAGCTTCAGCCCAAAGAGAAGGAGGAATATTCTTGCCTTGGATAAGACAGGTTTCCATCTCCTTCAATGATCTATTTTCCTTCTCAACCACACCATTTTGTTGTGGTGTGTATGGAACTGAGTGTTCCATTCAAATACCCTCTAATTCACAATACCGCTGGAAATCTCTTTTAATGTATTCACCTCGATTATATGATCTAATGGACTTGATCTTCTTTCTGAAACTATTTTCAATCAGGGCTTTAAAAACTTTAAAAATTCTGAATACCTCTGATTTATGTTTCATAAAAGATGCCCAACAGAACCTACAACAATCATCAATAGTGTTGATGTATTTGTAACTTCAGAATGTATTCACTTGTATAAATTATGTATTTTATTTCATTGTACCTCGATGTTCCTATTGGGAGAATCATTAATGTAATCAATTCATGTAAATTCATAGAGGTTAACCCTCCTTTGTTGATCGGGGGGCAAAGTCCCCACTATTGAGGGGCACTAGGGTTATTAGACTCTCCTAGTGAAGTCGGACCTGGTAAGTAATTGTCAAGTCGAAAACTAGTATAAATAGAGAGTGATTCTCTCTATTTGAAATATACACTCACTCAACTATAGCGCGTGAGTAAGAGAAGAGAAACTCGCACCAATGAGAGAGAGAACAACTGTCAGAGATCATCTTTCTGTATTTGGGTTTTTCTTTTACCATTGGTGCTCATTCTATCTCTGAGGAAGTTGTGGGGTTTTCTCCTTTATAGTTTCCCCGAGGAAAATC
This sequence comes from Pseudotsuga menziesii, assembly GCA_001517045.1. Lineage (NCBI taxonomy): Eukaryota > Viridiplantae > Streptophyta > Pinopsida > Pinales > Pinaceae > Pseudotsuga > Pseudotsuga menziesii. The sequence goes on along the minus strand of LPNX010203184.1, from coordinate 210,536 downwards.
TTTATGTCTCTTGTCTCTTGTGATTATTGTTGTGCATGTTATTCTCTCAGATAAGGTCCTAAGATCATATTTCTTAAATGAAAAAATCTAACATGGTATCAGAGTTAACCTGAGAAGAAGACACTATGCAGCTACAAAAGCTAGGGCTTCTTACTTTTTGGGTCTCTCTCCACAGATCATCAGCAAAAGGAGGCTATGCTAACTCTCCATTGAAGGGTGCATCTTTCTATCGAAGCAGAATCTAATTCTGAGTATTTTCAATTTTTTACCTATCACTACTGCGGGAAATTAGGGATTTTCATAGAATAGGAATTTTTGAGTGAACCCAGCATAGGAATTTTCTCCTCCTCAAAATCAAAATTTTGAGACCAATATCAAAAATTTTGGTTGGGTAAAACTCCGGGAAAGTCAAACCCTAATTTGACCCCAGACCTGAAAACCCTAAAATACTAAAACTAGTAGTTTTGGTACATTCATTATATCTCACGATTAGAGAAGGATCAAGACCCGAAACTTTTACAAGACGACGATAAATTCCTTATGTAGCCTGTGTAAAATTTTCAGCCTCAAATTCGCTATATTCTGGGAGATATGATTCCTCCAAATCAGGGTTCCAGCCTCTCCCAGGATTCATCCCTAAACAGGACATCCTGGGAGAATTTCTATATCTCGGGATATGAAGGTCCAAATGAAATTTAGCAAGAGATTCTAGATAGGGCACAGATTGTAATTCTTGTGGTAGAATTTTCAGACCTCGAATATGAAACAGTGATACGGGGTTGTCTATACAAGTTCGCTATGTTGAATAGTATTGAAACATGTCACCTTGGGAAAACTCTCATAAGTCCCAATTGGTGAAACCAATTTTGGTCAAACATATGATGTTGGAAAGAGAACATATTGATTCTCATGTCAACCTTGACAACGATCTTTTGGATGGTTCCTATTATTGCTTACAAAGACAATCATATTACTATTGTGTTCTGTATTAGTTCTAGTAAACTATAAGAATAAAACTGATAATGTGTTTTACCTTTAGTTTCGACTTTATGGAAGTGGTTGTTAGGTAGTATTCCACCTTAGGATAATTCATATGATTACATAAGGTCAAGTATACTTTGGAGCTAGTAATCTTGTTTTTATAAAGAACCAAACTTATAATATATCGTGCCAATAATTAGACTACACCATGGTAATTACTAGGTAGTAAAACTACCTAAGGATACAAGTAAAATTATTTTGGTAACATTATAAAAACAATATGGTATTGTATTATTACAATAACACATGTAGCATGGCGATAACCTAGAAATCTAAGTTTATAGCTTGATATCTAGCAGTGCAAGAAGATAAGCATAATTGCATACAATCAACAAGTTGACAATCTTCACAACTAGTAAAGAAGAGTTGAAGTATAGATATATAATCTATTTGTAAACTTTACCTTTGAAAATCATAGGAGTATATTCATGCATAAAAGCAGTACATTTGAATATTATACATGACAATAGCAGTAAGATCATGTTACAATAAAAGTAATTGTATGTCAAGTTCATGAGCCCTAAGCTCACTGGAAGAATCTATTTTTAACTAAGTATTATAATCTTTTCGAAGGAAAGAAACCTTGGCAGAACTCATTCTAGTAAATGGCACTAACTATGTTAAGGATAACAGTCTTTATGGCTAAACTATGAATACTGTCTTAGAACCAAAACAACGAAGGAAATTACTTTACCTCATCAGAGCCTTGCTTTTAAATAATCAATTTATTTACTAGCATCTTAAAAAGCTAAAGAAATACTTCTCGTTATCATACAAAATAAACCCCTACTTCATCATCCGCTTACCTGTTGAACTTGTAAGAACCAACAGTCCATCTGAGTTAGTAGAATGCTAAGTAAGCCCCGAATTTCAAAGATAGTTTCTCACCTACTTGCCAAAAGTAAATTATTAGTATAGATAGCAGCAATCTAAATGCAAGTCATTTTTATATAAATTATAAAAATTAAAGTTGTATTAGTTATTTTGTATTTTGAAACTAATCATTACAAATTGTTAAACTGTTTCATTTTCTGCTATCCGCTAGCAGTTACTAAACTGCATATTCAGACATTTTATGTTACCTTAAAAATTTTAAATTTTTATGAAATTTTGGGGTTATGACATGTGGTATCAGAGCACAAGGTTCAAACACCAGGCCTTGATGAAACTCAACTAGCTTATATGGAACAGTGAATTTAAATCATTTTGCTGATGTTGTTTTCTTTTAATGTTATCAACAAAGAAATTTGTTTCTGAGTTTAACAACATGTGTGGAAAGACTGGAGGAATATGTGGAAGAGGAATCTCCCTATACTGAACCAGATAATTTACAAAGAGAACCTATACAAGAAGACATAACCGGGTGAATCCACGGACCTGGGTAACACTTTTTGGCAAGAGCATTTCGGCAAAAACCAAAAAACGTACCTCGGTCGAGGGTTTAACAAGCCCTCGACCGAGGTTTTAATACCTCGACCAAGCTTTTATCAAGCCCTCGACCGAGGTATTTTTTAGCCCTCGGTCGAGGTATATACCTCGGTCGAGGTAAATACCTCGATCGAGGTGCTTCTGTCAAAAAAATTATAAATAGAAGCCGCGGACCCATTTTGTAAATGGACATGATCATTACATAACTAAATTGTATTTAGTCGAGGAAGCACTAAATTATCAAAAAATGCAAAATATATTCATTACACTTTGCTGAATCCTTCAACAACTCATGAAAACCTGAAAATAGAACTCTCCACAAAAAACTTTGTCTTCAAACATTAATGACACTCCCTGAAGTCCCTGATACAAAATGAAATGGAGCCATTTTTGAGTAGTAGGATGCAACTGCAAGCAATGAAAGCTTTTAAATATTGAAAATAGAACTCTCCACAAAAAAATTTGCCTTGATCTCCATAAAACTCTCTCCAAATCTCTTTTGTGGTTCGCTATTTTCAATATTTGAAAAGTTTTCACTGCTTGCAGTTTGCATCCCACTACTCAATAAATGGCTCCATTCCGTTTTGTACCAGGGACTTGAGAGAAGATAAACGATCAAGGACATTAAAACTTGTATGAAAGAAGGCCTACCTAAACTGTTATAAACATGCTCTAACAACCATGTGTATCTAACTCAATAAGCCAAAAAATTTAGGAGGGCTCTTCCAAATATAATGATCACAAGATTCACAACAAGTACAAAATAACCCAAGAATTATATGCAACCATGAATGATTAAAGAACAATCACATATGAAACCATTAATGAAATCATCCTTCAAGAATATTTGAAAAGTTTGTTTGAAATTCCTTTGGAGCAGCCTTCA